>JALPQD010000548.1:610411-1147911 GCA_023101885.1 Typhlomys cinereus
CCACCGTGTCTGCTGAAGTTGACTCTGAACTTTCTGGATATCTCTCATCTCTCATGGAAGAGCAGGGACAGTGCGGAGCAATCACCTGACCGCACGTAAGCAGTGCTTCTCAGGATGAGAGATGAGAGACATGGAACCCAGGCTGAGATCCAAGTAAGTGAGGGTCGCTGACTGCATCCAGGACTAACCAAAGGTACATCAGCAAAGGGACTTTAAGTTGAGATCCCGAGTTCTGCCAAGAGGCTGTGGTTTCCTTGGGCACATGCGTGTCCTCTGAGCACTTGGATTAGAAGAATCTCCACAGGGCTGAGTCTTGAAAGGTTTTTTGTTTGTTTGTTTGTTTGTTTGTTTGTTTTGAGACATTGTTTCTGGGTAGCCCAGTCTGGCCTGAATTTGTAATTCTCCAGTCTCTCACCTCCGAAGAGCTGGGATCACAAATGTATGCCCCACCCACTTCAGCCCTCAAGTAGAAATGAGGTCAGGGAAGTTCTGCTTTCATGTCTCACTAGGCCCCTACACCTAACATCTGGAACAGCTCAGCCCTGCATGAGATCTAACCCTGGGACTCTGGGATTGATTCCTTCCTATGTCCCTTAGTCTTGGTGATGTCAGGGCACATGCAGGATCATGGAGAAGCTATTGTCCCCTCCTTCTGCAGGTCAGTCCCCCTCCCTTGGTGCCAACACTGTCCCTACTTCATGAGCTAAACAAGGAGTAATTCCAGGAACACCATCTCCAAGTGTTCTCTTGCCTATCCTAAGCAATGATTAAGTGAGCTCAGACACCAGGAACAACTGAGCTCCAGGGAATACATCCCTTGCTGAAGATCCAGAGATTGAGACCCCCGTTCATGTGTCTGGCAGGTGCACAGCTGGCCATTTCTCAGATGCTCTTTGTCCGGACCCTGCATGGATGGTCTAAGGATTTGTGAGCCTCGGGCAGTGTCGTGGGCAGACACTGTTACGAGGTAACATAAGTTGAGAGTAACCTTTCAACAGAACAGTTTGAGTTAAAATAAAGGGATTGAAAAAGAGTACAATGACCAAAAAAATCTATAAAAATGCAATTGCGCTAATATAATTTTATCACTTATTTAAAAATTTAGTCGACCCAAAAGACTACCAAGTGTGAATTAAGGAAGCTCCTCACTTTTATGGAAATCACTCTTCCTCACTTGTCATTAGCCTGATTTTGTCAGTCATTTATTTCCATGGTTTTAAAATGAGCTTGACAGACAGAATTTTATAACACCACTTTACTGCAAATAAGAACATCATTTTCGCTTATTAAAACTGAAGCTTAGAGAAAGCATTAAAATTAACAGTTCACTCTGCGTTAACCTTTTGAATCCTGCCGTGACTTCACGCTACACACTATGTGTAAGGAAAGACAGAGTCCTGTGTGTCGATGGAGGGGGTGGGGCAGGTCATGCATCCCAGGTCCAGTGGGAGTCAGGAAGGCCCACCTGCCCAGCTGGGCATGGTTGGGATGGTTGAACTGTGGGATTCCTCCAGGCTGAGCCAATGAGCTCAGACTTCACAGAGCTAGCATTAGGGCCCAGGGGGAGTCAGTAAAAAGAGCTCCTCCTGTGTTGTGGCCAGTGACCAGCGCTTCCTGGAGAGGGATGGACTGACAACTAGGGAGGCTTTGAGAAACTCCTGGTTCTTCTCCTTTCCTTCCTTTAATAGGAATTCGTCCTGTGTTTCAGAGTCTTGATACTGGTCTAGACACTTAAAACAGGAAGACCGCGGGGTTGGGTTGTAGGACCGTTATCCTAAGATTTTGAGGTAGGTCAACTGGGATTTCAATTTCATCCTGGGTTGCCTAATGAGTTCTGGACCAGTCTGGACTACATAAGGAGATCCCATCTCGAACCAACAACCACAGAACCAAAGCATCAATCAAGATTACTCTCTGATCTTGGAGTATCTGACTCGTCACCTGGGGGAGCTAGTCTATGGTCCCCCAAGCAGATAGACATGCAGTCTCTTACCTGGTGGGGTGATCCAGGGGTGGAGGCCGGGTATGGACAGATCGCGTAGAGCAGCTTGTTGGACTGAAGCTGGGCTGCTCATGCTTGCGTCCCTTGTGCTGGGGTTCACGAGGTGGTCTAGCCTGGTCAGCGTGAGTACAGCATCTTCAAGTCCTTTTCTCTGCTCTGCGGTTAGGGGTTTTGGCAGACAGAACAAGGAGAACCAGCCTGTCTGTGCCTGAGTACTCTGTGTCCAGCTTCGGATACTTCTTGTCCTTGTGACAGGCCTGGCATGTCAGGGAATTAACATTCCCAGGGCAGCTTCCTACCAAAGACCGGTGGGCACTGGCATGTCTGAAGCCCAGCCCTCTGCCTCTTGGGTGAGGCACACCACTGTGTGTATTTCCTGGGGGTTGAGCTAGCTACTTTTAACGAGTGTCCTATTTTGAACCTCTTCCCATCCTCTATCTCCCGCATTGCTCTCTAATCAATGCCTTGAACTGCAACGCTTCCCGCACAGTTTGATAAAATGTAGCCATCGAGGAGAACATTTTATCAGTAATTTCACCTTGTAAGTTCTTATACCAGTGTTGACCCCTAGTTGTGTTTTTGTGATCTGGGGGCAAGGAGGTACTCCTCGTTAAGATCGTTCCAATAGGGTACCCTTACTCCACCCTTTCAATGGTCAGAACTTTCTCTAGCCCCTCCTGGATTCATGTTCTGAAGGTCCATGGTTTTCTTGGCTCTCTTGCCCCTGCTCTCAGACTTCCCATTTTTGTCTGTAAGTTCCATCTTTCTTTCTCTAATTAAAATCTACCCTTAATTCTCTTAAATTGCTCCCATGAAGAACCAAGATGCTGAAAAGAAAGACAGAGAGAGAGAGCCGAGAGAGACAGAATGAGAGAGAGGACGGAGAGAGTGAGGTAGAGGGAGACGGAGGCGAGAGGAGCGCAGAAAAGAGGAGAGAGAGGGGAAAGAAAGAAAAGAAGAAAAGAAAAGCTGGGAGCGAGAAAAAGAGATAGAAAGAGAGAAAGAGAAAGAGGAAAAAAAAAAGAAAAAAAAAAAAAAAAAAAAAAAAAAAAAAAAAGAAAAAGAGCTGAAGAAATGAAAGAAAAGGAGAAAGAAAGAAAGAAAAAGAGAAAGAAAGAAAAAAGGAAAGAAAGACGACAGAAATAAAGTAAAGAACGGAACGAAAAAGAAAGAAAATGGAAAGAAAGAACAAGAATAAGAAAGAAGACAAGATAGGGAGAAAAGAAAAATGAAAGAAGAAAGAAAGGAAAGGAAAGAAAGAAAGAAAGAAAGGAGAAAAAGAAAGACGAAGAAAAAGAAAGAAAAGAAGAAGAAGAAGAAAGAAAAAAAGAAAAGAACAAGAGAAAGAGAAAAGAAAGAAGAAAAGAAAGAAAAAAAGAAAGAAAGAAAGAAAGAAAGAAAAGAAGAAAGAAAGAAAGAAAAGAAAGAAAGAAGAAAAGAAAAGAAAGAAAGAGAAAGAAAAGAAAGAGAAAAGAGAAAAAGAAAAGAAAGAAAAGAAAAGAAAGAAAAGAAAGAACGAAAAAGGAAAGAAAGAAAACAGAAAGAAGAAGAGAGAAAGAGAAAAGAAAGGCAAAAGAAAAATAAGGACCAGAAAGAAAAAGAAAGGAAGAAAAGAGATAAGAAAGACGAAAACGTACAAGAAAGACAAGAAAGAAAAGAAAGAAAGAAAATAGAAAAAGAAAAGAAAAGAACGAAGGAAAAAGAAGAAGAAAAAAGAGAAAGAAAAGAAAGGAAAGAAAGAAAGAAAAGAAAGAAGAAAGAAAAAAGAAACAAGTGAAAGAAAGAAAGAATAAAGAAAAAAGAAAAAAGAAAGAAGAAAGGAGAAAGTAAAAAAATGGACAAGAAAAAGAGAAAAAAAGAAAGAAAAGAAAATAGAAAGGAACGGAAAAGAAATCAAAGAACAAGGAAGAAAGAAAGAAAGAGGCAAAGGAACAAGAAAGGAAAAGAAGAAACAAGAAAAGGAAAGAACAAAAGAAGAAAACGAAAAAAGAGAGAAAGAAAGAAAGAAAAGAGAAAGAAAGAAAAAGAGAAAAAGAAAGAAAAGAAAGAAAAGAAAGAAAGAAAGAAAGAGATAAAAGACAGAGAAAGAAGAAAGAGAAAGAAGAAAAGAAGAAAAAAAGAAAGAAAGAACAAAAGACGAAAAGACGGGGAGAAAGAGGAGAGAAAGAAAGGCTCACAGTGTGAGGGGGGGGGCGCAGTCCATGCGCCAGGACAGGAAGACACTGGGTGAAGTGGAAGTGGATGCGGCTTCACGTGCCGTCCATACTGAGAGGGAAGGCGAAGAGGAGAGAGAGGACCCATGTGCTGGTTGTAACACCCACTTTCTCCTCATTTCCTTTTCAGCCGGGTCCCTAGGATGGCGCCACTCACATTTGGGCTGGCTTCCACTACTAGACCTCCTGGAGGACATTCCCTCCCGACACTCCCAGAGTGGTTTCTCCTTAGTTGACTCCACAACACCCAGTAAGCCCAAACTGGTTGAAACTCTCACCTTGACAATAGGGTAATAAATATCCACACCTTAGAGCTGGCTGCATGCATTAGTGTATGCAAAGTGCTTTACACGTGCTTGGCATGGTGTAAGTGCCATTCAATCCTGCCTGTTGCCACCGTTCCTGCCCATTCTCCCCAGGAAACTGCTAGTGTCTACACAACCCTATGTTGCAAAATCCAGTGTCCATTTCTCTTGCTTCACGTAAGCCAACTTTCAGGGCAGCATAGGCAAGTGACAGGTGTGGGGGGGCCTAGATGTGCACAACAGCTTGACGAAAGGAAATTATGTGCCATGTAAGATTGCACTACTGTGTTCGAGAGATGGCTCAGTGGTTAAGACTCTCCCTCTCAAGCAGAAGGTCCTGAGTTCAGAGCTCAGGTTTCAAGTAAAAAAAAAAAAATGCCAGGTGGAAGCAGCGGTGGCTTGAATTTCCAGCCCTGGTGGGGGAACTTGGGAACAAATCAGCCGAGCGAAAGCAAGGAGGGGAGGTTAAGAAGGATAGACAGCAATCCGGGATGTTTTGAAGTTACCCTATGTCCTCCCAGGGACTCACAGTTGCGCTTCTACTCTCCTCTCTCTCTTCTCTCACACACACACACACCCACACACGCACCATAATGATATTAAATAAACTTGAAAAAAATGTTGCAGCTGCCCCCAGACGCACCTCCTTTGAAGTCATTTTGAGTAGATTTCGTGATTCTTGTCCTCCCACACCATCTGACTCCCTCCGCTCGGCGTGCAGGGCCGGCTCTTCTGCTGGGTCTCTTGCTGTGTTGCTTGCCAGCTCCATCCTGGGCTTTCCTAGCTGGGTGATGAGCATCAAGCACAGTCTCCACTCGAGGGCTCCCACTTTTCCATGGTGTACCCCACCCTTCTCTTGGCATGTCGTGGTCCCAAAAGAGAATGTGAGGAGAGATGTCCCTGAAACTCCAAACTCATATGCATGAACTTCCCAAGTCCAGAGACACTCCACTGTTTTAGCCATGCTCTTCCCAAGGTTCAAGGGGGACACGGGATTCATCCTGGATCGTTCTACCTCCTAACTGCATTGCTCTGGGGTTTCCCAGGCTCCGCCTTCCAGGGCTGGAGCATTAGGCCATGGCCATCGCTGCCTGGCATTTTTACGTGAGATCTGGGAATGTGAACTCAGGCCGTTTTGCTTACGAGGCAAAGGCTTTGACCCTGAGCCATCTCCCCAGTTCCCATTGATTGTTCTTATCAAAATAATGTTCCCTCTCAAAATTGTCTGTGGATTCTTACAAAAGATTTTCCAGAAGGTAAAGGGTGTGGTACAGTTGCGTCTAGGTTTGAAAGTGGCGTGTGGTGAGCAACCTGACTGGCTTGTAAAAAACGTTTTGCTCCGTTGTGGAGCTGATTGTGTATCTTTGAGATGAAACGAAAATATATACTGTTGCAGAGTCTCCTTCATGGTTGCTGAATAATGACCATCAAATGCCTTAAGAACAAAGGGGTTTTTTACTTACTATAGTCCGTTATTACAGTCTGATTCCAGCTTGTGCAGGAGAGTCCGCACCACACCAGGGCTGAGGGAACTGGCCACAATCTCCACTACAATGCTGAGAGAGGGACGATCTTACTTGCCAGACCAGCATGTCTGGCCAGTGTACACAGGATGCCAACTTTCTCAATCAGTGCTCTGTATTTCAGAGCCTAGTCCCACCCACCAAGGGCTGGGCCTTCCCCAACAGCTAGACAATCTCCTGCAGGTTTACTCTGGGCTTAACTCAACTAATTCTCTACAAATGTACCCAGAGCTCAAATCCTCAACAGTCAAGTTGACACCTGTGCTTAACTATGACAATAGCAAAATCATTTAAACAAAATAAAAATGGTGAATAATCAATAAATTGTAGAGGGCAGAAACAGAACCCTGTCTATGCACATAATAAGGGTTGTGCATAGGAGAAAGGAGATTCTGACACCGGGCTTACAGGTAGTCTGACAACCTTTGCAAAGATGCCGCTGGAATGAAAATTTAAACAAACACTAGAAGTGATACATGTGCAATTCCTGAAGGACGAAGGAACATGTGAGCAAGAGATGTTGCCAAGAGAGAGGAGGAGAGAGGAGAGACGAGAGAGAGAGACGAGAGGGAAGAGAGAACAAATTAGAATATGAGCGGGTGGAGCAAAGTATTAGATTACTTTGTAATGAAGTAAGGTTTCTGTTTGAGACAATTAAAAAGTTCTTTGTTATCCCAGCACTTGGGAGGCCCAGACAGAGAATCCCTAAGGCAGCTGGCTCTGGGTTCCATTGAGAGATCCTGCTTCAAAAGTGTGCAAAACAATCAAAGAAAGGCAGCCAGAGTCAATTGACTTACACACACACACACACACACACACACACATATGCCTGCACACATGTGCGTCCATATGCATGAGAGCACACATACATACATGTGCTCCCCATATACATGTTTTTTAAGGTTTGGAAATAGTTCATGGTGATATTTACCTCTAATGTACTCATGCCTCTCTTGCCCTTGAAAAGGATTTCATTGGGAAATTTCAGGCTATGCGTGTATTTTCTCTCGGCTGTTTGAGTTTGAAGATGTTGTCCCCAGGGTGTGTGCAGCCGCTAGTCGCTGAGGTGGCTAGCAATGTTGCATGACGATGGCACTTTAGAGTTAAAGATGGGCCCCACGCAAGGGCAGCGATAGGTGTCTGGGGGGGGCCCTCTCCTAGACTGACGGAATGAATGTAGTAGTGCTTGGAGCTCCTCACTAGTCTCTCTAAATGTTTTCAAGGTTTTTATGAGTAGACCAATTAGAATGTTGGCTTGGTTGTATTTGGTTGATACGTTACTAAGCTTGCTTCAGTCCCTGACTTAAGACCCAGCACTGCATAAACTAGGCTTGGTTGTCCACTAGGGATCTGAGCATGCAGGAGGGTGAGGCAGGAGGGCCAAGTTCAAAGACATCCTCAGTTAAATACTGAATTCAAAGACACCTGGCGTCCAAAGTGTGGGAGGGGGAGAGAGCAGAAGAGGGGAGGGAGGGAGAAATCAAGGAGGGGATGGGAGGAGGAGCGACAGACCAAGCAGGCGAAGAAGAGGACGGAAAGGATATATGTGGGTCTTAGGGGTGTGGGGTGTGTGTGTGTGTGTGTGTGTGTGTGTGTGTGTGTGTGTGTGTGTGAGGGAGAGAGAGAGAGAATACAGGAATGGTCCCTTTCTATCTTTCTGGTCTACTGATCTCTTTTGTGCCCACGGTCCCCTTCATTATGCCTCAGGCAAGAGGGATCTTATCAGAGGCCAAAGTAATGAACTGTCCAGTCTTGGACTTCTGATCTCCACAACTGAAAGAGAACTAATTTTCTCTCCTTCTTAAAGCCCCCAGCCTCAGGGATTTTATTACAGGGATAAAACACAGACTAATACATCATTCACATACAGAGCAAAGGATTCATTGGTCTTTGTCCCTGTTTTTCAACAGATCCCACCCAGCTTATGAGGGTGGGTTAAAAAAAATTGATCTTGTTTTCAAAGCTACCAACCTCCCCCCATAAGCATTAAAGCAGGAGGGAAGCACCACTTGATTCTCGGAGAAGACAGCTGTGAGGCCCTGCGTGCTGGATGCCACACATGCCCTGTGCTCCAGCAAGCTTCACCCACTTCCAGGAGCTTTGTGGGGTTTGGAGCCTTGGGGCACTCGGGCTACCCTACGCCCACCAGCATGCCCATGATCAAGACAATGCTGTGGGGCCCAGATGGCAGAACTTCCCAGCCAATAGGAAGTGGTGGGGTGGTCTGCAGGGAATTCATTTGGTGATTAGCGGCTGGTCGCTCCCCCCCACCCCCCAGTCTCTGGCCTCCACATGGCCAGGGTTTGAGTCCGCCCCGTGCGGCTGAGGTTTGTGCTGAGATCTGCCAGGCAGCCTTGCAAACCAAGCTGCAAACACAGAGGAGTCCGGAGCAGGTTTTACACGTGCTCCAGACATCGCAATCACATCTTCTGCCCGTCTCCATCTGCTGCAGGGAATGCATGAGCAAGAGCAATAAATCAAATCAGCCCCACGGAGCGTCCCCTCACTGACGGGCACGTGTCTTCCATCAGAAATGGCTACGAGGCAGAGGACTTTAAAGCAAATCTCATTTCCTCGCTGGTTCTTACAATCTAAAATAGGGAATGTGGGTTTTTTTTTTTTTGAGACAAAAAACATGGGCCATCTAGACATCATTTTTGAAAATCACTCTTGAGGCTACAGAAAACCTTAACACATGGGGAACGGTAGACAGCGCAAGGAACTTCCTGTTACCCTGTGAAAGAAGCTAGATCAGGAGGTGGGATCCTGGATTCAAAGGTGTCTGAAATGTGCGGCGGGGAAAAGGGAAATAGGGGCTGGAGCAAAGACTTAGTAGGAAAAAGTGCTTGCCTCACAAACATGAGGATCCAAGTTCAAATCTTCAGCAGCCACATGAAAAGCTGGGCATGGCTGAGTGTACCTGTGAGCCTGGAGCCGTGGAGGGCAGAGGCAGAAGGAGCTCTGGGGCTTTCGGACCACTAGCCTGGCTCCAGGCTCAGCGAGAGACCCCGCGTCAAAGGGACAAGGCGGAGCGTGACGCAGCAGGACACCTGACATCTTCTCCTGGACTCAGTGTGCGCACATGCTTGTAGGAACACGTGCACACACACATACAAACATGCATGCACACATGAACACACACACAGGCACACACATACATGCAAGCATACATAAACACACAGGCACACATACATGCAAACACATATAAACACACACACAGGCACACACATACATACACATGCAAGCACTATAAACACACATACACATACACACATGCAAGCACACATAAACACACACATACACATACAAGCACATATAAACACATACATATACACATACACACATGCAAGCACATATAAGCACATATATGCACACACATACACACACATGCAAGCACACATAAACACACACATACACATACACACATTCAAGCACATATAAACACACATGCACATACACACACATGCAAGCACACATAAACACACACACGTGCACACATATTACATACATATAAACACACACATATAAACACATACAAAATATCACACACGTACACACGTGCCCACAGAAAAAATAAAAAGCATAGCATGCCATTGCCCCGGAGCCTGGCACCACGCTGTGCTCTTCTCTCCCCTCAGCGTGAGCTCCAGAAGCGTCAGGAACGTGGCCGACACACGGCTGGAGTTTGTCCTCCAAAGTCACAGCTTGGTCCCCAGTGTGTCGGCCTCAGGGGTGGCATGTGGGGGCGGGGCTACCAGAAGGTGTGTAGTCACGGGCACGGAGCCTTCGTGGTCACACGAGTCCCACATTCAGAGTGCGGATCAGCTCTGGAGGGTCTAGATTCCTTCCCACGAGAATGAGTTGGAAATCAAGGTCGAGGGTCCCTGTCATATTTGCCTCATCTTCCTGAGGCTGGGAATTCCCTTCCCCCATTTTGTTTTTCCACTTGTAACAGCTGCATTTCTGTAGATTATAACCCCTCCATTGAGCTCCATTCATAGAAAGAAAAAGGAAAATAAAAGCTCACTTATCACACTTTTGAGATGTAACTTGAGCTCTACCAGAACAGAATGATAAGGTAATGTTGAAAACACTTAACAGCAGCCCCTCGAGAAGGCCTATGCTATTTCTGTGTTTTCTTCTCTTCTTGGTCATATTTCTATTTTCTTTCTTATTTATTTATTCATTCATTCATTTCCCTAGTTTTGCAATCATATTGAGTAATATCATTGCTTATTAATTCTACTATTTCCTCCCTCCCTTCCTTATAATCCACTCCCCCTCCCTCCAATATCCCGTTCATTGTCTGTTCTATGGGTCCCAGAGTTCCCTCTGGATCGTCTGCTCTAGTGGGGGTTCAGGTCTCTATGGCAGACCAAGTGGACCTCCTTGAGCAGACCCCCTGATGGGGACACACCCCTTCGTCTGTCTAGCCCCAGCCCCTAAGGTTTCCATGGAATGTGTTTATCTCTCCTGAGATCCTTGCTGGTCTATGTTGTATGTTGGTCATCATGCATGCCTGGTAAGGACATGTCTCGTTGGAGTCAGTTGGAAGGTCTTGTCCAGCTGTGGACCTCCATCCTGAGGCTCTTACAATCTTCTCGTCCCTTCTTCCACAAGGTCGCCTGACCTTAGAATGGGAGAGATTCAGTTGGCCTAATTCCGGGTAAGCAATGCAGTGTTGCTGGTTCTCTGCCTTCTGGTTGGCTGCTGTCTATTTCACTGCTCTTGAGAATTCCCCTTCTGCTTCTGAAGCATCTTGTGATGAGATTAGAGGGGGTCTTCATGGGGTGTTTGGGGCCATCAGAATCTTGAGCCGTATAAATCCCTTCAATGCATAAGTTCCCAGCCTGGGACGCTTTGTTATAGCTACACAAAACAGACCAAAATAAGTCCCTACTGTCTTCAAGTGCCTTTCTAAGGAGTTGCTTTCCGGTGGTTCCCTTGCTCAGTCCCTCTGACTACTTCGCCATAAAAATAACTCAGAAAAACTTGACCTTTGTATGACTTTGCCTGTTTTTTCATTCAACACATTTTCCTTACAAATTTTGAGAACTATTAGCACATACCAACTTCACAAAACAAGTTTCATTATGACATTTTTGCAAATGCAAAAGTATTTAACACACTTTGATCATATGCTCCATTACTCTCTCTGCCCCCCCCCCGTCTGCTGTTCCTCCAATCTTCCTCCCTCCCTCCCTCCTTCCCTCCCTCCCTCCCTCCCTCCCTGTTTCTTTCTCTCCCTTCTTCTTTTCTTCCCTTCGTCCCTCCCTCTGTCTGTCTGTTCATCTATCTGTCCATCTGTCTGCCTTTCTGTTTTTGAGATAGGTTCTCCTGTATTTCAAGCTGGCCTCGAACTTGCTATGTAACAGAGGATGACCTTCAAATCTTAATCCCGCTCTCTCTTCCCTGTCAAAATAATCAAAGAAGCTATTTTTAAAAGAGAGTGTCAGAGAAAGACACCTGATGTTGACCTCAGTACACACGTGCACATATACGCATGTGCACATACACAAACAAAGAGAGAAACACCCCACTCCCGTGGAAGCCCCACTCCTGTGTGAAGCCCCACTCCCTGTGTGAAGCCCCACTCCTGTGAACCTGCACTCCCTCGTGTGAACCCCCCCCTGTGTGAAGCCCCCACTCCCTGTGCGAAGCCCCCACCACCAGATAAAGTGCGGTGAGATCATAGTATTCGGTCACAGCTGATTCCCCTTCTCGTTTCTTGTGCTGTTTCCTCCACATCTGCAGCTCCTTCCTCCACGGGGTCCCCGATCCCTCAAAGTCATCTTGAGGTTGGGGTCAGCATCCTAACTCCTGTTCATGTTGCCCCCTGACTTCCTTCCGCAGATGGCCAGGGTTCCTAATGATGCTCTAGAATCTGTGAGTCATTTCCAGGAGACATTGTCGTTGCTTTGCTCCGGTCCTTTATCCTTTAGGGAAACGGCTGTTCATGGCTGCTCTGTGCTGCATTTCTTAAGCTCCAAGATTCGGAAACAACCGTTGCGCTCCACCCCAGGTTGCGGAAGGCACCGACGGCCAGTGGGCTCCCGGTCACTGATCTCCTTGGTCCAGCAGCGCTCTTCGGTGACCTGCTCCATTGTCAGGAAGTGGTAACATTTTGAAAGGAACCTTTGTGTTTCTCGGCCTTGGGTTTCAACAGTGGGCTTAAAATATCCCGTAAAGCATGTTGCCGGCAGATGTCCTGCCCTCTAGACGGTGTCCCCCATAAAGCGTAAGCACGGCACACGCAGCTCCATGCTTAAGGGCTTTGCGACTCAGGAAGTTAACAAGCACCGACTTTAACTTTCAGGCAAAGCCAGCGAGATGGCACGATGGGGAAGGCGACCACCAGCAAACCTGGTGACCTGAGTTCAGCCCTCAGCAGCCCACATGGTGGAAGGCAAGAGAAACTTCTGGAAGTTGTCTTCCAACCCTCACCTTGCTTCAAGACATGCACATTCTCTCTCTCTCTCTTTCTCTCTCTCTCTCAAAAAAGAATAAACACATAAAAATATCCTTAATTAATTATTTGGTGCACACACATAGAAAGAGAGAGAGCGAGAGAGAGAGATGGGGGAGAGTATACGCATGCATGAGAGAAGGAGGGAAGGGTATACGCATGCATGAGGGGGGAGGATATACACATGCATGGGGGAGGGTTACACATGCATGTCATGGTGAGTGGGTGGCAGTCAGAAGACTTCTGGAAGTCAGCCTTCTCCTTCCACCATGTGGGCTTCCAGGGATCGAACTCAGGTCACCAGACTTGCAAGCAGGTGCTTCATTTACTGAACTGTCTGCCCGATCCTATACACAAATATATATTTAAAAACCTGTAGTCTCCCTGGTAAGAGAGTCAGCCTGTCCCTACATGCTCTTAGCCAGATACTGACTTCTTGCAGGCTGTCAAAGTCCTCGCTAGCCTCCTCTCCCTCCGATAATGCTGTTTCGCATACATTGAGAAGCCCGTTTCTAGGCAGCCACCCCACGCTTCTTGTTTCTACGTGGGCATCCGATGCTCTTCTGACGCCTCCTGAGCCCACCTGTGCTCCCCTCAGACTGGCTTTGCTCTGGGTTTGCAGCTAAGAAACGGCGTGGCTGGTGTGATGGTCTCTCAGGACCACTTACGCTTGTGTGCGTGCTCGCTGGACTTTAAGTTCCCTTTAAGAGCTTCCTCTTAGCACGCACGTGGGAGTTCACTTTCAACATGCCCTCCCCATCAGACTTAAGCATTTCAAAGTGAGGAGCAGCGTGGCTCTTCCATTTGAACATACAACTAAAGGCACCCGTAGGGTTACGAAATGGCCTAATTTCAATACTGTGATGTCTCAGGAAATATGGAGGCCGGGAGGGGGAGGGGCAGAGAATGGCCCCTTGGCTTGGTGACATATGGTGAGAACCGACAGACTTGTTTGATGTGGATTCATCAACGAAGCTTCAGTTGTAAATGCTGCGCTATCATTTCGAGCAAGGCAGAGTGAGGTATAGCAAGTGGGGTCCTCCTGACTGTACCCCAACATTTAATGAGGGGGCATGGCCTCAACAGGCTGAGGGGAGGAAGCGGGGTGTGCACTGATGTCTGAGACGGTCATTCATCCCTTCATCCCCTCGACAGTATCTACAGCGTCACCTGTCCTGGGCTGCAGCTATCCTTTGGTGAACGGGCCAAGTCCTATCCTGTGAGTCTTCTTTCTTGTGGAAGTTAACGGATGAGGTTAGGAGGAAGGGGCAGGCAGAGAAGAAAGCAGAAGCGAAGGGCTAAGGCAGGAAAGACCATGGGACCCTCAAAGAGCAAGCAGGCACTATGTGGCTGGAGTCCCGAGAGAGGCATAAGTTGACTACAGATAAAGCTGCCCTGGTGCGGGGGCCCTACCCAGAGCCTGTGACTCAGGCTGGGTCTCCAGCCTGCGTCTGCGTTGATGGTTCGTTTCCTACACTCAAAGTGGAGTTACACCACTGGTGCTTGTGGCTTGCCAGACTTGGCATCCTCTTAGGGACTGGGTCTTGCTCTCCCGTGTGCACACAACACTGACGGCAGTGGATTTAGCCAGTTGTCACAGCGTATCTGCGGTTCGTTGATCTACTGTTCTCTCATGTTCCTTTAAAAATATTTTATCTATTTATTTGTGTGTGTGTGTGTGTGTGTGTGTGTGTGTGTTGTGTGTGTGTGTGTGAATGTGTTAGAGAGCAAGCGAGAGAGAGGGAATGCTTGTGCCTCAGTGCACATATAGAGGTCAGAGGATAATGGAAGTCATTCCTTCTGCATTGTGGGCTCCAGGAATTGAACTCAGGTCCCCATATTAGCACTCAGGCCTCTTTTACCTGCTGAACCATCTTTCTATTCCCTTCTGCAGATTCAAAGGGAAATGAGCTCTTTGCCTTTGCCTTTTTAATTTTAGACACATTGTATTATATTATATATATAAATTAATTTCCATAACTGCTTAATTTACCTTCGAGATGGTAACCCTGTGATTTCCAGAGGTTAAGTCACTTGATTAGTAAGTTGCAAAGTTGGGCTGAAGATGTGGTTCAGGGGTTAAGACTCTGCCTCACCAAGGGATTAACAGCCACAACAGTGTTCCTATACTTAAGGGGAACACAAGAAAGAGTTCTAGGAAATGCCACTGAGTCCTTACACCTCATCAAAGAGGAGGACCCAGAGGGAAGTTTGACATGCACACTAAAGGGGCACACTAAAGGGGCACACTAAAGGGAGGAAGGCAGGGATGGGGGCAGGAGGTACTGGGAGAAAGGGAGGAGGGGAAGGAAGGGGAAAAGGGGGGGAGGGAAGAAGGGGGTCCAAGGAAGGGTAGAGGGAGGGAGGGGACGGGGTACCTATTAAGTTTGTATGAGTGGAAAAATAAATAAATAAATTGTTTTTTTAAAAAAAGACTCTGCCTCACAAGCAGAAGATCCTGAGTTCAGATCCCAGGTCCCATGTAAAAACACCAGGCAGAAATGACAGTGGCCTACACTTCAGGCCCTGGTGGACAGAGCCTGGGAAATACCAGAGTGAAGCAAAAAGGAGGTAGAAGCAATCTACGATGATTTCTGAAGTCACCCTTGGTCCTCCACAGGGACACAGAGTGTCCTCTGACACACACACACACACACACACACATACACAAAGAATGTAAGTTGCAAAGTCAAGATTGGAACCCAGATCTTCTTCTACGCTCTTTGTAGTATCCGTGATGCATGTGCTGATTCAAAGATTCACCTTTGTGTTATCTCCTTCCTCCTACAGTCCTCTGGCATGGCGTGGAAGGGTTAAGTACTAGCTCAGCGATGGGCACGTACATGTAATCCTCAGCTGCTCCGGAACACTGGTCATGTCTGAACGTAGTAGGAGGAGCAAGGTTCTCATGCGCCCTGCGTGTAAACCAGCCGGGCTGCCACGACTGTCACACTCACATTCCCGTTCATAGGCCCAGGAGCGCTCAACGCAGGGCATCATGTACACAGTAGGGAAATGCGCCAAGGCGCCTTCCAGCTCCCGCCTAGCATAGCGGGGGGAGGCCATGAGCACTGGCTTCCACACGGGATGCTGGTCCTTCCTGAGGTCCTGTCACTTGGTTGACAATGACCCTGGAAAGCTGCACAGCCACTGAGAGCCTTGTGGCTATCGCGCAGGGCGTCATGATGCCCACCCGTGGGGTTCCTGGGAGGGCCTGTCAAGTGAAACGCAAAAATGTACGTGAAATTGCCCGGCACCGTACCCAGAACGCAGCCGACATGCCTCAAAAATGGTATTTCCTTTCATTTACCCCTTATTCAATTTAGAGTTTTGCTAAGTGAATTTCTGTTAAGCAAGGGATGTCTGGTCTCAAATTACAGGCACTGCTGCTTTCCGGGGACGAGAGGTTATTAGGGCGACTTCCTCTGGTAGTGGATGAAGGAGTAGCCAGGGAAACGCATGGAGAGGGTGCTTTGAGCTGCGGAGTGAGGCTCCACCCTGGAAACAAAGCAATGACAATGAGAAATGACCAGCCTTTGTCTTTTTTCTTGGGCTAGGACCAAAGTACGTGTGTGTGTGTGTGTGTGTGTGTGTGTGTGTGTGTGTGTGTGCAGTGCAGAGCTCGTCACGTGACCACTCCAGCCCTTTAAAGCCCTGTGCCTCCAAGCCAGCGAGGGCTGGTCTCAAAACAAAATAATTGCATGCAGACATTCCCTTTTGATCACATTCTAATGCCCATTCACAGCTCGGCTTCCTTGCAACTCTACAAAGCCCTAATCACGGTGCCCGGGAAGGCTTAGAACCTCACGCTGCAGGAGGGGTGTCTGCAAGCGCACATTTGTGCAGGGGGCTTGGCTCGCTCGCGTTAGCTCCCCTTCCCCAAAAGCAGCTCTTGTGGCTGGTGAAGGATTTTCATCTGATGGCTTGTTGGAGCTCTGAAGGCAGAAGACTTTCTCTTCCTTTTTTTCTTTTTCTTTCTTTCTTTCTTTCTTTCTTTCTTTCTTTCTTTCTTTCTTTCTTTCTTTCTTTCTTTCTTTTTTCTTTCTCTTCTTTCTTTCTCTCTTCTTTCTCTGTCTCTCTCTCTCTCTCTCTTTCTTTCTTTCTTTCTTCTTTTTTTTGTGGTTTGCTGGAGGCCGCGCAGTTTTTCCATTCTGTTCTTACTATAGTCATGATTACTTCATTACCTACCCCTGACGGGGGTTTCTTTAGGTCCCGGTCTGTTTTTAATAAGAAGCAGGCTAAAAACAAAGTTTCGGTTGTGTTTGAAATCTTCAGCTTTTCTCCTGAAATAATAGGTTAAAGAATTTTATTTGTCTTTTGAGGTTCTGAGGTTTGCTCAGAAATTCTGTCACCCCCGGAGCCTTGGGGCAACAGGGATGCTGCGCTTAGAATCTGGCCACCAAAGGCCGATTCCTGGGCTCCGTCCCATCTACCCAATCCGCAGTGGCCGCAGGAAAATCCTAGGAACCTGCACATTAAACAAGTATTCCAGATGGTTCTTGTGAATACGAAAAAAATACTTTAAAGCTTGAGAACAGAGTATAGAAGGAAAAAGCCATCCACGGATATTTCTTTTTAATTACGATGTAATTCAGATACCATAAACCTCACCCTGGTAAAGCTCGCAATGACCTGGTTTAGTATAGGCATAGCTTAGCAACCATGACCCCTATCCACTACATTTCCATCCTTCCCCAAAGAAACCACATACCTTACAGCAATTACTCTCCCCCCCCCCCCCCGTCATGGACAACCACTAATATACTTTCTGTCTCTGAGAATTTGCACGTCTGGACACAACGAGTCTATAATTTATGACCCTTAGTGTCCAGTTCCTTTCACTCAGCATGTTTTCAAGGTCTATCCATAATGTGGTATAGGTTAGTACTTCTTTCTTTCTTGTTTTCTCTCTGGCTAAACATTATTCCATGATATGTATACAGCTGTGCCATCTTTAGTGTCTTCATCAGCTGGCTATGATAGATATTTCTTTATTGAGGTAGTTACTTTTCTCTGCTCATATACAACCTAAGGAGAGAAAGGAAGATTTATGAGTGTCATAGTTAGGCACAGGTGTCAACTTGACTGTTGAGGGTTTGAGCTCTGGGCACATTTGTGGAGAATTAGTGGTTGGGTTAAACCCAGAGCAAATCTACAAGAGATTGTCTGGCTGATGAGGAAGGCCCAGCCCATGGTGGGTGGGACTAGGCCCTGAACAGGTGAATAAAATACTGAGAGCTAGTTGAGGAAGTCGGCATCCTTCTGTTCACTTGGCCAGACATGCTGGTCTGGCAAGTAAGGATCGTCCCTTTTTCGGCTGCTGTGTAGAGATGGTGTAGCCAGTTCCCTCGGCCCTGGCGTTGATGTGTGCTCTCCCGTTAAGCTGGACTGTCGTAAGGAAATAAACCCCTTGTTCCCTTAAGCCCTTCGATGGTCACTATCAGCACCCATGCAGGCTGACTGCAACAATGTGGCTCGTGATTCCCAGGGGAGACATGGTCCATTATGGCGGAAAAGGCGTGGCGGGGAGGCAGAGCTGTGGGGGGCTCGGCACAGCGTCATCACCGGGGCCCAGAGAGCAAGAGCAAGAGGAAGGGGCTGCCAAACCTCAAGGCCGCCCTCTGACATGCCTTCCTCCATCAAGACTCCACCTGCTAAAGGTGCCATGACCTTCCCAAACATTAACAGCGGCTGGGAGAAGCCAACACACGAGTCTGTGGGGGACAATTCACATTCAAACCATGGCATTTATGTATCTATGTTTGTGTGTGTGTTTGCATATGTGGGCTTGTATGTGTGTGTGCGTGCATGTGGGCGCACGTGTGTATTTGTGCACATGTGTGCGGAAGCCAGAGATTGACTTGGATTATCTGCCTCGATCGCTCTCCTCTTTAGGTACCGAGAGGCATGGTCTCTCCGTGAACCCAGATCTCACACATTTGGCTCATTTTGCTGGCTCAGCTTGCTCTGGGGATCCTATTCCTGCCTCGTGGGTGCTGGGATTAGAAGTGGTCCTGTATTCACGTGACCTATGGGAGTTTCACCTCTTGTCTTCACACTCGCACAGCAAGCACTTCAGCGAGGAGCCATCTACTGAGCCCTGACAGGTACTTACTGAGAACCGTTGATGTGCACACGGGCTGCTCAGAGATGAATCAATCAGTCCAAGACATCTCTCCAACAGTGCAGGAGTCAGGAGGGAATGGAGAACACAGCATCTGGCCCAAAGCTGGGTGAATGAATGAATGAAGGAAGGAAGGAGTAAAGGAAAAATGCCCAGCTGAGGTGGTGGGTGGTGCTGGCCAAACTCAGGATCCACATCTAGTTATTCGCGTAGGTATGACCTCTAGGGCAGATTGGATCTGGACCCCGAGCTTGGCCAGAGCTGAAGAAGACCTGATCCATCTATAGAGCTCAGAGACCACAAGGAAGCAACATGGGTGAGAGAACCCAGGAAAGTTGGGGGAATCTGGCAGCTGTGTGGTGGGGAGAGAGAGCCCTCTCCGCTCAGGTTCTGGAGTGATGGAAGGCATGGTGTGGATGAGTTTCCAAAACACTGGGACAGAAACGCATGAGATGGGCTCAGGGATAGCTAGGCTGCTCCCTGAGTGTCTCTACTTCCTGAAGAAAGAAGGAAAGAAAGAAGGAAGGAGGGAGGGAAGGAGGAAGGGAGGAAGGAAGGAGAGAAGGAAGGAATGAAGGAAGGAAGGAAGGAAGAAAGGAAGGAAGGAAGAAAGGAAGAAAGGAGAAAGAAGGAAGGAAAGAAGGAAGGAAGGGAGAAGAAAGGAAGGAAGGAAGGGAGGGAGGGAAAGAGAATGAAGAAAGAAAAAGGAAAGAAAGAAAAAGAAAGAAAGAAAGAAAAGAAAAAAGAGAAAGAAAGAAAAAAAAGACAAAGAAAGAAAGAAGAAAAGAAAAAGAAAGAAAGAAGAAGACAGAAGAAAGAAAGAAAGAAAGAAGAAGAAAGAAAAAGAAAGAAGAAAGAAAGAAAGAAAGGAAGAAAGAAAGAAAGAAAGAAAGAAAGAAAGAAAGAAAGAAAGAAAGAAAGAAAGAAAAAGAAAGGACAACTTCAATATTCTCATTAAAATAATGGTCCAACAATCTATTTTCTGGCTCCAGGAAGCCTTGCATTCCTTTTAGCGAGTTGACATCTGTCCTGACTAAGAACAGACTTTGCTCGGGGAAGTGTCTCCTGAGCTTTTGGTTATTCACAGGTCAGACAGGTGAGAAAGGGTGGGCGATGGCTGGGCACCATCACCGGGTCTCTGCATGGAGGGGCTGGACACCTGCTTGAGACCAGGGACGAAAGGGAAGGAGGCAAAGACCTTCTCACACAGAAGCTGGAATTCCTCCCTTGAAGGTTGGGATGAAGGATCTCAACAAGAGAAGTCGGGAGGCCCCAGGGATGATCCCAAGTTAAAAGGGTCTCGCCACACTATCACTAGGACCTCCATGCATCTGGGGTGTAGAGTGTGGCTGACGACAAAGCTGGCCCAGACCCATGTTGTTGGGGGACACAGCAAACCTGGAAGAGTAACCTTCAGAACCTTGAGGCCCAAGTCTGGAGCAGGCGAGTACCAGGGGCAAGACCAGGACAAGGGTGTGTGTGTGTGTGTGTGTGTGTGTGTGTGTGTGTGTGTGTGTGTAGACAACCAATTTCTGTAGTCACGTGCAAGCCAAGAGCAACGAGAAGTTCTCTGGATTCTCTCATTTCTCTCTGTGACTTGCCATCAAAATGACTTTGTCCGAGCATGGCGCGATCCCTCGGGAGAGGAGAGGTATTCATTAACATTCTCGCCATTGTGACAAAATACTGCAAAGAAGCACCTTCAGGGAGGAATGCTTGGGGCTTATGATTTGAGCAGCTGCAGTTCATCGTGGTAGAGAAGGTGTGACTCCCCGCCCTCTCACCCCTCACTCTGTTAGGTTGACTTTCTTGGGGCAGCCCCAACTCAAATGTCTCCTTTCCCCAGATAAGGAACCAATGGTAGGCCAAAGTAACTATTATGGCAACGTCTGATTTGGGGACCAACGAGATGGCTCAGGGTAAATGTGCTTGCCTACCAAGCCTGAGGTCATGAGTTCAGTTCCTGGAACACAAATGATGGCAGGAGAGATCTGGTTCCTTCAAGATGCCATCTGCCTTGCAGTTGCGTCTGTGCCACATACACCCCCCCATAATAAACAAACAAACAAACAACAATAAATAAATAAATGTGGGCTGGGGAGATGGCTCAGGGGTCAAATAAAGACTTTGTTTCACAAGCAAAAGAATCCAAATTCAGATCTCCAGATCCCATGTAAAAATTCTGGGTAGATATGGCGGTAGCCGGCAATTCTGAGCCTGGAAGGCAGAGCCTGGGAAACCCCAGAGCAAAACAATACAGAGCTAGAGCAATCCAGGATGATTCCCAAAGTCACCCTTGGGCCTCCACAGGGACACACACTCAAGTGTCCTGTTGTACACACAAACACACATGCGCACACACACACACACACACACACACACACACACACACACACACACGTGTGGGCATGCAAAAAAATGCAAAAATGAAAGTTCAGTTTGGTTAATGATTGAGTTTATTGGAGTTACTTGCAGGATTAAAGGTGACAGATTACTCACAGGAGTGTGAGTAACCCCCAAATAGCTGCATCACCAAAAAAAAAATTCATGAAGGATGTACCCTAGGTCTCCAAAAATGACTTACAAGCAATTCCAAACTTCACTGTTTCCATAATCTCAGGGCACAAGGGACCTTGTGAATCCTGTTAGTTTCAGGAACTTCCTGAGACTTAGTTGTTTACCTCTTGGGCTCAAACCTCTTTTCTGTTTCAATCAGGGGGCGATTGCTACACAACCAGGCTTCTCAAAGGCAGCAGCCTGCAGGGAACATTTCACTTTCAAACTGTAACAGAGAAGTCAGGAAAAAGGGGTGCAGAAGAATGAGACTGCCCGCTAATATGGACACAAGGGAGTCTAGGCAATTGTTAAATGAAGATTGAATGCCCCGAACTGGATACACCTGCTTGCCCAGAAAAGAAGTCCGAAAGGCTCTGCAACCAAAAGTCATTAGTCATTGCCTCTGGCTGGTAAAGTCTCAGGTGACGCCATTATTTTCATTTATCTGCACTTTCTATTTTTTTTCCCTACAACGATCATGTCATTACTTGAGTTATTAAAAACATTTTACCGTGGCTCAAAAAATAATTGGTGTCTAGGGGCCCTCAAAAAGGCTATGTCTGTTTTCACTTACTCCAGGAGGTGACGGGAAATCTATTATGTTTTGGAAAGACTTTTCTTAATCCTAAATGGTTGAAATAGAAAAGCTACGTGCCTTCTGGGGTGTGTGTATTTGTCTGGAAAAGAAAATCAGCTCACCCTTGCGTTTCAGCCGCAGGCAGGGAGAGAGGGAGCCGTCCTTTGACTAGGTCAGGTGGCTGAAAGATGGAGAGGGTCTCGCAGTTTCCGGGGTGCTGGCTTGGGGCAGTAGAGGGTAACACTGCTGGTGTGCTGGTTCTAAAGATCAGAGACTCAGGCAGGCCATATAAGGGAAACTTTTCAAGCAGCCTGGTGGATGTGTCCCAGAACGGATGTTTTAAGAGATGCTGTCATCAAACGACCTCAAACAGCACTCAACAAGGATGCGTGTCCACTGGCTATGAGGTCATGTTCGATGCGACAGCAGAGTTCACAGGGATGAGTAGTAAGGAAAGAACAAGTAGGAAGGACACGTGATCCAGCAAAGAGGCTCCGAAGAGAGAAGCCGGATATGGGTGGGCAGTGTGGGCGGGTGGGTCCCACTCGGTGCAGATGTGAAGGCGGGCAGACCAGCCGGTGCAGCCTGGGAACCTTCTTGGGGCTGTTTAATGCATATGTGTGAATTAGAAAAAGCTGTCCCACTGGGCGAATGTCTCTTGGCACTCGGAGCTGTGGTTGAATGGAGTGTGAGTTAGATTTCATTCTTTCATTTGCTCTGTCCACCAGCTGCCCTCATTCAGTAGCCAGCTTGCACATGTGGCCATGGGGCGCCGGCAGCTGTTGGGGTTTTCTGTAATGACTTCAGCCAGCAGCCGGGGTTCAGCGGTGGGATGGGGCACCTCCAGGAAGGCTCTAGGCGTCTGCGTGTGTGGCACAATCACAGGACCCGGGGATGGGCTGACATCTTCATGTTATCTTTGTGTGTGTGTGTGTGCTCCGTGCTGTTCCCCATGCTTCTAACAAGTTTCCAGTGATTCAGCTGCTACTGGTGCAGTGGTCATGCTTTGAAACCCACTTGTTCTGGGGATGTTTCCCAGAAGCCCAAGACTTTGAGTCACCACTCACTTCTCTGTGCGCCCTGGTTCCAGGGTCACTCAGGATTCCCCTTGCCGATTACCCGTCCGCTCTGTGGGCCTACACGTCAATCTTTTCCCTGGCTGGATACTGTGTGGAACGCTCCTTCTACCCTGCTCTCCGCTTCCTCTGAGGAAGAACCAGGCGCTCCCTACTTAATGCACGGAAGACGTATTAATTACTTCTCTTCTGCCATCCAGCACCTAGCAAGCAGCGGCTTAAGGAAGGGTTTGTTTGGGGCAGCTGTTGGGTGAGAGGGGGGCGTGGCAGCAGAAGCATGGGAGGCAACTGGTCACATTGCTTTCACAGTCAGGAATCAGACAGCCGACAGGACTTTCAAACCTCCAGACCCAGTGACCGACTTGCCTTTGACGAGGTTCCATCCCCTGAAGGATCCACAACCTTTCAAATCAGTGCTTCAAGCTGGGGACATGGTTCTGGAATAGAGGGTCCCAGGGGTGGTGGAGGGGAGGGAGAGATTCCCATTCAAACCACCACAGAGGGGCGGGGGCAATCTTGGATTTCCTGCTGCTCTAGGACTTTGGTAACCCAGAGCAGACCTGGGCCCCAGGAGTTGGGACCCTGATTTCCGGAGCCCTCCCCTAGGGTGCAGGTGTAACCCCAAAAGAGCAGAGTCTGGTCCCTCTGAAATCTCAGCAGCATTCCAAAGGAGTCAAGACTCTGGCCTAGAAAAAGCTCCTCTTGGAAGCTCAGTTTCCCTCACTGGAGGTGGTCCCGGATGCCTGCCCACCCCAGAGGTGCTTCCCGGCTCTGAAGAGGAGGATGGATCAGAAGAAGGAGAAGGGGTGGAAGCGACAATGACATCATTGTGGTGAGCCCAGCTGGAAGCTCAGCCTGAGTCACACATGACTGGGGGGGAGGGGAGGTTTGGCTGGACATGTGGTCATGTGGTCAGAGCATTGGCCAGAGGGCTGGAGCCCACAGGCTTAGGGTTTGGGGTCCCCCAAGCTCCTCCATGGTGCCATTTAGTTCCAGGTCCTGGGGAGGACACTGACGGACCACCCTACGGCTCTGGAGAACTGTGGACCCTTGGTCATGTTTGCAGGAGGGGTGCTGGTACCCAGCCCAGTGCCACCCGAGTATGTGACCGAGGGAAGTCTTTGTGTGTCAAGCATGCTGCCAGGCAGTGCCCACCTCCTGGAGCCTCAGCCCCTTGGCCTTCCGCAGGCGTCTCTGCTCATCTGCTTACCTCTTGCAGAGACGGACCAGGGATCGCCTGCTTTTGCAGCCCATGCACAGCCCGGGTTAGCTCAGTGCTGAACCTGAGAAGGAAGGGTGGATCTGAGAGTCTGCTGTCCTCTTCCTGCTTCTCACTGCTGGCCTCTGGGAATTACTCTGGGACCCTTTGGTCACCATGGGAAGATGAACGGGCTAAAGCCAAGCTCAGCGTGCAGTGGAGGCTCAGCGTGCAGGTGGAGACTTGGGTCTCCTGGGAAGACACTGGGCTGGTATCTGCCAGACTTTGTTCTGGCTCAGCCACAGCTCTTAAGGTCCTTCGTGGGTAGGGTGTGTGTCATGGTTAGGCACAGGTGTCAACTTGACTGTTGAGGGTTTGAGCTCTGGGCACATTTGTAGAGAACTGGTAGTTGAGTTAAACCCAGAGCAAACCAGCAGGAGATTGTCTAGCTGATGGGGAAGGCCCAGCCCATGGTGGGTGGGACTAGGCCCTGAACAGGTGAATAAAATGCTGAGAGGCGGTTGAGAGAGTTGGCATCCTTGTGTACACTTGGCCAGACATGCTGGTCTGGCAAGTAAGGATTGTCCATCTCTCAGCCATTTTGTAGAGATGGTGTGGCCAGTTCCCTCGGCCCTGGTGTTGGTGCTGCTCTCCCATCAAGCTGGATTGAGAACTGTAACCAATAATTGTAAGAGAATAAACCCCTTGTTCCCTTAAGCCATTTGATGGTCATTTATCAGCAACCATGCAGGCTGACTGCAACAGTGGGCTTACTGTATGTATAAGTTAGCAGGAGCTTTGTGCGTTGTGTGTGTGAGTGGGGGTGTGTGAGCTACATATGTGTGCACATGTGTGGAAGCCAGAGAACAACCTCAAGAGTCATGTCTTTTATTTTGAGACCTCAGCTCTCACTGGCCTGGAACTTACTAGACTAGGCTGCAGCGAGCTGGCTCTGTGTTGCCACCGCTGGATTACAAACACACATCGCCGAAAAGCCTGGATTTTAGAAGGAAGCCTCAGCGACCCTGATTCAGATCCTAACGCTGCAGGGCGAACACTTTTCCTACTGAACCCTCTCGCCCCGCCCTGATCATTGTTATTTTTTGGATTCCTTAACACAGAGAGGCGCTGCACTTTTAATGTGCCCATTACTATCTCAGAGGGGGAGGTTGGCACCCAGATGTATGCCATCTCCAGTCCTGGAGGCGAGCTGAGCTGGTCAGAGCCCCAGGGAGAGGTTTGGTGAGTGTGCTGGTGTCTTGGGCCCCCCGGAAGATGCTGGGGGAGGGAACCCGGCCCTAGCTCAGCTGCAACTGGAGGCAGGCAGGGTCCCCTCAACAGGGGCGCTGGTCAGGTGGGGGGATTGGCCTGGGAGGTTACATGAGGGTACAGGAAATATCTGGAGTCTATGGGAATGGGAATACAGGCCAGAGGTCACCTCAAATTAAAACTGAAAAAGTCCCGTGTGCGAAGGGGATCAAAGGAGGTGAGAGATGGTGGCTTCCGGAGCCAGATGTGAGCGGTTAAAATTCCTGTGGGACCAACAGTGGGCTGAGGAGCAGAACTCGGGGGGGGGGGCTTCTGAGGGAACAGAAGGTGATTCCTTAGTCCTCCCCCCACCCCCCAAGACTCTGACCTCAAGATTTACTGAGCATAGAGGGGCTTGGCCCACAGAGCGGGAAGGGGGGGGAGGTGGGACAGGCGGTCTGGGGTCTGGGGTCTCCAGGTTCCCGGGACCCCACACTCAGATGAACTGCGGCCTGAATGACACGGGATCTTCAGTCCTGCTGCGGCCAGAGTCAGGACAGCTTATTAGCCAGGCGCAGGCTCCTCCAGATTTATGGGCTAGGGCTCCTTTTGATCTGAGCCCCGCTTGGGGCAGGGGTCCCACAAGTGATGCTGTCCAGGACCCTGTCGCCACCTCAGATCCCCCTGCCCCAGCCTCCCAGGCCGAGGCTCCCAGGGACCTGCTGGGTTAAGAAGAACTGGAGAGAGAGCTAGAAGTCGCCCCCCCCCAGCCTTGACCCACTGTATCCGGCTCTTGCCCTGGCTTGCCCGGGCTGGCACCGGGCATGTGAGGGTACACGGCAGTCTAAGGACGAGGTAATACACACGTGTAACTGGAACCGATGGACAAAATAAAGCAGTGGGTTTTGAAGTCACTCAGTGGCTCAGCCAGGGGAATCCGTTTACATGACAGATGAGGCCTCTCTCTTTGGCCTCTGTATGTGTGTGGATTGCATGCATGGATGGATGGATTGCTTACAGATGTGTGTATGTGTGAGGGGGTGCACATATGTGCTTATGGAGACCTGGAATTGACATTGAGTGTCTTTGATTGCAATTTACCACATGTATGGAGGCAGGATCTCTTAATTGAGTCCAGAGCGCATTGATTGGATCCAGAGTCACTGATCGGCTAGTCTAGCCAGCCAGCTTGCCCTGGGGATCCTGTCTCTGCCTCCCAAGTGCTGGTTGTCACAGCTACTCTGCACTGTTAGTAAATTCACGCCCAAACAACTTGTAGGGGGACAAGGTTTTATTCTGTGTTATGATAGTCCAGTTACAGTTCTCAATCCAGTTGGGCAGCAGAGTCCACACTACCACCAGGGGCCAAGGGAACTGACCACGCCCTATCCACACATCCACAAGAGAGACAGTCCCTACTTGCCAGACCAGCAGTCGGGCCAAGTATACCAAAGGATGCCCATTTCCTCACCCAGTTCCCTCCATCTTATCACCTTGCCCAGAGCCCAGTCACACCCACCAGCGACTGGACCTTCCCAATCAGACAATCTCCTGCAGGCCTGCTGGGAGGAGGGGGGTCTGACTCAACCACCGAGTGTCCAGACCTTGAACCCTCAACCGTCAAGTTGACACCTGTATCTAACTATAACATCAGAATTGCAAGTGGCCAGAATGTGGCTCCTACGTGGGTTCTGAGGATCTGAACCCCAATTCCCATACTTGTATGGCCAGCACTGCACAGTCTCCAGGGCCATTTAAGTCTAGCTAGTCCAGGCCCTATAGCTGCCTGCTTTGGGCTCGAGCCGATCTGGGCTGGTCTCTCCTCTGCAGCAAGAGTGACTACTTTTCCACAGAGGGATATTTATGTATCTGTCATAGTCAGGCACAGGTGTCACTTGATGGTTGAGGGTTTGAGCTCTGGGCACATTTGTGGAAAATTAGTGGTTGAGTTAAGTTCAGAGCAAACCTGCAGGAGATTGTCTAGCAGATGGGGAAGGCCCAGCCCATGGTGGGTGGGACTAGGTCCTGAACAGATGAATAAAATACTGAGAGCTGGTTAAGGAAGTCGGCATCCTTGTGTACACTTGGCCAGACATGCTGGTCTGACAAGTAAGGATTGTCCCTCTCTCAGCCGTTATGCAGTGATGATGTGGCCAGTTCCCTCGGCCCTGGTGTTGGTGCTGCTCTCCCGTCAAGCTGGACTGAGAACTGTAACCAGGAATCGTAAGAGAATAAACCCTTGTTCCCTTAAGCCGTCTGATGGTCATTTATCAGCAACCATGCAGGCTGACTGCAATGGCGTCCCATCCTGGGAATTCTCAGGAGAAGACAGAGGGGAGGAGAGGAAGCAGGGTTAATCGGGACTGTCCATCTTCAGCGAGGCAGAGCCAGTGCTGTTGCTGTCACTGTTGTGGAGATGAAGGCCCAGGAGGAAGGAAGGGACGGGCTGGGGCGAGGACAGCAGGACCAAGCCACGGCACTTGCTATGTGTCAGGGAGCTGTGCGTCCAGAGACCGGTCTCAGCATCCTCCAGCTTCGCAGCCTGTAGAAAGCGCTGGTTGGTGACCCAAGTGTGAGCAGGGGTGTTCCCCACGCCGAGTTCAGAGAGGCAAGAGACTGCGGGATTAAAGGGGAGGTTCGTTTTGCTTTTCTTGTGTGTGCATGCATGTGCATCTAAGTTTGTGGGTACCGGAGAGCACTGGAGTGTGTGGGCCAGTGGAGATCTAAAGGTAGCAGGGGAATCACCCTGGACCGCTCTTCCTCCTTATTGTTTTGTTCTGGGATTTCCCAGGCTCTGCCTGGCATGTCTACATGGGATCTGGGGGTGTGAACTCAGGTTAACACGTGAACCATTTCTCCAGCCCGAGAATAGGTTTTGGATATTCATAAAACACTGATGAACTTGACGAGGTAGAGCCTGGAGTAAGACTCTCGTGTGTGTGTGTGTGTGTGTGTGTGTGTGTGTGTGTGTGTGTGTGTCAGAGAGCACTGTGTGTCCCTGTGGAGGACCAAGGGTGACTTTGGGAACCATCCTAGATTGCTTCTTCCTCCTTTTTGCTTCACTCTGAGATTTCCCAGACTCCATCAGGGCCCGAAGTGCAGCCCGTCGCCATTTCCATCTGGCATTTTTTACATGGGATTTGCAAGGTAGAGTCTTAATCCTTGAGCCATCTCTCCACTTTTTTTTTTTTTAAGTTTTTTAAAGGACTAGACACAAGTTCCCTAGAGAGAGAATCCTTCCATCCTGAATCCAGCCAGGGGCACACGGTTCACGTCGCTGCACATTTTCCCATCTGAGAGGCCTTTCCTCTACCATCATGCTTAAAGTTGATTCACGCAGAACTTGTTGTGTTTGAGTCTGAGATTTGATCAGCTACACCAAGTGAAAATAGCCATAAACCCAGCGCTAAGCAAGGAACTAGGTGTCTGTGTCCCCTCACAAAGCCCCTTTGCCCCCCACTAATTAGTTCCCAAATCCCTCTTTCATCCTCCCTCCAGCAAGCCCTGCATTGTGTTCTGTGGCTACAATTTTGCCTTTTCTAGAGCTCACGTAGATTGAGTGGCGTCTACATACCTTCGTGCTGGTCTTTCCCTGACTACGTTGCCCCTGTTCTTGGTGAATCCTCCGGTCTGCCGTCACCACGTGGGCCATTATTTTGTCCCTTTTCATGCCAGAAAAGAGGATCGCTCCAGCCTCACCTTAGAGACACCGTGGGATATGACTTCGCCAGTCGGGGGTACCCTTCCTGGTCTTCAGGTACAGTGAGTGAAGTGCAGAAGGAGGGGTGTCTGTAACCTAGGGGGCTCCCCTTCCTTTCAGCGGCCCTGCCAGGGGAAGGAAGAAGACCAGGGTCTGACCTCAGGCAGGGGAACGCGACGGTTCGGAAGGGCAGGAGGACTTCCTGAACGGCTTTAATGGTAACAGCCCACCACTCTTCTATCTCCAGTTCTCAGAAAGCCACACAGGGAAGGGATATGTTGTACCCCTCATCTCCCCACCCGGAGAGTCTGCAGAAAGTTACTTACAAAGGGGTGGGGGGGCTCTCTCAGGGTTGCCAGTTAGGATTCAGCCCCCACCTTTAGCAACTGCCCCCCTTTCCTGACTCCCATGGTGTGTTCCTGGAGCGGGTAGATAGGTAGGAGCCCCCTGAGGCTGTAAGGGCTCTCCCCACTGCCCTGGGAAAGGCCTGGGGGGGCTGTCTTCCACAGCTGGGATGTTTAAGACATCTGGAGTGGGGGCGAGGAGGGAGGTAGAGCCGTAAGAACCGAAGCGCTGCAGCTGAGTCTCCAAGGCCAGGCAGGGCTCCCGTCCCAGGACCTCTGGGAATCCATGTGACCCCGTGGGGCCTCTCCACCCCCTACGGGGTCTCCTCTGGGCCTCCAGACAAGGAAGCTGGAGAGGCTTAAGGAACAAGGCTTCTGCCTTCCGCTCACTCGAACCTATTCCCAGCCATGGCAAGGGCTCTGCCTCTTTCTGATCTCTTCCATGCTGTTCCGGAAGATGCAAAGGGGCAGGACCGGCTGGGGGTCCTGACAGGTCAGGCTTGGGTCGGCTGTCTACCTCGCTCCTCTTTTCAGGTCTGGGGTTCAGGGGTGACTCTGAGGGCCCTGCCGGGTCGGATCTAATCTCTGAGCAGCTAATGGTGTGGCTCAGGGAGCTTGCGCCCCCATGGAGCGCAGGGTGCAGCGGTGGTTGGTCTGGCGCGGGGCTTCTGGGGGGAGGGGCTGTCATCACAGTCCATCAGCTGCTCGGACCCAGGTTCTCTCGACCAGACCTTGGACTAGTCTGTGAGGCCCTGAGGACTCATTTAGTGGGCTGGAGCCCAAAGCGAGAGGCTGGGATAGGACCCTTGCCCCCCCCCAAGTCTGCGTTCCAGTCCCTGGGGTGTCTTGGGCTTCAGGCAGAGCTGTTCCCCGGCCAGAGGGTTTGTCTTGGGACGGCTCCGAGCAGCCCCTTCGCTCTCCTGGGCCCCGGGCGAAGCCTGGACTCTCCTAACAGGAGTGGGCAAGAGAGGGGAAGGGAAGCGGCCCAGAGCCAGGCGAGGCCTGAGCAGGACTGCGCCACCGAAACCAGGTCAGCCGCTTGCCATTCCTGACTGGCATCCCAGCGAAACTGGCCCGGCCCGGCACACACCTGGGGCCATTTGCACAGCGTCTGGGGTTTTACGATCAGCCCGTCTGAGCGGAGGAAAGGATGAGTTCATCCGGCTGCCCCCGCCTCCCTCCCCAGGCCCATGCCAGGCCCAGAGGCCGCCACAGTCTGGCCCCCGGGCTGGCGCCAGATCCAGATCTGTGGAATGCAGGTCTCCTGCCCCCAGCCTCCCACCTCAGGACCCCCCTGGGGCGTGGGTCATGGGGAGAAGGCAGCTCCCCATCCTGGCCACAGGTGGACGTGGCGGTCGTGGCACTCCTCCTACCTCCTTCCTCTCCCCCGGTCTTAGGCATTTTATTTCATAAACGGACTTAGACTTCGAACCAGGTTGTTAAGTGATTTCTCTCTTCTGCTCCATGTGTTCTGGAAGGTTCCTTTGAAAGTCATAGACATGTCTGGCTGCTAGAGGTAGCCTCCTTTCAGCTCCTTCTCCCCGTTCCTCCGGGGTCTGCTCCCCTTTCTGCTGCACTGGAGACCTCTGACCCAGCAGGCTGGTGAGGCCACAGGACGAATAGATGCTGAGCCGTGATGTCCAGAGCAGGCCCGCTCAGCATACAGCTGCTCCTGTGGGGCCTCTGCCAAAGGCCTCACACATGTACCACCAGGCGCGAAGTAAACCTCCATCAGCTATTCCAATGCTATCCTCAGCTTTGGTTCCCCCCCAAACACCCCCAGCCAGACCTTGAGATGGGTCCAGAGGTTTAGGTAGTGTGTTAGAGAGTATCAGGATGAGAGGCAGGAACTCCACTGTTGCAGTCGCCTACATGCTTGCTGACAAATGACCATCAAACAGCTTAAGGCAACAAGGGGTTTATTCTCTCTTAAGATTATTGGTTACAGTTCTTAGTCCAGCTTGACGGGAGAGCACACACCAACACCAGGGCCGAGGGAACTGGCCACACCATCACTGCATAACAGCCGAGAGAGGCACAATCCTTACTTGCCAGACCAGCATGTCTGGCCAAGTGTACAGAAGGATGCCAACTCTCTCAACCAGCTCTCTGTGATTTATTCTGGGGCCTAGTCCCACCCACCATAGGCTGGGCCTTCCCCATCAGTTAGACAATCTCCTGCAGGTTTGCTCTGGGCTTAACCAATTCTCTAGAAATGTGCCCAGACTCAAACCCTCAACAGTCAAGTTGACCCCTGTGCCTAACCATGGCAGGGATCGAGGATGGAGGCTTAGCTTTGGGGGTGGGGGCTGGGCAGGGCTCATGGCCCATGAACTACCGGGGTGCGCTCCGTGGCGTGATCGCTGGAATCTAGGCAGGATGACGCCTGGTGAGTGGTGTCCAGCTTCTTCCTCCTCCTCTAACCTCGGTTGGGTTAGGAGTCCTGGGCAGCCCGGCTTCCCCAGACCTGCTCTCCAGCCCCTGCTCTGTGCTGGACGAGCCCGCCCCACCCCTGTATCTGCATCTACACGCGCCCCTCTGGCATTCCTCATGCCCTGCAGACAGCCCGTGCTGGGGAACTTCCCACGGCTCCAGTTCTTCTCGGTCATGGCAGAAGCCAGAGAATCAGCGTCACCAGACTGCTGTTCCAATGTCCCTGCGCGCGGCATGCAAGAGTCCTCGTTAGCATGCACCGTGGCGGTCACATGTGGCAGAGTTCTGGAGTCCCCATACCGGGGAGCTGGCTGTGCTCTAGCAGCTCCCACGCTGTAGCCGGGGATTCTTGGCTCCATGGATCCCAGTGGGACCCTCGAGGGGAGACTCCTGATGTCCCTGACTAGCTTATAACTGTGGGTCACATTGGGGTCCGCCTTTCTTCTCCATGGAGGCTCTGTCACTCAGAAAGCCTCGCCCGGCAGAAGATAGAGGAATCTCAGAAACAGCAGCAATTATTAGAAAGTCGGGGCGTCGCTCAGGGGCAAAAGTGCTTGTCTAATGCATGCGGGGTCCTGGGTTCCAGCCCCAGCCCTGGAGGAAAAGCAAGACAAAACTTCTTGTCTGACAGTTACCAGCCTTTCCAAGTGTGTTACGAAACACACGCAGCATCTGATTTGCTCCACGGGCGACCCCGGTTTGTTGTTAGGGTGCCTTCCGGATCTTGAATCGGGGCATCCCAAGCGCTTCATTTCAAGGTGGCCGAAAAAGTCACACAAAAGACAAAACTGCCAGGATGCCCTACGCCTCATGCCAAGGTACTTGGGACACTTGGCGTGGTTCGTGTCGTCTGTTGCCAGTGTTCTCTGTAGGGGCTTGAAGGGTCACGCTTTACTACATCACCCTCACTGCACACATGGGGGTCTTTTGTTCCCGAAGGATGTGGGAGTGAGGCAGAGGCCGCCATGCAAAGCTGGAACTTCAGAGCACCAAGGCGGGAGAGGAAGCAGCATTCAAAGCAGCCACAGACAGCCCTTCCCTCTGCGACGCTGTCCTGGAACATGTCACACGCACAGAAGGGTATGCGAGACATAAATATGCACTTTAACAAATTGTTATAAAGTGGATAATTACATAGCAATCACCTAGGTCAAAAAATAAGAGCTGACTGGCCCTCCAGGGGCCTCTTCTGGGTGCCCGATGTAAATGGTTGTTATGGGGAAGTATTACGTGCGCGCTGGAGGATGCACAGAACAGATAGAGCCTTGAGAGTCAGCGAGTGAGCACAGTGTGTCTTTTAAGCCATTGCTGAGACCTACTCTGTGCCACCCCTCCTTTCCCCCAATCTCTTCCCTTTGATTTTTTTTACACCTTTGTGCGTAACCCCCAGACAATGTGTTCTGCTGGTGTTTATATCTGCCGGGGTTCCATGACTGGAATGAGGTATTTGATGAGGGGAATGTTTATAGCACGTGATATCAAAAGGGGGCAGTGGGAGGCCCCTGAGATAGGAGAGTCATGGCCACCCCTAGATCTGAAAGTCAGGCGGACACAGCAGCTGTTGGAATCGCACAGTCCCAGGAGAAGCTCCACACTGGCCTTGAAGAGGGTCCGAGATAAGCAGAGACCATGAGACACCTGCTCTCACTTCCTGCTCTTTACTCCTACTGAATGAGCCCAAGGGGCTGCCCTAGAACTCACGGCAGAGCGAACCTATGGAGGTTGACAGCGCTTAGCCCCCTGCACTCAGGGCAACAACAGAGGGGAGAGCAGAGCCACGTTTGAGCCAGGCCAGGGGGGGCAGCTGGACCCCACTTTCAAAAACTGAGCAGCAAACCTTGTGTCAGAGGAGAAGACCCACTGTCATGGTTGGGCACAGGGTCAACTTGACAGTGGAGGGTTTGAGCTCCGGGCACATTTGTGGAGAATTAGTGGTCGAGTTAGGCCCAGAGCAAACCTGCAGGAGATAGTCTAGCTGATGGGGAAGGCCCAGCCCATGGTAGGTGGGACTAGACCCTGAACAGGTGAATAAAATGCAGAGAGCCGGTTGAGGAAGGCGGCATCCTTGTGTACACTTGGCCAGACATGCTGGTCTGGCAGTTAAGGATTGTCCCTCTCTCAGCCATTACATAGATATGGTGTGGCCAGTGCCCTCAGCCCTGGTATTAGTGTGTGCTCTCCTGCCAAGCTGGACTGAGAACTGTAACCAGTAATCATAAGAGAAAATAAACCCCTTGTTCCCTTAAGCCATTTGATGGTCATTTACCAGCAACCGTGCAGGGGAACCCGCAACACCTGGCTTCTGCTGCTTGCTGAGAAGACAAGCCGTGTGGAGCCCCTGGCTTCTCCCCTTGACGGGTTCCCGTAGCCCTTTCAGGAAATGCACTGGCCGATCCATGAGGGAGCCCAGAACAGCACAGGCCTCTGACTGACACGTGCTAGAGATGACGCCGCGGGTTTCTCGTTTGCTTGTTTACGCGCCTCTGCGTTCTTGAGGGCTACATTCTCTCCCTTGGAGAAGCAGGGCCAGTCACAGATCCGCGAGGTGGCCCCAGGCGCGGAGGGAGAGCACGGGGTCGAGACCAGACAGGGCACCTCCAAACTGGACCACACGCACCTGGCCTTGCATCCTAACTGGACTGTCCAGCGGCCGCGGGCAGCCTGCAAGACGGTCTGTGTGAGCCCCTTGCTTGAGCTGTGCCATCTGGGTTGGGGTTGTTGCCCTACCAGTGATGCAGACCTGCTCCCCCTCTGCCCCCTGCACCTCGAAACCTCCCGTGTTCGTTGCCTACTGCTCCTGTGCCCCCCACCCTCAGCCTTCCCTGCTGGTCACCCTCAGTCTGGAGAAGCCCGTTCCCCAGCTTGAGAAAGGCTGCCTGGGAGGGGATGCGCTTGCCATATGAGGCCCCTAGAGTGACTTTGTTTCCCTAAACAATCGCTGTCAGGCATCTACAGTGGCCTTGTCTCCAATGCAAGCGAGCTGCCTTGGGTGGGGAACGTTTCCTTGGTCACTTGGGATTCTCCTTCCAGTCCATGTCCCAGGGCTGCTAAGGACACCATCGATGTCATTCTAAGTCCCCAGCTTTGCATGCAAACCCTTTCCTCGCCCCTCACAGCTTGCGGAATTCCTAGTTCTGTTCTCTGGAATTTCCCAGCGATATGCTGGCACAGGGCTATTTGCAAATCTTGCCGGAATTTTTGCTTTTTCTTTTTCCTCTTGTAATTTCTGTTATTTCCACATTGGATTTCCTGGATTAATCCTCCAACATTCATTTTTTTCTACTTTTATCTTATTTTTTATTTAGTGTATGTGTATATCTACGTATATCAAAGGGCACCACGTGTGCCTATGGAAACCCAAGGATGACTTCAGGAATCATCCTGGATTGTTTTTTTATGTGGGATCTGGGATTTGAACTCAGGTCCTTCTGCTTGGGAGGTAGAGTATTAGAGTCTTAACTCCTGAGCCATCTCTCCAGCGCTCTCCCTCTAGTTTTTTGGGTTTTATTTTTGAGACCAGGTCTCCTGTTCCCCAGGCTGGCTTCAAATTCTTCTTGTAGTAAGGATGACCTTAAACTTCTGAACTTCCTAACTGCACCTTCCAAAGTTGGGATCAAAGGTGTACCCCCTGGCTTATGTGGTACTGTGGATCTTGGAGCTTTGCCCATATTAGGCAAGCATTCTTCCATCTGAACTGCACCCCAGCCCTATTTGAAATCTATCTCGTACTTTCCATCTTTTTCCCCCTTATTTTAATTTGTGTACATATGTTTGTGCGCATGCGTGCATTTGCATGTGTGAGTGCAAGCGCATGTGCCGCCGTGTGCATGCATGATCAGAGGGCAACCTCAAGACCTCACGTGTCTGTCCTCATCTTCCACCTTTTTTTTTTCTTTTTGCCAGGTTCTCTGTTGTTCACTGCCACAGTGCACGCCATGCCTCTGCCCCCGTGCCTCTAGGGACGCCCTTACCTCTCCCGGCTGTGAGAGCCCTGGGATTCCAGATGTGTGCTACTATACGGTTCTTGAGGATTCAAACTCAGGCCCTCACTTTATTTGCTCAGAAAATGCTTCATCATCTCAGCCGTCTCCCCAGCCGCTGTCTGTGTGTGTGTGTGTGTGTGTGTGTGTGTGTGTATGTGTAATGTCTAGACTTCCTTAATGTTATCTGTAACACCTCTTTAGTAGTTAAGGGTGTTTCTCTTTCATTCATGGTGTATTGACTTTTATGTCACTGGGTGGGGCTGCCAAACACTGCCCACTGGGGTTGGGACCTGGGTGGGTCTTTCACGGAGTCCCCAGGATGTGAGTTTTCCTCTGGAACTGGACAGATTCTTCAGCTATCTTTCTAATCTCCTGCACGTGGGTACAGCATGTGATATTCAGGGTGCTTAGCGTGCTAGGGGAGGGGTGTCCGTGTACATGATCCCTGGTCTTGCTGTCAGCCCAGCAGCTCCTGTGGTCTTCTCTCTCTGTGCCATGTGTCTGTGTTCCTGTGTGCTGTGTGTGCGTGGGCGTGTGCCTGGAAGCCCAGGAGAGGCCAGAACACAGCCTGAAGGGTGGTCCTCCCCTTTCGCCTTGCCTGAGATGGGGCTTCTCTTTTATCACTTGTTCCTGTGCGTACCCTGCTGCTGGCAAACTTCTAGGGGTTCTCTTAACTCACCGTGGGGGGACTGGGATTGCACCCTGCTCTACAGGCACCCTGCTCTACATGGACTCTGGGGATTCAAACTCAGGTCCCCATGCTTGTACCGCAAGTGCTTTCCCCCTCGAGCCAGCCGTCAGCTCCTCCCCCACTTTCTCCTCCTCTGTTGTGCTAAGACTGGGAGCCAGGGTCTTGCCACATGCCAGGTGAAGCTTCTGCCACTGAGCTGTATCCCGGCCCCTGTGACTGTTTCTGTAGCAGGCTTTGGCTCAGTCCCTCTACTCCGACCCCTGCTCTGCCCCTGCGGCACACTGCGAGCTTTTGAGGCTGTGCCCATGTTGACCTTTCTCATTCTGGTCCTGGAGTCGTCATCCTCCTCTCTCTCCTCTCCCTCCTCTTACTTTTCCTCCTCTCTCTCCCCTCCCTCCTCTTACTCTTCCTCCTGCCTTCCCACTTTGTTTCCCTCATCCTTGTGATTTGTTTGTTTATTTATTTATTTATTTATTTAGTGTGTGTGTGTGTGTGTGTGTGTGTGTGTGTGTGTGTGTGTGTGCATGTCTATCAGAGGCACTGTATGTCCCTGTGGAGGACCAAGGGTGACTTCGGGAATCATCCTGGATTGCTTCTACCTCCTTCTTGCTTTGCTCTGGGATTTCCCAGGCTTCTCCCACCAGGGCTGGAAGTGCAGGTTACTGCCGTTTCTGCCTGGTGTTTTTATGTGGGATCTGAACTCAGGACCTTCTGTTTTCGAGGCAGTCTTAACCCTTGAGCCATCTTTTCAGTCTTTCAAACCCACGGTTGTCATTGCAGTGAGATGCAGGCCCAGTGTGATTAGACATGTGCAACGTTACCACCTTCACAGGAAACATCAAGCGCTCGTCCCCTCAAACCTGGGCATTGTGAGAGAGGGAATGTCCCCGTCCTCCCCTGTCATCAGGTAACTCCAGCTCACCTCTCCCCACGCCACTGGCTTCATTTCTGTCTTCTTCCCTGTGACTTCAGGGCTCATCTGAGGCCTCTGCATAGGGGGACAGTGGGCACCAGCTGGAAGTCTCCAGATCCTGCAGGTGGGGTCTGGGGGGCTGCTAGACTCCAGGAAGAGCTTCTGAGACTGACACATTTCGCCAGGCCAGCTCACAGACATGCACAGTGTCCTGTGGTCAATATCAGGACATGGAGTATCTATCAGGCCAGCGAAGGGGTCCCAGGGGAGAGCAGGGCAAGCTTCAAGCTTCACGAAGTAGCTCGGGGGGGGGGGGGGGGGGCAGAGGGAGGAAGAGGGGAGGGAGGGGATCCGGGCTGCCCTCTGCTGGGGTATGTTTGTGCCTCTCTGGGCTCCTGCGGCAGTGAGCAAAGCGCAGCTGGATCGGGGTCTCCCTGTAGCCAGTGAGCCAGCACCCCCCTCGACCAGGGGGGCTGCCTGGGCCAGAGCTCAGCCCCCTCTCAGTGTCTCTGTCCTCATGGAGAGAACATGCTGCTGCCTTCCGGGGCCCAGGGCCTCCCAGACGTGAATGAGTCAAGGACTCCGGGGATGGAGGGACCGCTGTGGATGATCCGAATGGCCTGAAGAATTCCACGGCGAGGTGAGAAAGCCAGACATGGGAAGATGCTGCCGTGGGCTCTGCGGAGGGAGGGGTCGGCAGTAAGCTGGGAGAAGAGGACCCTCTTGCACCCTCTGGAAGGATCGTCGTCTGTGGCACCTGGTTTACCCCCAGGACCCATTCTGAAACTTTGCACCTCCAGAATCCTGGGTAATGAGCCGCGTTGTACTCATGGGACAATCCGGAGTCACGGTGCTTCTGGGTAGGGAGGGGCTGAGGTGCCTGGAGCCTGGTGAGGGGTTGGGGGGGGGGAAGCCAGCCGGGCAGGAAGGGGTTGCGGCCGTCCTGAGTCAGACAGCCGCAGAGACCACAGAGCCACAGAGGAGAGCGTGAGCCAGCGGCTCAGGAGGGTCCCACTGTGGAAGACGGGCTGGGAGAGCGAAGGCGATCGGAGGCCACAAGGCCAAGGGAGGGGACACTGCAGGGACAGGAACAGGGCCTGGGAAAGCAGAGCCGGAGCCCAGACCGGCAGAGGGCAAATTCCTCCGCTCTCCTGTATTTCTTTCCTTTCCTGCCTCACCCAGCTGCGGGGTCAAGGTCTCCAAAGGCCACCGCAGATAAGGGAATGACTGGAGAGAGATCATAAATTCTGGCAGGTTCCCAAGGGCTTAGCCAGAAAGAACAATTGGTTTCCTGAGTGCCCAGCATACTCTGAGCACATGTGAAGAGCACATGCGTGTGTGCACACACACACACCACACATACGTGCACACAGGAATGCACACGCACACACCACGCATACATACACAAGTGCACATGTGTATATGCACACATATGCACACATACACATACTGGCATGCGTTCGTGCACACGCACACATGCTCACGCACACGCACGTGCACATGGTAGGGTTCCAGCAGGCCAAAGACCTTTTGTCCTCGTCAGTCTTTCTCATGAATCCAGCTAGACTGCTCATCCCTGGAAGCCACAGGACTCTAGGTTAGATGCACTAGGGAGCGGGGGTTGGGGGGATCCTTCAAATGCCAGGCATCCTACGGTGCCTCCCTTTGGGGCACCCAGACCCAGGAGCCAGGGGTTGGCCAGCGGTCAGCATCCGGGGAAGAGATGGGCAGCCTGAGGGTTTCTTCCATCACACCTGTGATCACTGTCGGGGCAAAGCTCTGGGCACTTGTGCTCCAAGATGAAGATGATTCAAGCTGGTCTCAAACCCGGCAGGTGGGTGGGAAACAGCCTGGCTCTGTTCTACCTCCCCTACCAGGATTCCCCTTGAGCGTTCTCCCCTCCCCTCCCTTCCTCTTCCCTCCCTTCCTGTCCCCTCCCCTCCCCTCTCCTCTTCCCTCCCCTCCCCTCCCCTCCCTTCCCCTCCCCTTCCTGTCCCCTCCCCTCTCCCCTTCCCTCCCTTCTTCTCCCCTCCCCTCCCCCTCCCTTCCCCTCCCTTCTTCTCCCCTCACCTCCCCTCCCCCTCCCGTCCTAGCCCCTCCCCTTCCCTTTCCTCCCCTCCCCTTCCCTCCCCTCTATCTCCTCTCCCTTCCCCTCCTCTCCCCTCCTCCTCCCCCTCTCCTCCTTTCCTGTCCCTCTCTCCTTCCCCTCTTTCCTTCCCCTCCCCTCCCCTCCCCCTCATTCCCCTCTCCTTCTCCTTCCCCTTCTTCCCTCTGACCCTCTCTCCCTCCCTCCCTCTTCTTGCTCCTCTATCAACACCTGGCTGTCCTCTGGTCCCTCCGGATTTCAAATCAACAAATGCACACAGGTGAAGTGCAAGGCCCGAGAGCTGGTCAGATCGGATCGCGGCGAGTCTGGCTCTGTGTCGCACCAGCTGATGGAGTTTCTCTTCGTGTGGCTGATAAACACACCACCAAACAACGCAGGGGACCAAAGGTTCATTCTTGCTGATGAGTCTCAGTTATACTTCATCAGCCTGGCAGGATGGTTCATCTCAGTATCAGGAGCCGAGAGAACCGCTGAGAAAGGAACAAAAATTCTCACTCGCCAGTCTGCCAAGTATGTCCAAGCATGTCCAAGCATGTCCAAGCATGTCCAAGTATGTCCAAGCATGTCCAAGCATGTCCAAACATGTCAAAACGCTGAACCAGCTCTCGCCATTTCATCCACCTGCCTAGGGACAGGTCCCGCCGCCATGGGTTGGGTCTTGGTTCCTCGATTGGACAACCTCCCACAGGCTGGCTTAGGGCCTCAGCTTCCTGCTCTTCACAGATGTGCCCAAGCCTCAGCCTTCACTTGTCAAGTTGACACTTGTATCTGACTAGCACATCAACTACGTGATTTGCGGGGCTCGTTGGGAGCCAAGGGACAAGAAACCCACCCCACATAGCTCAAGCAAACATGGCCTATGCTGGATCCTGACCCTGGGCCAGTCCGTGCCAGACCTCAGAGAAGCCTTTACCAGGACTCAGAGCCTCCTGCCCCCCCCCAGGCTCACCTCCCTGCTGGAAGTGTCTCAGACACACTCTGTCCTGTGGTCCCAAGACATGTGCAATGATCCCCAGGCAACAAACTCCATTGTCCAATGACTTATTAAGTCTGAATGTATACAAGGCACACGTGGATAAATAAATGTGAATTTATATAAATATTTAAAATATTAAATATTTAAATATTCAAAAAAAGGGAAAAGTGAGTTATTTTAAAATGAATTGTTTGCTATCTTTCTCCTCCTCTTCTTCCTCTTCCTCCTGCTCTCCACCTCCTCTCATCCTCATCCTCTTCCCATATCCATCTTGATCCTCTGGTCATGTCAGACGGCTGTGCTGGATGCAGGTTAGAGGGAAAGAATTATAAAGCTGAGGACTAAGCCTACGAGGACTTACCTAGTTAAGGCAACGCTGTAGGAGTGTGTCTAATTGCGCAATCGATGTGGGTGGGACTATTCCTCGGGCAGGTGGCTAAGACAGAGAGAGAGGTAGCTACCATTTGGCCTCTGGTGGACTGACAGAGCTGGCAGGGGGCTGAAATGCTCTCCTTTTCTTTTGCTGTGGATGTGATATGACCAGTTTCCCTTGGCAAGCTCTCCGGCCATGACCAGAAAATGTAAGTCAATCAAAAAAATCCCTTGTGGGTCAAGTGTTTGCTGCAGCAACGGAAAACAAAACTAAGATAACATTAGATGCCGGGCAGTGAAAATTCAAGTGCACTTGTCTTTGACCCAGCATTTCTACTTTTATGCATTTATTCTCTCTATATAGGCCTCCTTGCCCCAAATATTGTACGATAAGATTTTAAAGATAACATCATTTATCATCATGTACTTTTAGGAAAAAATAGCATGCATCTGATTTGCCAAATTATAGGACTTTTTTTTTACTGGATACTATGTGCTCGTTAACTCTGGATGGAATGCATCTGCTGTGATTTGGGATGAGGTTGGAGGTAAGTTGGATGCAAGAAAGGGCACAGAATGCCGTGTACCCATTGGTGTAAAAGGGCATGTGCACGTGCCCACATTTGCATGCACGGGTGCTAATTCGAGTTATCCCCAAGATGTGATGTGTCTGGCAGGCGCCAAAAGAGAGAACGGTGTGTTCCTCTGGGATGCGTCATAAGGCGAATCTTTGGAACTTGCCCTCTTTTTAAAGCCTTTTAGACCAGTGCAAACAAATATCTAAGCAAATGAAGCACTTGGGCCACAGTCTCACTATGGTGACTGCTAGAAGTGTGTGTGTGTGTGTGTGTGTGTGTGTGTGTGTGTGTGTGTGTGTGTGTCTTATTGTTCCACTGAGTAGGAACTCTATGAGCTTCCAGGGATTCTCCTCCCATCTTGCTGAAGAAATGCTGAGTTGTGTACTGTTACACTAGCTTCACATGGCTTCAGACGATTTGAACTCATATCTTCACACTTGGGCAGCAAGTGCTTTAACCTACTGAGCCATCTCCCTAGTGTGTTTAACATACTTCCCCACCTCTAACCCACACCCTGCTGACTTAGCACTTCCCTGTGTCCTCTCTCCATTGGGTCTGTCTGACTGGACATAACCTCAAGCATAACCTCAGGGCAGGGACAGTACTTGGCGGCTTTGTGTCTTCTGCCCTCCAGATGCCCCTGGCATGCAGTAGGTATGTGCTAATGACTGAATGAATTCTCTGGTGGGTGCTTTCGTGCAAACAGTGAAGCCTCGGTTCTTTCTCGAAACTCATGGGCTGGAAGTGGGAGAAGTACCACAAACGAAAGCTTTGGTGACAACAGACTGCCTTGACCATGACCTTGTGACCCTGGAGACCCGGGGGAAAGGCTTCACAAGGAAGCTGCCTCTTAGGGGTGTGAAATGGCTCCCATAGGCTCATGAGCCTGGTTTTAAGTAAAGATCAAATTAAGACTCCAAAGAATCACCATTCCAAGCAGACCAGTCAGTTTCTAGGACAGATACAAAGGATACACACTTCCTGTCAGATCCTCCGCCTGAACTTCCGGAAGACACAAAAACCCCAGGGTCCACAAAGCCCAGGGGCTCATGGGCTCGGCCCCTAATTGGTGTTGCTGCCTTAGAAGGTTATAGAGCCTCTAGGTGATGGTCTCCCGGAAGACGAGGGTTGCTGAGGGCTGGTCTGTGGGGGATAGCCTGCCTCAGTTCCGCACTAAGTTCTCTGCTTCCCGATCCACCAAGATGTGAGGAGGCAGCCTCATGCTGCTGCCGCCACAGAGAGGAGCTGGTCCCCGCACGTTGCCTTCCGGGGCCCGATGGATTGTATCCCCCGAAACAGTGAGCTGAAATAGATTTTTCTCCCTTATGGTGTGTGCCAGAGATGAGAAGAGTAGCCAACGCCGTATCCCAGGGAGGAGCACAGTGGGCAGCCAGAAGGGCGGAGGTTAGGCTGCCCACACGTGGCCGTCAGGAAAGATGAAGTATAGAGGTGGCAGTTGAAGGGTCACACTTGGTGAGGTGGATTCACAGGTGGGGGGAGGACCTAGGCTTGGCCAAGACGGAAAGGTGTAGTCCATTCAGAGCCAGATGGCAGCGGGCGAGAGCAACCTGCAGGCCTCCGAGCGAGCCAGGGAGCCTAACCTCAGCCCTGCCAAGATGGAGCTGAGCATCTAGCCATGTTCTCCCCCTTGGTCTCCAGCCCTGTGGGCCTTGGGGTTTCTGTGTTTTCTGGAAGCCCGGGCTGAGGATCTGACAGGAGGCGTGCATCTCTCGTATTGATCCAAGGAACGGGCCTGTCTGTTGGAACAGTGATGAACTTGATTCTTAACTTGATCTTTGCCTAAAACCAGGCATAGCTGTGTCAGCACTTGGGAGCTGGGAAGATTAGAAAAAGGCCCCGGAGTACTTGCCCCTCGTACCAACCAAGAGATTGTCGCTTGTCACACTCATAACCATTTTAAAGCAATCGCTGTTTTGTGAGCTCTTGTGGATCTGTGGGGTGTCTGCGATCTGCTAGGTGGTAGCGCTGCCTGTCTGGTTGGGGGAGGGGGCCTCTTCCATAGCTGCCTACGCGGAAAGCCCAGCTCGGGAGTGACAGCTGGTTAGTTGAGGCTTGGCTTGTGTCTGTGCGCCTCTCCAGGTGACCCTCCCCATGGCCTTTGCAACAGGGTCGTCAGATGTCAGGCTCTCAAAAGTGCAGGAGGGGGCTGGAGAGATGGCTCAGGGGTTAAGACTCTGCCTCACAAGCAGAAGGTCCTCAGTTCGGATCCCAGGTCCCATGTAAAAATGCCAGGTGGAAACATGGGTGGCCTGCACTTCCAGCCCTAGTGGGCAGAGCCAAGCAAGGAGGAGGTAGAAGCAATCCAGGATGATTCTCAAAGTCACCCTTGGTCCTCCACAGGGACACACAGTGCCTGGTGATGCACACACACACACACACACACACACAAAATAAAAATAAATAAATAAAATATAATTTTTTGAAGTACAGGAGGAATTGGAAGCTGCCATCCCTCCCTCACCTTGAAACTGGCATGGCATCACTTCTGCCACATTGAGGTGGATAAGCTATGTCAGGTCAGCCTAGAGTCAATGAGGGAGCAGGCCACTCACTGTGCAGAGGGTTGCTCTACTGGGGTCGTCCTTGGAACTCGGCAGCCAGCAGCAGCATGTTACAGGTGACATCTGGGGCACCAAGGGGACCGCTGGTCAGGAAGAGATCCTCAGAGCTCGAGGTCCTCTCTTCCTGGAAGAGAGGACGCAGCCAGGCGGACTCTGCGCACGGCACTGTGCCTGCCTCTCACTACCTCTGGCCTCGGCCCTCTGCACGGCTCCCTCTCGACTGGCCACTTCAGCACACTGAGCGGAGCTCTCAGTAGAGTGGTGGGCGCTCGGCCGCCTTCTGGGTCGCTCTGCTGGGGTGTCCCTAAGACACCTGAGACCGGGTACGGCAGGGGATCCTCTGGCCCCGCCCTTTCTAGAAAAGGCTGCACTCGACAGCTTTGAAGTCGTTGTCCTTCTAGAAGAGTCGGAACCCCCAAGTGGTTCCCCAGCTTGCTGTCGGAGAGTAGAACAATCGCCTTTAGTGTCTAGCAGAGAGATGCAGGTGATAACTCTTCCTGGCCCAGCATTATCTCCGGATAAACGAGCTGGATAAATTATGCGGAAGCTTTAAAACCTGTGGTGCACTTTACCTCCGCCGACTGCTACTCCCGGCAGGAGCGTTTGACTTCTGTGGGCTTTTCCGGCCTGATTCCCCGTCACCTCTTGCCAGGGTCCTTGCTCATTCCCTGCATGCTGGGTGGAGCTGCCTGCTGGAGAAGGTAGGACCCACATCAAACCCAGCCAATCAGAACACTCCCCATCGAGGGTCTTAGGGTTGCTCAGAAATGGGAGTTCAGAATAGACCAGTCAGCGTTTTTTTCCCAGGCTTTTCTAGTGGAGTTATGAAGAAAGGTCGATTTCTATCTGTGCTAAGGTCAGTTTTGTCTTTCATCTAGTAAGAACCCAGCTGAGAAATATCAGTAGAGACAGAGCCCTATTGACAGTACTGGACTCTGGGTCTAGCACAGTCCAATGTCAGGACACTCTGAGACTATAAGCCGATGCAATACCTTCAGTGCCACAAGCCAATGCAATACCTTCAGTGCCACAAGCCAATGCAATACCTTCAGTGCCATAAGCTAATATATTACCTTTCCTTCCATAAGCCAATATATCCTTCCATGAGCCAATACATTATGTTGAGAGCCATAAGTCAACGCATTATCTTTGTTTGTGGCCTGGCAGAGCCTAATTCAATGTCTTAGTAATAGCAACATAATCTTTCCCCATTTTCATTACTTATGACTCGTTAAACCTGCTCAAATTCTCCTCAAGAAGTCTGCGGCTCCCACCTTCACGGTGGACTGTACACTCCAGATTGGCTTCCCTTGCTCTGTTTCCTCTGTGAGAATTACAGCTGGGGGGGGGGAGGGGGAGGGCGTGGCTTCAGCAACCTATGTGGCTTTCTAAGGAGCGGAGGAGCACTTAGGAGTATCATGTGAGGATCTGGGGTCTGGGGTCAGGTGCCTGGCTAGGGGTGGGGGCATGTGTCAGGTGAGGGTGTGGGTCTGTGGAGTAGGGGTGAAGTGCCTGTCTGTTGTGTGTGTGTGCGGAGCAATGCTGAGGGCTGAGCAGAAAGACAGGCTCTTCAGGCAGCGGGACCAGTTCAGGGACAAGTCCCAGCATGACCAGCAGGAGCCCTGGAGCCCCAGTGGGTGTGGCGGAGGAGCCAACGGCCCCCTCTGCATGGAGCGCGGCGTCTCACTGTGTGGTCTTGGGCTCAGACCTTCTTTCCCTTCACAGCCTAGTTTTGTGTCTTTGTCTGTGGAGGCCTGGGTCCCTTCGTTCCTGCCTCTCTGACTCTTATACAGGCTCCGACATGCTGCTGGACTCAAGGGTTAGCGCTAAAGATGTAAATGAGAGGGGCTGGAGAGATGGCTCAGTGGTAAGGGTTTGCCTCGCAAGGAAAAAGATCTCAGTTCGAATCCCACATTAAAAAAAAAAAAAAAAACAGGCGGAAATGGCAGTGGCCTGGAAGATGAAGCTGGGAAACCCCCGAGCAAAACAATGAGGAGGTAGAGAAAGTCAGGATGATTCCTAAAGTCATCCTCAGGCCTCCACAGGGACACACAGTGCCTTTCTCACACACACACACACACACACACACACACACACACACACACACACACACACACGTGTACAAAAAAGAAAGGAGAGCAGGAATGATGAGAACCAATGGTGGCCAGGCTGGAGCCCCTTCCCCGCCCAGGAGGAAGAGGAGGACAGCCTTTCTACAGCAGGCGAGCAGGCAGGTGGCTCGCCACTGTGATTGTCTCCGTTCTCTTGCTACCAGCTGTGCACGTTCAGATGTCCTAGCCACGGACACCATCCTCTACCTCCTCTGCCCGTCTCTTCTCCTCCTCTGGGTCTCCTCTGAGACAGGGCGCCTTCCAGAACCTTCCCAGCGGAACACCGCTGGACAGCTGATCATGGAGGCGACACACACTGTGGACCATGGGCGGCTTCCCCTCGTGGTCTCAGGGCCCTGGGAGCTGTGACGGGCTGACATTGCCAGCGTCACAAGGGGGGGCCAGACTGTACATGACTAGTCCACAGAAGATCAAGCTTCAAGCTTAAAGCTAGATTTCCTCTTCGAAAATTCTGCAAAGTGAACGCTTATCCCTTTCACGACTCTGTAAAGTTGAAAAATCCTAAACGGAACCATGTGAAGTTGGGGATCATGGGTTGAGCTTATGGATATTGGGGAGTCTCCTGGTCTTCTAGGCTTCAGGGAAAACCACCTAAAGTCCACAGTGCACCATCTACATAACCTACTGCAGCATATCCGCGCTGCAGGCTAGATGTTACATGCACTTTGGCTTATGATATTTTTGACTTACAGTGGGCTTATGGGAACACAAACCCTTGAAAGCTGAGAAGTTTCCACGTGGCCTAGTTCCCTCCTTTCTTAGTTTCTTTCAAGTAGAGCCATGTTACATACTGAGTTGAGTTTATGGCCTTCGGGGAGGCCTCCCAGTCTTGAGAAACTGAGGGTGTCCACCTGCCAGTTATCATGACAGGAAAGACCAGGTTGGGGTGGGGAAGAAATGGAAAGTTCTACCTTATCTGTGTAACTCTGAATACCAGATAGCCAGAGAGAGGTGGCAAGTGACGTGGGCTGAGGTAACAGTGCAGAGCTCGGAGCTAAAGACACATGTGTGTGTGTGTGTGTGTGTGTGTGTGTGTGTGTGTGTGTGTAGGGGCAGCTGCCTGGGCTGGCTTTGGAAGGTGCTGTGAGCTCATCTAGGGGGAGGAGCATAGAAAGCTGCTGAGGGCCTGGTGAGAGAAGGGGGGAGGAGATGGGGAAGGAAAGAGGAGGAGAGACAAGGAGGGAGAAAGAGGGGAAAGGAGATTGTTTTTCCCTGAAACCCAAAGAATATTTGAGTAAAAAGACTTGGTCAAACACAATTAAACAAAGCCAGCAACATGGACATCTTTGGAGATCCTGACCAAAGCATTTTAGTGGAGTGGACGGAATGGGAACAAAGATGTGACATATGTCACATGCTGTCATGCCCAGTGACAGACTGTACCAATGACAATGGTCTCAAAAGGTGATAATGGAGTTGAAGTATTTCTATTACCTAGAATTTCTACTGCAACTTTTCTTTTTAATTTTTTTTGTGACTACATCTGTGTGTGTGTGTGTGTGTGTGTGTGTGTGTGTGTGTGTGTGTGTGTGTGTGTATGGTGTGGTATGTGTGTGTGTGTGTGTGGTGTGGTGTGTGTGTGTGTGTGTGTGTGTGTGTGTGTGTGTGTGTGTGTGTGTGTGGGTGTGTGTGTGGTGTGTGTGTGTGGTGTGTGTGTGTGTGTGTGTGGTGTGTGTGTGTGTGGTGTGTGTGGTGTGGTGTGTGTGGTGTGGTGTGTGTGGTACGTGTGTGTGTGTGTATGGTGTGGTGTGTGTGTGTATGTGTGGTATGTGTGTGTATGTATGGTGCATGTGGACATTTGGATATCAGAAGAGGACACCGAGTGTCCAGCTCTATAATTCTCCACTTTCTTCCCTTGAGACAGAGTCTCTGCACCTGGAGCTAAGCTGGTGGTCCCAAGCCTCGGCAAAGCCTCCTGTCTCTGCCCCACCACAGCACTGGGGTTGCAGGCTAGCACGTGACCATGCCTGGTTTTTTTTCACGTTGTTTCTAGAGATCCCGTTGATTGAGATGCGTTCAGCCCCCAGAGGACACATTTGGTGAAGGGACAAGATCCGGCCAAGGACGTGGATCTTCTCTGTGGAAGCAGAATCCGGGCATTGGGCCGGGGCTTTCCTGCTTTCTGGACCCAGAGTATCAATACTGCGGTCCTCGCCGTCCTGGACTCACCAGCAGAGAGGTCCGTCCAGGTATTGGCTTCCTTCGGTTTGTCCAGCACTGAAGCTATCAATGTCCTTCTAGTGGCCCAAGGAACTTCCCGGGGGCTGCGCAAGAGGGGTGAGATCACCGTATGGGGCGTCCATTCCTGCTCCTCAGCCCTCTTCACGGCCCCCTCCGGCGTAGCATAAACACTCCCACGTAGTGGACCAAGGTACACAAAGATTGCATGGTGTGAGACTCGTTTCACAGTCCCAAGTATGCCTGAAAGAAAAGCAAGCTCTCCTGGGACCCAGCTCATCCACAAAGAACTTCTCAGAAGGAGGTTTATTGGGGTGCGTGTGTGGGTCTATCTTCCTCATCATCAGGCGCCCACTCGCCTCTGGAGAAAGGGCTTGTTCATTATCTCCTGACTCATCTTTCATCTCTGCACCACAGCTGGCCTTTTCCAGAGCTTACTCACTCGCCCCTCCCGGGCCGGGCTGCAGAACTGCCGCAGGTGCTTCATGAAGTCTCCCAGCAGCCCCTTGCCCGAGGAGGAAGCTGCTCACCTCCTCTGCCGTCTGCTTGTCCCAGCTCAGTGACACAAGCCATCTCTGGTGCCCAGGCCTTGGTCATCACCGGTCACGGGGCTCTGACCGCAGCCTGAGGCTCCTGAGCTGAAGGACCCCCTCAGTGTCCGCTGAAGCAGGAGGCCGGCTAGTTAGTGGTCTCGTGGAGAAGGGTTAACTGCATCCAGCAGGCGCCCATTTCTGGGGTGCGTGGAAGAGCACTGGTGAAGACTGTGCCCTAAGCATCTGGTCCAGTCTGAGCCCACGTGTGGCGTGTACCATGTACGTGTGTGCGCGAGCACGCATTTGCACCAAGTGTGGAATTCGTGTGTGCGCTCCTGCTATGCACCACTTGCTGAAGGAGATGTGGGTCGCCCCAGGCTCCTCCTACTCCTCTCCCTAGTTCTGATCCCCTTTTACGTGGCTGCGTCTTATTGCCTTGGTCAGCTAGCTGAGGAAGGGCAACGCAGTCAGATTTCGGGAAGAAGTCTGAGAAGCCAACCGTGGGGAGAAGACAGGCCAAGCCAGCCAAGCGCCCGGAAGCAGACGAGGGCCGTGACGTTGGCTCCAGCCCCTCTGGACCAAGGGTGAGACATGCAGAGGGAGGTTTAGAATGTCTGGGACGCGAGAGGCCGTGGCCTGGCTGGAGGGAGCCAGGAAGGACGCCCTTGGAGGAGAGGGGGGGAGACCCCACATGAGAGAGAGGGCAGGGAGAGGAGCATGCCCCGCCCAGCAGAGCTGGGTCCAAGCGACGTGCTCCTGGAAGAGGCGCTTGAGTGACATCCTGGGGGCTCTGTGCACCTCCTTGGCCCGATCTTACCGTGACCTGTGACTTCCAAAACCAGCAATGTTCTTGCCCGCCGTTCCGGAGGCCAGAGGCCGGTGATGCCGGCTGTGAGCAGAGACGGTTTCTGCAGAGACAAAGAAACCTTCTCAGCTCTCGGGTGGCCACCGTCTCCCCACTACTCTCAGGGGGCCGAGGCCTCCCCACGTCCTTGTGGGGCCTCTCCAACTTCTCCTGAGGAGAACAATCAGATGGGATTTAGGCCTCACCTTCCTTTTAGCTTTAGCGCCTCTTTAAAGACCCTGTTACCAAATATAGCCACAAGCCAAGGCACTAAAGGATTATTATGGCTACAAATATATAAAAATTTCGGAGTGGCGCAGCCTAGTAAATAGTGACTATGAGTGCATTGTCTGTGTGTTACAGAAAGTGACACCTGCACCCACGTAATTTAATACCCTTAGCGAGGTGTGAGGCCTTCCCATGCATGCTTACATGTGTGTGTGCATGTGCATGCATATGTGGTTGTGGTGTGTGCATACATACATATGTGCTTATAGTATGTGAAATTTGTTTATGTACACATACATGCTCTTGAGTGTATGCATGTGAGTTGTGGTATGTGCATACATACAATATGTGCTTATATGTATGTGGGAATTTGTTTATGGTATATATACATGCTCATGAATATATGCATATGAGTGTATGTGCGCTGTGGCGTGTTTATACATGTCAGTATGTGCATGCATAAGTATGTATTTATATGTATGTGTGCATTTGTATGTGTATGCATACATGATTGTGTGTGTGTGTGTGTGTGTGCGCGTGTGTGTGTACATGTATGACAGTGCAGCTTGCTAGTCACCTTCAAGGTTTACTTGCCTGACTTCCCCAGAACTGGAGAGAAGGAAGAAGCAGGATGAATTTACAATTTTTGGTTGAAGTGAAGGAACTTGCCAAAGTCCCCAGCAGACAACAGGAGAGTCCTGGAACCTTGGTTCTGGGGGGTTCTCAGCATCTTGGATAGCCCATATTCCCGAATTGTCCAACCAGGTTCATAGCACCAGAATCCCATGGTCCAGCTAGCTGGAAGCCCCCCCACTCCAGCCAACATCTCTCTCTGCGTGGTGTAGGAGGGAAGCCGGCGCGGCAGCTCCTGATGAGGTGATTGCTGTCCTGAGGTTTACGGCTCCTGGCACTCTTATCTGCCCTGACTCACTGGTTATCAGGCTCTGACAAGCTGAATGACTTGTCGAAGCTCTGACAGGTCCCAGCGCTGCGGGTGTCCTGGGAATCTCCTGTGAGCTGACCCCTGACAGGTCCCCCTCCAATCAGGACCTACCCATTCTGGGCTCTACCCCGACATTCTCTAACATCTCCCCATCCCGCCCCCATGCTTTGAGTTGGCCCTGCCTGTCCCACCATCAGGAGGAGTCTCGACCAGCTACTCATTGCCAAGGCCTTCCTGGGTTTCCATGGGAACACTGCTTCCAAGCACTCTAAGCTGGTCCTGTGCTCCAGCCAGCATGGAGGATGGAGGCAAACCTTTTTTCTTTGGGGCACAGCAGATGACGATGTGCTACGCGCCCCCCCCCTCCAGACAGGACTGTCGCGGAGAATCCATCTTGACTGCCGGGTTCTTCCACCCCGCTACCACTTGGTAGATCCTAACGTCGGGTGTCTCCTTCTGCAAACTTGGCTCTTCTGATGAGCTGTGGCCTCTCCACCTCGGCCACGTGGCCTGTGAGTAGGTAACGCCCATGTTGTCCATGACAGCCGGTGACCTCTGTGATTTGGGAACTCTTTTCTTATGCAGTCTTAACATCCAGTCCGTCCTTGTCTAGCACAGTGTGACTGACGGCTGACTGGCTCCTGTTGCCGTGCTAGCAGATGAGATGCCACAGCACCCAGGAGGAAGCAGAACCTCAAGCGCGCCTGTATCTGCTGGACGAATACACGGGTTTCTAGACAGTTCCTGTGCATTTCCCCGTTGCCCTTGTAAGTTATGGCCTAAGGCCTGAAATTCAGTTCCTGGGTATAGATGGGTGCGTGGGGGGGGGTCTGTTCCCCATTCCCAAGAATCTGCAAGAAGCTGCTGTGATGAGAGGAGGCTACATGTCTAGGTTCTCTGCTGTGAGCGTGACACAGACATACACCTTGGGGCCCGCCCTGCAGAACACTGAAACGGGTTGATTCCCTTCTGCCCAAACCCAAGGTGCTCTGGTCTGGGAGCTGGTGGGACGGTGAAAGGCGCTGATTGGCTGACCGCCAGTAGAAGCGGTGTGGGAAAGTGGCCTTTAGTCCCTTCTGGCTGCCTCCGAGAGGCAGGCGGGGCGGCGCCCAGGGCCAACCCCAGGGCAGCCTCTGACACTGGTCGGCCTGACTCAGTCTTGGTGGCCCCGAGGGAGTGGTTGACATTCTTCCCTGTGAGGGTTTTCAGCTCGCATCCTCCATTGGTTGAGGGAGCCCTGAAGAGCTTCTCAGTCAATAGGGGCTGGGGGTGGGGGGATTCTAGCCGGTGGCCACTGACCGCCTCCAAACACTGGGCACCTGTCCAGGCTGCAGACCACTTTCAGAGGACCTCCCATCCCTACGTCCAGCCGCACCAGTGGATCACTCCGCTGTGTCTGGGGAGGAGGTAGTTGCATGGAGGGCACGGATGGGGGTCCATCTTCACAGCTGGCATGAGAAGAGTCTCTGCCCTGTACGTGGCAGCCTTGCTCTACCGGAAATTCCTAGCTGGCCTGGTCCTGCAGAGCCCGAGGGGACAGGAAACCTGCCTTTCCTGCCCGCTTCTCTTCCCGCTCTAGTGCCCAGGGGAAGGCAGACCCTCCCACTAGCTCACACACGATGCCTTGGGGTGGGGCTCCAGAAAAACAAGGCCTGGTCCCCTTTCTGGTCCAAGGGAGTCTGGGGTTTGAATCCTGAGTCTGGCCTTTCTGAGGCCTGGGGCGAAGCCATTTATCATCCAGTCTGAGTCTGGTTTGTAATCTAGGGGACCCGTGCCTTTCCTGTTTAGGGCGGTGAGAACACCGAGAAAGAAGCAAGCACAGCCCCTGAGGTGGGAGAACCTCCCCCCACCACCACTCACGGGGCCTGGTTCCATCCCATCTCCACAAGGCACGAGCCCAGGTCGCGCCCTGGCAGAACCCCATCAGACCCTGGCTGTGGCCTCAGCTTCCAGTCTCTTCTCTCCTCTCCGTTTCCTCGGAGTTCTGTGTTCCTCCTCTTTCTGGGGCCGGCCGTCCTGGCGTACAGACCCCTCTCCCAGCCACACTCCTCTTGGCTGTGCCTCTGCAGCCTCTCCTGCTGCGGGGTGGTCACCATCGGGAGGGTGTGCAGTGTTGGCGTTGGTCGTGCCTGCCGGCAAACTGAAGGCCATCAGTGAGTGGCCCCCAGCATGTCCTCTAGGGCCAGCGTCTCTGTGTCTTGGCCTGGGGTCTGGTCAGCATAGCCGTGGATGGCGTCCTGCCTTCCGAGGACAGCGACATAGCATCTCTGTGGCTTCCATGTGCTTCAGGCCAAGTGCTTCATACCAAAGGTCAAGGGTCTCAGTCACAGGGGAGGGACAAGAGGGTCAGAGAGTTAAGTGACTTCCCGAGGTCACAGAACGACTGAGTGTCATACCAGGAACTAAGGTTCGCGAACTTTCTGCTGTAGGTAGAGAGGGTGAGGGGAGGAGGGACGCCACGGTCGGAACATGGAGGGTGCTTCTTGGAGTCCAGCTCAGCCGTCACAAGGGCCAGCCGCGAGGTCGGTGGGGACATCTTTGGACTTGGCCCCTTCAGTGGTTTTTAGCTCGGTTCCCATCCACTCTCACTGTGTCTGGAGAGCATTCGGCTTCAGCTGCATTCCCCGGTCAGACCCCCTCCTGCCGTCCTACCCTCTCTCCTGCCTTGCATCCCAAGAGGCCAAGGTTGGGCTAATTTGTAGACTCAGGTCCACTTGCCGTAGCCCCAGGATGCACCCAAAACACCCCATGGCGCCTGCAAACAGTCCAGATTCTTACAGTAGATTCAGCTTTCCCTAAAGCGATACAACGAGAAACTTAGGCCCTCCTCTGAATTTCAGTTTCTTTAGGGTTATTGTAAGGATTATACACAGGTAATGAAAACAAAGTTTTCCTATTAAGCTGTAGGTATCACGTATGTTCAGTCAATTTGCACAGTACAAATTAGGGTGGGGTTTGAACAGTTCTCCAGACCTGGTTATTTTGGGCAGAATCACCTTCCCCAGGCATCTCTTCTGTATCTCAGTTCCGCCCCACACTGAGGGCTTTCCGGTGGGGACATGAGAGCAGGGGGACCATTCCTAGGTAGAAGACCCTCAGTGGGTCAGGGAGGCCACCCCAGAGTGTGCTGTTGCTGAGGACAAGGGAGACGGCCTGCAGGAATTAGACCTATCCCCTAGGACAGTGAGGGTACCAGCCCCAACTCACAGGTTCCCCACCTGGAACCCTATCTCAATGCTACCTCATCCCCAACCCCATCTCCTAAGCAGGAAGAATTCCTAAGAGTGAGCGCCTCACTCAGGGAGTTGTGGGGCAGCAGACGGGACCCAGGGAGCCGGGGGGGGGGGGCAGCGGAGGGAACCCAGGGAGGGGGGGCAGCAGACGGGACCCAGGGAGCGGGAGGGGGGGCAGCGGAGGGAACCCAGGGAGCGGGGGGGGGCAGCGGAGGGAACCCAGAGAGTGGGAGGGGGGGCAGCGGAGGGAACCCAGGGAGCGGGGGGGGGGCAGCGGAGGGAACCCAGGGAGCGGGGGGGGGGGGGGGGCAGCAGACGGGACCCAGGGAGCCGGCGGCAGCGGAGAGGACCCGCTGCATGGAAGGTCTGTCCACCTCCTGGGCTCATCTCTGAGGAGTCCTGTGTGGCAGGAACAGCTGGACAGTTGTGGCTGGAACTGAGTCACAGGGATACTGGCCTGCTGGGAGGTGGATAGAGGCTCCCTGGGGTGGGGGCAGGTCGGATCCATCACCTTTGTGCCATCCAGGGAGAAAACTCTTTTTTAAAACAATTTTTTAGTGTTTCCTACATGAATAGAGTGAATTTATGGTATTTTCTTACCTTAATTCCCAATCTCATCCCATTACAACCCTTCTTCGCCTTTTTCTATGTGTGGCCCACTGAGTTTCATCTGGGTTTTCTTTGATGGCATGCCACGTGTCGGTGGGTATATCATTGAGGACAGCATCTCCCCTCCCTCATCAGCGTTAACCCTCATCAGCCTCTCAGGGAGGTGAGGGAGGGTGGAGGTGTTGGGGGGGTCTCTTGAGCTCTTTCCTTTCCATAGTGAAATATTGACAGGACAAATGCTAATGCTATGAATGCAAGGATGAAACCGTCCTGTCGTGTCCAGAAGATAATGTCTGGCTGCACAGGTGTGTGCGTGTGTGTGTGTGTGTGTGTGTGTGTGTGTGTGTGTGTGTGGTGGGGTTGTTGGTGGTGGGGGCCTCTTAATTGGTTTGTGAGGCAAACACTTTAACTACTAAGCCATCTCCAACCCTCTTGACTGGTTTAGACTAGATCCCGGGGTCTGCCAACCTTGGGACTTTGACTTGAGGACAGAGGCTTGGAGAGAGGAGGGGCACAACACCTAGGATCTGCAGTTGACACGGGAACCCATCATTTGCCTGTCGGAGGACCTAAGACCCGTCGGTTGGTCAACAGGGTCAAAGTTTCCAGCGGCAGCCTGTTCCACGGCTGCGCGGGCATTCCCGTTACCGCCCCTGCAGCCTCGCTGGCCAGAGCACAGCAGCAAATTACATGTAATTATTCGGAGAGTCCGGATGATGAAGTCACTGCAGCCTAATCCCCTTTATCGCAATGACAGTTTGGCAGAGCCGCAAATCTTTGCTGCCAACCGTGCTCTTGTGGCCGGTTCCCCGAAAGGGGCTCCTGTCAGACGTGACCGCAGGGAGGGGTCGCTGTTAACGCCTCAAGTTGCTGGTTGTCATTTTTTTCCCCCTCTAGATGGAAAGTTCTCCCAAGAAAACCTGCCTGCGTGGCAGATTGTGTTCTTCAAAGATGGCTGCCAGCCTCCCTTGATTTTCTTGACACACTTCCCGTGTTTAGTGCAAGCTCTCTTCGGGTGTCGGAGCAATTTTGTTTGTTCTGATGCGTGTGTTCAAGAGGCTTCAAACGATGCCCGCCACTTAATGGGTAATTGGCAAATATCAGTGTTTTCTGTTGACACAAGACATTCATACGATGTGACTTACAAAGCCCGCCCTGAAAAATGCCTGACAGACGCCCCCTCTTATCCTCGCCTCTCGTTCCTGGAATCGGCTGCCGCACTCTGAGGAAGCACAGGTCACACGAGGAGGCCACACATGGGTGGTCTCCATGACAGCTCTCCTCTAGGCCCCAGCTGACCACCAGCATTGGTCACCAGAATGTGAATAAGGCCGCTTCTGAGATGTCTCCAGACCCAGCGGAACCAGCACTCAGCTACAGCTGGGCGGGGTTCAATCTCTCTCTCTCTCTCTCTCTCTCTCTCTCCCACTTTCCCACCCTACCTCCAGGGTCTCCCATAATCCAGGCTAACCTCAAATTCCCCATCCAGCTGATAATGACCTTGAATTCCTGATGCATCTCCCAAGTGCTGGAATCCCAGGCATGCATCACTGTGCCTGGTTTACGCGGGGCTGGGAGCTGAACCCAGGCCTTCGTGCCTGCCAGACAAACCATCTACTAACCTGAGCGATTCGATCTCCAAGCAGATCTGAAAGTAGGAATGGCAATTCACGGGAAGCTGGCGGCCGTGCGAACGCATCGAGACAGACAGGGATGACTCAGCGACCAGCTCGTGACGCAGCATCGGGCAGACGGATGCAAGTCCCAATTCTGCCACCTCCTGGCACTGAGTCTTTGGATCAGTCACTTTACTCCTGGGCTGTGAGAGGCCCATCTGTGAAACTGAAGGACACAAACCTGCTGTGCTGAATCGCGCACCACTGGAGATGGTTTATAACGCACGTCATCGTAAAGAAAGAATACAAGACGGCTTGCGAAGACGGCATGTGCAGACTGGCTTGTGTCAACAGTAAGAACTGGTGTCAGTGACAAGCACTGTTGAAGCCTTTTTTGAAAAACCTTATTGTGTGTGTGTGTGTGTGTGTGTGTGTGTGTGTGTGTGTGTGTGTGTGTGTGTTTATCAGAGAGTACTGTATGACCCTCTGGAGGACCAAGAGTGACTTCAGGAATCATCCTGGATTGCTTGTACCTCCTTTTTCCTTTCCTCTGGGATTTTCCCAGGCTCTGCCCACCAGGGCCAGAAGTTTAGGCCACTGCAGTTTCTGACTGGTATTTTTTTATGTGGGATGTGAGATCGGAACTCAGGACCTTCTGCTTGCAAGGCAGAGTCTTAACTCCTGAGCTCTCTCTCTAGCCTTGTTGAAGCTTTTTGGACACACAATGTATTTGATGATATCGCTGTGGGTTGGTGAAATGGCTCAGTGGGTAAAGGGCTTGCTGCCAAACCTGATGATGCCTGTTCAATTCCTGGGACCCACGTGGTAAAAGGAAACAACAGAGTCCTATGAGTTGTCCTCTGACCCCCCCACATGTCCCTGTGTGTCCATATACACACAAACGTGATAAGAACATAAATGTCATTTGAAAAAGAAAGAGATAGCACTGTGGTCTGTATTTTACAGATGGGGAAGCAGAGATGCTATGTGATTTTCCCTAAGTTACATAATTAGCAAGTAGCAGGGATGGAATTTGAACCCAGGAAGTTTGCCCTGGGATCCGCTGAGCCACACTGCCTCTGGGTAAACATGGAACGGTGAGTTATGAGGACTAGTGGTGTGAGTGCCTGACCCAGCCCTTTCCTGAAGAACTTTCTGGAGCAATCAAGTGCGTGACCCAACATGAGCTCAGTGGCATGTTACTAGTGCAGTGGGCTGATAAGTAGTGAGAGTAACACGGGAATCATGTCTAGCAGCCTGGGGCTGCTGTGGGGGGGAGCGGAACAGAGGGAAGGAGAGTCGAGGGGGCGTCTTCTGCAGCATCAGCAGGGCGAAACCATCTGGGGCTCTTGGAGGAGGCCAAGTTGTCCTGGACAGACAGACACTGGGAGTGCGGCAGGTGGGCAGAGTCTTGACATGCCCTTTTCCAGACCCTCGGTTAGTTCATCCCTAAAATACAAGTGATATATGTACAACCTCTTAGATGACAGCACCACACACACGCGCGCATGCACACACACACACACACACACACACACACACACACACACACGCGCGCGCGCGTGCGCACGTGCGCCCATGTGCAAAGATGAATACTTTAGCTAAGTTTCTAATGAGTAAAGATACATTCTTTAAGCTTTTTTGAACAAGTGTCTTTTTCGGAGAGAACTTTACTCACAATGACTGAAGAGCTTCCTGTCCCCTTAGAGAGTCTTGAACATCATTTAGCTGATTTTCGTGACTTGGGTTAATCATACACCTCTGCTTGACACTGAGTTTCAGAAAGACGTTGGGTTTGAGGGCATCGCCCTGTCAAGGATACCTATTGCCCCTCACATGAGCGGGCAGCCCAGGGCTGCTGGGCTTGTTAGGTCCGTATGACGGCGTTTCGGGATGAGCAGTCCCGTCTCTCACTGAGGAGGCGGTCGTCACATGGCCGTGCTATCAGAGTGCTGGTTTAGAGCAGTCGAGTGACACCTGGGATTGTTGCCCTGTCTACTGAGGGTTTCCAGAGCCGACGCCAGCATTCGCGGGGAGAGTCTGCAGAAGCATGTCTGCATTTGGTGACAGAGAACCTGACTGTTCCCTTCTCAGGTTCCGGGCGGGGTAGGCGTCTGCCTGGGATTACAGGGTGGCGGTGGTGACCTGCCAGAAACACCCTTTTATGCGCTCGTTGGTTTATTTTGGCGCAGCTCTGTCCCTCTTCCTTCCTGCTGTGGGTACTACTGATGTTCCCAGTAACCTCAGGCAGGGTATGGTATTGCACCCTGTGATCCCTGGTCTCAGGAGTGGAGGCAGGAGGATGGAAGATGGAACTCAAAGCCAACCTTAGCCTCATTAGTGAGCTCAAGGTTGGCCCAGGCTACAGACCTTGTCTTAAAATCCCCAAACAGCGACACCCCCAAAATCATTATAATCTGAAAGCAAATCCAGGTCTGTCCAGAACACGGCGGCCACTATCCTCACCTGTCCGTATCCCCCATCTCATTCCGGTCTCCTGAGGTTACACTGGCTGGCACTTCCCAAGATCCCTTGGGTGCCCAGCGCATGGCCAGGCACTCAGTGGGCACAGCTAGAACACAAGGACTCGGGGTCTGGCTGAAGAAGTGGAGCCAATCAATGCACAGGAACAATTAGGGTCCTGCCAGGAGGGTGGAGGGGGATGCGGTGAGGTTGCATTGGAGGATGGTCAGGAGAGATGGCCGAAAGGAAAGGGTCAAGGAGATCTGCAGTGATGTGGCCAAGGGACAGGTCAAGGCTAGCAGTGGTGCGGTTTCAGGTAAAAGCATTAGCAAGTATGAGACGTGGGCAAAACCAGGCCAGATCCCCTGAGAGCGATGAGGTTGTGTCCGGCAGTCCTCGGGAGACAGTGGGTCCCCCGGAGACTCCCCTGGGGTAGAGAGAACACGAGAAAGCAATCCGGCAGCAAGCAGAAGTCACACGTGTGGAGGAGGCAGGAGGCCTGGATGTCGGTCTAGCAGGGGCTGGACTCTTGGCACAGCCCCAGGGGAGGCAGTGACGATCAGGCTGAGCTGTCTCTTGTGAGTGGTAAAGGCTTGGGTTCCCAGCATCCCTGGGGCCTGCCGAGGCAGGGCCTGTTCTACTCGGCTGAAGGGGCCAGGGGACATTTAACAAAGTAAAATGCAAACGGAACCCCAAGGCCTGTCGTCCTGCAGCACCTCGCCGTGACTCCGACAATATTTACTGAGCACACGCACCCTGCCGCGGGCTTCAGTGCACACACTTCTCAGCCAAAGGAAGGTCCCTCGGTGGATTTGTAAGTGTGGGGAGTGCGCATGCTCAGAGAAAGGGATCCGGTGCCCCCTCGTCTCCCCCCTCCCCATTCTCATCAAGCAAGCTGGTGTGAACACAGAGAAAGAGCTTCAGGAGTTTCTTCCTGCTATCTGTGACTTCGTTGCAGCCCAGACAATCTCTGCCTGGGCCCCCCTCCCCTTCTTGTCTTGCCCCCTCGCGTCTGGTTCCCATCCTCTGAAGATCCACAGGAAAGCCTGCACGCCAAGCTTGCGTCTCAAGAGGACTGTGACATGCAGAGAGGCAGTGTGGAAGCCTCGATCTAGGAGCGTGGACAAGTGCCAACGTGGCGGCCGGCTGGCACACCGTAGATACTGGATCTCCCTTCACCCAGGGTCACACGGCTGATGGCGACAAAGCGCAGATTCCTTGCAGCTTCCAGGCCCACCCAAGAGGACACCGAGGCCCCTGGCCTGGGGTGACACCGATGACCCTTACCATTTTGACATGCACAAGAAACCCCCGTGTTCAGAAACCATCCCCCAAAAGGTGACAGGTGGCAGTGTAGAAATTAGGTCACTCGGGTTGCTTGGCCCCACACAGGACATCTGGACCATCCTTCGCCCCAAGGCTCAGGGAGCACGGCAGAAGAGTGGGAGGTGAGGATGTAGGAGCCTGAAGGTGGCAAAGGGCACACACCCAGGTGGAAGCTTCCGACGGGCCCTGGCCGTTGCAGCCGGGAACTTTCTGCAGCTGGGGCTGTTTCTACAAGATGAAGGACCAAAGGGCAAATAACAGTGAACGTGGCCATCATTTCCTTGGGACTTCTCTGCCTGGTTTTGTGTACAATTATTCAAACAATAAAAGCTCCTGGATTTTAGTCTTTCTTTTAAAGTTAAAATAAATAAATAAATAAAATAAAGAATAAAATGTGAGGGCTTGGGATGGGAGGTGCCCAGAGGTCCAGATGTTAAAGTGCTTGCTGCATGAGCCAAAAGATCAGAGTTCAAACCCCCAGATCCCACATAAAATACTGGGTGGGTGTGGTGGTCCTTCTGTAATTCTAGCCCTGGAAGACAAAGACTGGGAATCCCCAGGACGAAGTAGCTGGCTAGACTAGCCCTGTAGTGAGCTCTGGGTTGAATTAGAGACCCAACCTCAAGAAATAAGGTAGAAGAGCATCCAAGATAAACTCTGAATATCCTTGTGCATCCGTACACGCATGTGAACACACATACACACTCTCCACATATACATGAGAATGGAAAGTGATAATAATGAAAGATGCGACGGTCTCTAGACATCCTGCGTTGTTTTCCCTGGGGACTATGTCCCCAGCTAGATCCCGCCTGAGAAGCCCAGCCCAGAAAATGCCTCCCCCGTGCATCCTCCTCACCCAAGCCAGGTCACGCTGCGTGCCCTGCAATGCTCCTGGACCAGCAGTATCAGGGGACTCAGCAGACCTGGTCTTTACAAACATCACTGAGATACAAGGAACCTAACTTCTTCCAATAGGACTCAGATCAAAAACAAAGACACCAAATGGATGACAGATGCTTAAGTGTGGAAGGGGCCAGAGTGTCCATGAGGACAGCGTCACAGACCCATGAGCAAGTGACACTGGACTGGGCCTTCCAGGGAAGAGATGGTCAGGGATGAGGCTGGAGGAAAGAGATCACAGCGCCCCGTGGAAGAGCGGGGCCTCATCTGGCCGTTACTGTTTCTCAAATGAAAAGCAGCAGCGCCTCGTTTCCAGAAGTATCAGGGATGTGCTAGGAAGCCCCAAAGCACAAGGTAAGCATGTCTTCTCATCTTTCAACAGTGTACTTGAGGGTACATAATGCATACATTTGAAATTGGATATGTCGTGGAACCCAAAATACAAAATCTCCTTGAATTTTACAGTTCCGTTTCGGCTGGGCAGGAAGGGTGCCTCAGAATGTGTTTCCTGGTACACACAGAGACACTGGTCTCCCAGAGTCCTGGCCAACTTCAGGCTCCCCCTCCCCCTGGGGTTTGAGACCCCCTTGAGACCTGCTGGTTGAAGAATGTGGTCACGGGCTGGCAGGGTGGCTCAGCAGGTGAAGGCGGCTGCTACCAACCTGATGCCCTGAGTAGATCCCTAGAACCCACGTGATGGAAATAAGGAACGGACCGTGGCATGCGTGTGTTCCTCCCATACAAGGTAAGTGCAACAATAAAAAGGAAAATCCTAAGAACCCATTAAACGTTATTTTTAAAAAACAATGTAGTCGTGGGCTGATGAGACAGTTCAGCAGTTAAAGGCGCTTGCTGCCAAGTCTAACAATCTGATTTCTAATCCAGAATCCACAGACTGGAAGGAGAGTATCGACTCCTACTAGTATGATCTCTGCATAAGCACTATGACACATGCGTGTGCACACACACACGCACAAGAAAAATAAAGTAATTCTGGCTGAACAGTGAACCCCAGAGATCTTGCTGTCTCTGCCTCTCCAGGGCTGGTATTGACAGGTGTGTGTCACTGTCTGGCTTTTCATATGGGTGCCAGGGATTGAACTCAGATCTCACACTTGTGTGTGATCAGCACTTTCCCAGTGACTTGTCTCCCCAACCTTCATGTTTCAGACAGAGTGGACATTCTCAGCTTCTGCTCAATGATTGAAAAGTATCTCAAAATGGTATTGTAGCTGCAGAAGCAGGTACCAAGCAATGGAATAGGATGATGGGGCGGAGTGTTCTGAAAGGTACTTGAACAGCAAGAGATGGCTGAGACGCTGCTCTTGAATGGTATCCTCTGCCTGTGACGGACCTCGGAGAACTGTGAGTAGCTACGTGGGGCGCATTTCAAACTTCTTTCTCCTGCACACAGGGTCACGAGCCCAGACCATCTCAGCACAACAGAGATCCTTTGATTGGGGAAAAAAATGAGAAGTTGAATATCAAAGATGACAATTAAAATTTTTATCTTGAGAGAAATGGGAACATGACTTGGTTGATTGATAGAATGCCCGTCTGGCGTACACAAAGCCCTGAGTTCCATCCCCACCACGACAAACACAGCCATCATGGCTCATGCCTGTTGTTCAACATTTGAGAGTTGGGGGCAGGGGCATCAGGAGTTTGAGATCATCCTTGCTAATACGATGAGTTGGAGGATAGCCTGGATGTATATATTATATTATATTATGTTATGTTATGTTATGTTATGTTATGTTATGTTATGTTATGTTATGTTATGTTATGTATCATAAATATGTCCCCAGACCTGTGATCCATCTGACCATATTTTGGCCATAGTCTTAATAATTAATGAATTAATCAATCAATCTATTTGAGAGAGAGGAGGTCAGAGAACACTTTCAAAGGCCGGTCCTCTGCTTCCATCATGGGGGTTCAGGTCCCCAGATTTGCACACTGGCACCTTTACCGGCTGAGCCATCTCTCTGGACCCGCCCCAGCCCACGTGCCCATATTGTTAATCAGCGGGTCTCAAAGCAGCGGGGGCCGCTCGGGGCCTCCCAGGATCTACCCTCAGAAGTCTCCGTGAGAGCGTGAAGACCCAGCCTGTCTTTTTTTACTTGGTCAGCGTGTGAGGAGTTTCCCGGAGGCCACGTGACCTGATAGAGCAAGAGATGAGTAGCAAGAACATGAGGATCAGCGTCTTCTGCTTGTCCAGACACTGAAGAGACGTTTACAAACCCACAACAGTGCTACCTTTGTCATGGCTGTTGTTTTTTTTTTTTTCTTTTCTTTAGAACACCTAGCTCTTTTTTTTTTTTTTAAATGAATATGTGTGCTCTCTTGTGTGAAGGGCGCATGTTCATGCAGGTGCATGTTCACATGCATGAGGAGGCTGGAGGCCAAACTTTAGTATCATCTGCAGGAAAGCCATTTACCTCCTTTGAGGGTCTTTCATTGGCTTGAAGTTAGACCAGACTGAGAACCAGGGAGTTTCTGCATCCCCCCACCACTGAGATTACAAGCACGTGACACCACGCTGAGCATTTCCTCTGACTTGCATGCTGTATGTGGGTGTACAAGAGAGCACTTGAGTGAATGTGGGCCTGCGGAGGCCCAGGATGACACCTGGATTGTTCTATCTCCTAATTACCTTGCTTTGGGGTTCTCTGGACGCTGCTTTCCAAGGTGGAATTTGCAGACGACTACCATATCCACCTGGCATTTTTATGTGGGATGTGGGGATCCAAATTCAGGTCCCTTTGTTTGCACGACAAAGGCTTTTTAACCACGAAATCATGTCTCCAGCCCCAGATTGGGCATTTTTATATCAGCTCTGGGAATTGAATTTGGGTCTTTTGCTAAGCTCTAATTATTTTCATGAAAAGTTTTTCTGCTACAAAATGCTGTTTTTTAAAAAAAGTTTTTTTTAAAAAGTTCTCAATGCTAGTTCCTAAACACGGAAGAGCAGAGAGAAGCCATGTAAACAGTGTGTAGCAAATACGAAGATGCAAAACCTTTGGCCCACCTGGGGTTAGAAGCTCTAAGGGGCTGGCTAAAGCCAAGCGGTTAGCGTTCTCCCTTAAGGGGTCTGACAGGTTAGTAAGGTGGAAAATGCTATATGCAAGTTGATGCCAACAGGAGTGGACATTACACTGCGGTGACACACGAGGGCGCTCTTACCAATCAGCACATTCCTTGCAGCTATGGATACAAGATTATGGATCTAAGATTACTGATGTTTTCTTTGTCTCTTGTCTGCAAAGATGCCATTTAAAAAAAAAAAACCCTTAGTTTCTCATTTCAATATCTTACTAGTCAACTCCACGTGGGCCTGTTGTCTTTATCTGGAGTCCCTCATTTCCTAGTTACAATCCGGTGACCCTTTAGGTTCAATCACAGAAAAGCGTATCACCAGGCATCTGACCCTAAGTCTCTGAAGTAACTGCAGACACGCTGACCTCTGTGGAGCCCTGGTGAGGATAGAGGGACCCTTTTACTACCTGCCACCTTCCCCAGAACATCAGTCCAGACGGTTGCTCCCAACTCTGTCCCAGCTCTGTGGCTATCTATGCCTGAGACACTCACGGCAAATAGCCAGGCCTGGTCTTCAGCAGGAGGGTCACAACACAGATGCCACCAAGGGCCACTGGCTGGGTCAGGGCCTGGCTTCCACCACTGCCCCCTTCTACGCATCAGCTCAGGCTCGTACCTCATAGGGACACGACTGCTTAATTCAAAGGGAAATTCTGCTGAGTAATGGACTATTATGGGAGTCCGGTGGTACAGTGGTATGGCAGGGTATTGCCAATCATGATACTGAAGTCTAGGGGTTTGTGAAATGTTCGTATCTCTCCTGCTTTGGTAAGTTGGGGCAAATTATAGGTGGTTGATAAGGGAAGAGGCACAGTCTGTTGTATGCTTTAGCAAGACTGCCCTGGTCTTTCTAGGTGGTCAAGACGGCTTGTTGAAGGACTAACCAGGTGGAGGACGGACAGAGGCTTTTGAAGGAAAGCAGGCAAGAGACAATAAAGCTGGAATCCGGTGACTAGGACAGATGGATGGAGGGGGTGAGGCGGATGGATGGAGGGGGCGAGGCGGATGGACGGAGGGGGTGAGGCGGCCCATCAATCAGGAGTGGAGCCGGGGTCTACACAGGGACAGTCAGGATAATCCCAGGTTCAGGGGGCAGAGGCGCGCGCCCATTCTGTGTCTCGCTGCTGCAATATCTGAATACGTTCAGTCTCTGAAGGCAGGGCAGACTCTGAGGTCAGCAATCCGCAGGGGCTGTCTTAGGGGGGTTCTCCATAGTTCTAACTAGTGATGGGGTCTCCTGACTGTGGGATGGACACTTGTTCCCACACACAAGGCTCTCATGACCTTGCAGGCAGACACACTTACGGGAAGATACTATTTCCTTCTCTTTTACAAGTTGTTTTCAACAGAGGGACATAAACAGAGTTATGGGACGATGGAGTTAGGACATTCTGAATTATGGTCTTTATTTAACTAATTCATGTATACGCAGATTCTTTTTTATTTATTTATTTTTTATTATTTATTCAATTGTGTGTGTATGTGTGTATTGTATGTGTCTGTGTGTAGAACCACGGACGAATTCGGGAACCACCATGGACTGCTTCCACCTCCTCCTTGTTTACTCTGCCCGGAGATTCACAGGCTCCGCCCTACCAGGACCAGAAACGCAGGCTGCCCCCGCTTCCGCCTGGCGTCTATACGTGGGGTCTAGGATCCAAACTCGGCCCCTGGATCCGAACTCGGGACCTTCTGCCTGCAAGGCAGAGGCCTAACCCCTGAGCCACCTCTCCAGCCCCATGTATATGCAGATTCTTTTTTTTTTTTTTAATAAGGGAGAGCGCGAACGCAGATTCTTATGTAGTCTCAGCTGGCCTTGAACTACTTATAAAGCTGAGCGTGACTGACTTTGAATTTCTGACCCTCTCTCTTCCACCTCCCAAGTGTCAGGATAACAGGCATGCACCCCCAAGCTTGGCTTATTCAGTACTGGAGAAACAATCTTCAAAAATCCCATTGCCATGTGTGAGACAGTTCCCTGAGTGGTGGGACAATACCTCCCCCTAATGCAGCCTCCAAAAGAGAAAGGCTGACACAACTGCTCTCGGTTACCCATGATACCCAGATCATAAGACCCTATTGCTGAAGTCATGACACATTTTGGATACAGGACACAGAGAAATCAAAGTAGAACTAGGTGGAAGAGTCTTCCCTACTGGCTAGCTTTCAGAGTTCCAGAAGGTGCTATGCAGGCCGCTGAGGGCATGGGGGAAATCATCCACAATCTCACCCAGGGATGGACCCTGAAAACTGCAATACGAACTTGCCAGACAAGATGTGCTCAATGGCGTGATAGTGGCATGAATGTTATGGGGGCAACCAACTGTTAGTACTGTAAACCTGGTCAAAAGACTGTGGCTGGAAAGGTCGTAGACCCTGAGGGGAGCCTTCTACTGTGGCAGTTAGGTGCCAGGTGGCAACCTGACAATTGAAGACCAAGGCTTTGGGCACACCTGTGAGGAATTGGTAGTGAAGGTAAGTCCTTGAGCAGGCTTGTGGGAGTTTATCAGAGGTGGGAAGACCCGTTGCATGAGGGTTCTCTCGTGATTCCCTGGGCAGGTAGGGAGGACGGAGAGAGCAGGCTCCGAGCCTGACACATAGACATGCTGGCAAGAGAGAGTGCCCCTCGGCAGATGTGGTGTGGCCACTTCCCTCCGTTCCTGATGATGGGATGAGCTGTCCTGCCAAGCTGGACTAGGAATGACAACCAGAATCGTCAGCTGAAACAAACCCATTGTTCCTATGAGATTTTCTTTTTGGAGGGGGTTGTATACTTGGCAGCACGTGAAAAGTAAGCATAATAATTGTCTTCCTACATGGGGGTCAAACTGCCTTCTGAACATTCATGGCTGTGCCCTTAGAGTGAAACTGCTCGCAGCCTGAGTCAGCAAAGCTACACAGAAAAGTCTGTGTAGCAGACAGCTGCTGATGTCGAGATTCAAAACTGGCTGTAAGGGACGGTCGAGTGCAGAACCCTAAACGGGACATTTCTTTTTTTTTTTTGTCATTTCTCTACTTTATTTTTTTTAACATTTTTATTTTTATTTCCGCTCATACAAACGTAATAGGTAGACCAGTTCCCTCCCCCCCTCCTCCTCCCCTCAAACCCCCTGCTCCCCCTCCCTCCCTCTCCATCTCCCAGTGCCTCCCCCCCAATTCCCAGAGAGTCCTTTAATGTGCATGCCTAACTCTCCTCTTGGTCCTCCTCTCCGATGACGTACAAGGACCCAGTGGCATTTCCCTGAACCCTTTCTCGTGTTCCCCTTAAGCATAGGAACACTACTGTGGCTGTCAATCCCTTGCCTTCAAGGTTCTTGGTGCCTTTAGCCGATGTTAGACTTCGTGAGGTCAATAGTGTGTTGGACATTGCGCAGGGCACGCAAAGTCCTATTATGATTGCTTCAGCCCTAACTAGTGTGGAGAATCTTCAAATCATTGCTCCTCCCATCCTTTTGCTCTTACAATCTTACCGCCCCCTCTTCCGCAAATGTCCCTGAGCTTCAGGATGGGGGGAGATTAGGCTGGCTTAGTTCTAGGTGGTTGATATAGAGTCTCTGAAGTTCTGGATTGTGGTTTGTTGATTTTCTTTTGCAGTTTTGCTGCTCCTGCAATGCCCTTCACTCCATCCTGATGGGCACTGTATGTCACCCCCTGGTCAGAGACAAAAAAGTGTTAAACTGGAGTCTTGTTATAAGAGCAAATTCAAGGGTAGATGTGATAAAACTAGGAAACCTAGGTGAGGGAGGGGTCAGTCACCCATTTGCAAAATGATCACCTTTCATCTGCCAGACTATATGCCCTCCCCTTCTGGTGAGATCATACCCCCTCAGTTGTACATGATCAGGAACGAACGTTTGTGAACTTAACCAGGTGTCACATTACTTACTTGCATTCCTTGGATAAACGGGACATTTCTAACACCCTCTCCAAGGCTCAGAGAACACAGTGGAAGAGGAGCCAAGAAGATGGATGGGAAGGAATGCCGAGAAAAGCTAGCAACCTCCTGGTGTTTGCACCCACGAACTCACAGCAACAGAACACTCCGCCACCGGGGAGGGGCTGCTGAAGCCCCTCTGCTCTCTCTGGAAGGAGCTATAGACATGATGGTTGCTGGGAGACGTGTGGCCACTGGTAAGTTGCCCTCGTATAAGTGAATGACAACCCCATCCCCACGCTAATGCAAGCGTCCCTGATGAAATGTAGTCAGGGACACACACGCACACACACACACACACACACACACATACACACACACACACACATACACACACACACACACACACAATGAAACTAGGAAGTGGACATGTTGGAAAGAAAGGGTTTGGTGATGGGGAGGAGGATAGGAGCAGGTAATGTGGAGAATATGATCAAAGTACATTATATATATATGTGTGAAAATGTTAAAGGAACAAAAAAGGCCCAAGCTCCTGCGAGACATGGTGCCCAGGCCTGCAGGGGGCGCCTCAGAGAGGAGCGCGGAAAGGGTTTCTTTCCCCAGCTGGGAAGCAATCATGCACCGGACACCAGGACCCTACATCCCGGGGTTCCAGCCTTGCTAGATACTTGCCAGAATGTCACAGGAAGAGACGGACCCAGCTGAGTCCGTGCCCAGCTGTCTCCATCAGCAGGCATCAAAGTACTAAATGAGCGGGAACTGAGGCCAGGAGGACGTTCTAGAAATTTCCAGCTCAACTCAAGATGACTTGGAAGTTAATCATGTCTGCGTCAACCAAGCGTTGGCACCTGAGTACCAGGTGCCTATGGTCTACCTGGCGCTGAGCGCCTGCTCGTGCCTGGCTCTCTGAGGTTTTCCGGTAGTGGTGACAAAGGCTGTCTTTCCTGGGGGGTGGAGCCAAGGAAGGGCGGAGCCAGGCTGGAGGCTGAGGGTCCCCTAAGTCCCTGGCCGGCTGGCTAAGGGTGAATGGTTTGGCTGGTCGGTCATCGGGAAGGAGTCCTTGGCATTGTGGCCCGGCAGACAGAAAAGGTCAGCAGTTTTTCTGTCTGTCTCGGTGGGTCCCACCTTCAAGATTTCTGGGGTGCATTGGACTGCATTAACTTAAAAAGGAAAGGAAAGGGAACGGCGGGAACCAGCCTGATAAAAATAGCACAGGAAAGAGAGAGAAAACCAAGCTGAGTCCTGAGCCTGGGGAAACTATGTGGGTCTGGATTCGTGACAGGTGGCTGAAGAAATCTACCTGGGTGGGGGTATAGGAGCCCCTCAGAAAGGACTCCAATATGGGGCAAAGTGCACCCTCAAGAAGTTGGTGAGACCAATTTGAACCATGAGAACCCACGTCTTTAAAGAGGAGGACTGGCTGAAGATCTGCAGCGCTCAGCCCTCGGATGTATCCCCACGCCGGGTCTGCCGTCCTCAGTGTGGAGTTGGGCTCCTACTTGGGTTAAGGTAGAAGAAGGCGAAGGGAGGGGAGAGGTCCTGAGGTTTGGCGTGGCATAGCACTTTTCCCAGGACAGTGTGGCCTTGGGAGTCCCAAAGAACACAGTAGTATCGTGGCACCTCTCAGGAAGATCCACTCACTCTCCCGATGGGCACGGGAGCAAATGATGGGGCATTTCCCAGAGACCGCAGCAGCCCTTGGCAGTGTGGCAGAGCCAGGGGAGCTCTGGCGGCTGACCTCAGAGTGTCAAGAAACAAACAGGCGCCCCCTCCCGAATTACTCCCCGGCGACACCAGCAAGCCGCCATGAACTTTTGTGAGACTTAGCACAGGCTAGACAGAGATGTGGGGTGGTAAATGCCTCACAGGAAGGAAACCCCAAAGGAGGGTCAGCTTTGCAGAGATAGGGCCACAGGAGAGGGGCAACTTGACTAGAACATTTTTTAAATCCAGGAAGCTGTCATTAAGAAAACCATTTGAACTTTGAAAGCTTCCAGGAAAGTGAATACAGAAGGAAGGACATTGAACCCTGAACATCTGAGATATGTTTTTGGATGTTGCTGTTGGGTGTGTGTGTGCGCGTGTGTGTGCTTGTATACGTGCATGTGTGTGTGCAGGATCTCATACCTGCACAGCATTTACCACCTTTTCCATCTCCTCAGCCCCGATTCTCAATAGCCAAAGCAAACCCAGCCCTTCCCTAGTGACTAGAGTCAGCTGTTCCCTTACTAGGCTGCAGCCAGGCCCAGGCGGGTGACGCACCATGACCATTTATGGGAAAACCTGCACTTTTCCACCCCGACTCTGAGTGGGAATGCCTTTTCTCTTCCCAGATTGAGCAAGTGAGAGTTCCCTGGCTCCGGCCCCTGGCATCCGCCCAGGCTGCAGAAAACCATCAAGAGACTATTAGTGAGAATGTGGCTTGAGAATCTTCTCCGCCCGGTCCTTAACCTTCAGGAGAATAAACAAAACAAAACAAATGAGTGTGGGAAAAGACAGACACGAGCCTCAGAGTCCCCTGCACAGCGCAGTCGGAGCCAGCTCCCCCAATCCTTGGCGGCTGTCTCCTCAGCCCAGCCTGGCCACGCCCATCCGGAGACACTCCAGCTGTTGCCGTCTCTACCGGCCAGAGATCTGGTTTAGGTTCCTTCCAGCAGCCACTCCCGGTGGGCGCCCTTGGATGGACCCTTGTCTGAAAAGATCTGACCCATGGCAGAAAGTAATCACAGTGGGGTGTGTGTGTGTGTGTGTGTGTGTGTGTGTGTTAAAGCTTCAAGGATCCAAAGGAACCTCAGGTAGTAAGAAGTGGGTGTGTCAGAGAAAGGGTATTTTAGGTTCAGATATCAGCATAGAAGCAGGGCGGGGATGACAGGCCACGTCAGCATCGCACAATATGTCAACACGCATGGCGTCACATGCTGACATCACATGCACACTGGCACCTGACTGGCATGTTCATACCTCCCCTCAGAGATTTAACCTGAAGCTGAGTTCAGAACTTTTTCATTTCCCTGAGCGGAGAAGGCAGTACAAGCTTCTGACCCCAGATATAGAGGCTTCGGTTGTTATCCTTTAAGGGAAAACTTCCTTCTGCCCTCCGCCCTTCTTTTCTGCCCACTTCCCTTTTTCTCTTCTTCCTTCTTTCATCAAAAAGTGATCATGAGAGCCACACATAGAATGTGATTTTTGTTCTTGCTGTAAAGAACTTTGTATTGCTGAAGCATTGTGTGCAGATTCGGGTTAACTGGCCGGGGACACACACACACACACACACACACACACACACGTACACACACACACACACACACACACACACACACACACACACACAGAGGAAGAGGAAATCTGAAATTGGCCGGCTAGGTGGCAGTACTGTGCCTTGATCTTGCTTGTTCCCCTGAGTGACCTGTGACTTCCTAGCAGACATACTGCTCAGGATGTTCTGAGAGTTGGTTTTATTTCTTTCTTTCTTTATGTAACATTTTCTTCAGGAGTATAAAATTACCTAGTTACCATATCCATGCTAGCAGATACCTGTATCCCAATGTCTGAAAGCACAAGGGCCATTTCTAAAAAGAAATGCAAATGGTACAGTCAGCAAGTCTAAAGTCATAGCTGAGATGCATACATAGATATTGTCTATAAATTATATCCATGCCACCCTCTCCCTACAAGTTGGCCTTCTAGCGTGCTGGCAACAACAGGTGTGGGGGGAGTGTTCTGTGAGGTCATGCAGGCTGAGCAGAGGGAGGAAGCTGGGGGTGGGGGGTGCTCTCCTGAGGGGCTCTGTGGGAGGCAGGCTGGGGACAGTCTTGTCTCCTTTATTCACACAGAGAAAGCATCATCGCTGCCCCAGCTCAGGGAATGGGCCTTGGTGGTCTTCGGTGGCCTTCAAGTGGCTACGGTACTGATGTTCCTTCAGGCACCTTGGAGAACAGCAGGACGAGCCAGACTAGAAGAGCCAGGTCAGTCACCGTGGACAGTGGTCTCCTGGACTCCATGGGTCCTGCAATGGTTTGCTATGACTTGTCCCCCACAGACTCCAGTGTTTGGACACATGGTTCCTAGTGGTGCCGATGGTGCTATTTTGGAAGCAGAGTGTGGACTCTTCAGGGCAGGAGGGATGATTGACATGGGGGGGTCACTGGAGGCTGGCCTTTCAGGGTTACAGACAGGTTTCACTTCAGCCCAGGGCCCTCTCTCTGCTTCCTGCTCCCCCCCCAGGGTGGAACATGCCGTGCCTCACGCTCCTGCTGCCACAGACAGAGGCTGCTCCCTCTACCAGGCCTTCCTCACCACGATGGTCAGAAGGGTCTGAACCATGAGCCAAAACAAGCCTTTGTTCTGTTAAGTGGCGCTGCATTGGTTGGGCCACAGCTGGATATGGGTTCCCTTGGAAACAGGAAAACAGGGAATCAAACTCACAGTGTATGGGACTAAGGATCTGCCTTATGTGGAAGTCTCTCTCTGGTGCTTAGGGTCACAGGCCAAAGGAACCTTTTTAAGACTTTGTGCTGATAAAAGCGGGGAATAGCATACAAGTAGAGCATGCATATACATGTAACATGCATGCACACGTCCATTCACACACACACACACACACACACACACACACACACACACACACACAGTATTTCTTTTGAGGGAGCAAAATTCTCTGGGCTCACTGGTTCCCCAAGGGAGTCTGGGGTCTGTCCTGACCCCACAACTCCAGGTATCAGCAGAAAGAGGCAGAGGCTGCCAGTCGTGGGGGGAACCCTGGGAGAGGGTGGTTCCCAATTCTGCCCCTAGAACATGGACTAACATCCGCACCAAGTTGTGAGTATGTTCCTGGTACCAGAGGCACTGGTCCTGCATCCCTTAGGTTAGCCAAGGAGACCGTGGTATGTCTGAAACTCAAGCCAGGCACACAGATAGAACATTCTGCCCTTTCCCTCCCTTCTCCCCCTCTTTCTTTCTTTCTTTCTTTCTTTCTTTCTTTCTTTCTTTCTTTCTTTCTTTCTTTCTTTCTTTCTTAAATGACATAATTTTATTTTTTAGTGTTATATACATGAAGATAATGAATTTGTAATATTTATTCCCTTAATCTTCAATCCCATCCCCCATTTTTCCCATTATAACCCTTCATCTCTCTTTCCAGACTCCCTCCTATTTTCAAGTCTTTTCACTTGTGTGGCCCCCTGTGCTTCATCTAGTTTGGCTTTGATGGCCTCTGCCTGATGTGATTCACGCTCAGCTACCAGCCATGTCGCCTCCACTGTGAGAGACTGTATCTCCCCTCTGGAACCATAGGCTGAATAAATCTCCCTTTCTCCCTTAGGTTAAAAAAAGAAAGTTTTGTTTTGTTTTATTTTTTACTATTTATTGCGTGTGTCTGTCTGTCGTCTGTAGCCTGAGTGATCTAGAAAGGATGGGTCAGTATATATAGCATACCTGTCACTTGCTTGAGAGCCAATAAACTGCCCCATTTCAGGCTCCGACAGATACCTGTCTGAATTTTTCACAGCAGAACAAACTTCAGCGAAGACACAGGACAAGGCACTGATGGAGATGCAGGGACAGGAAACGACCGTCCCGATCTCGTAGGGTTCTTGTGTTCTGGAGTCAGAGATTGAAACCAGAACACGCGTAGAGGATTAGGGTAGAGTTTATTAGAGGAGAGAAAGGCTGGAACTCATGGACCCCAGACGTGGAGTGCCATGAAGGGCTAGGACGCCGACGAATTCATGAGAAGCAGGCAGCTGGAAAAGAACTCATGGCATCTTGAGTGCCATGAGGGGCTGGGGCGCCCGAGATGGCTGCCAGGGCCAGGCGTATTTATACACCTAGACAAGCCTGGGAAACTGACTTTTTCTCATTGGTTGACTCCCGTTGGGGCCCAACCCAGTTGCTCTTGGGCCCCTGTGGGCTAGAGATCAAGTTGTTTGTTTGATATGGAGGGCTCCTCTCCATAATCTTTTCATAGGCAACTTGGCCATCTCATCTCCAGGAGGATTGGAGTCAGTTCCTCAGCAGGGATGTCCCTTTGGGGAGATGCCAACAGTGGGAGATGGCCTTCGGGAATTCCAGAGACTTTCAAAGACCTTGAGAGACCCGTCCCGGCATGGCTGCTCTAATCCTGCCGTAGTGGAGCTTGCCAGGAGGAACCGGAAGTGCGCGGAGGAGCTGGCTCTGGTCTAGGTGGCTGGGATGAGACTCCATCAGGGTCTCAGGCCATCGTGATGGTCTCAGGCTGTGTAGGCATCAGATTCACCCAGACTGGGACGGGGAGATGGCACAGCAGACCAAAGCAGTCGCCGCGCAAGGCTGGTGACCTGAATTCGAAACCCCAGAACCCTTTCTTGGAAGAGCTGGAAGTGGTGTGTGTCTATAACTGCAGCTCTTCTACTGCAAGATGGGGTGCGGAGACAGGAGAACTAGCCAGAAACTCATAGGCCAGCTAGTTTGCAGCATGCTCAGTAGAGGAGGAAAGGAGAGATCCTGCTGAACATGATAGGAGGTAAGAACTGACTCCCCAAAGGTATTCTCTGACATGTGCGCACACACACTAAGTAAATAAACAAATAAATAAATACGAAGTATACCCAAATGGCTGGGAGCCACCTTCAAGCTTGTGGTAGAGAAGGTCTAAGATGGAGCAGGAGAAAGTCGAAGACTAAGTCTGCTGGTCTGGTGACCACGCTCTAAGAAGTTTCTCAAGACAACTCGTTTCCACTTCGAGCTGAAACGGGAGAGTTCCGCGCTAGTGAGCTGTGTGTTACTGTGGGTTCTGAACCTGTGGGTTCAGAGGTTTCGGTTCCCGGTCACAGGACCGCAAGTGCCCCCGCCCCCTCCCATGGAGGCCGCACAGCATGGGAGGGCGTGTGACAGAAGAAGCTGCTAAGCTTATGTGAGAAGTAAAGAGGGAACTGGCCGGGGCGTGGGTGCTGACACCCCCCCTCCAAGTGTGTGTCCCTAGCGAGCCCACGTGACCTCACACCTTACATCTTCCACCACCTCCCACTCACATCATAGGTGGCGATCAAGCCTTTAGCACACAGGCTTTTTAGCAAGCTTCTTTAAGGTGTTTTGTGGGGTTCCTCTATCAACACACAAGGCCAGTGTACCCCATGCTGGGGCTGGACCTGTTCAGGCAGCTTTGAGGCCGCACCGCATTTAATGCCTGAAGAACATGGTATCCAGTGCTGGGACAGTTCGAGCTTCTACTGGGTAATGTCAAAAACAAGCCGCGCAGTTCCACCTGTATATGATACTCACAGCCACAATAAGAATTTCTATCACAGTATCATGGTGTGAAATGTGTCCTCCACCGTCTCATGTGTTTGGCAAGGTCATGGCATCTTGAGAGGTGGAGCCTTGCTGGAGGAAGGCAGTGGGCCTTGAGGTGGATGAGTCCCACCCTAACTCCAGGAGGAGTCGGCCTTTGCAGCAAGCAGTCTGCAGCTCTCAGCTTCCAAGATGTCTACGGTGACGTAGCCTCCTCCAGCTTTGGCCAGCCAGCCATGTCGCCTCCACTATGAGACTGTATCTCCCCTCTGGAACCATAAGCTGAATAAATCTCCCTTTCTCCCTTAAGTTGCTTGACTTTGGGCGCTCTCTCACAGCAATAGTTAAGAGTAACTGTTACAACTAGTCTAAATCCAACAAAGATTCATTTTAAAACACACACACTCTCCCTCTGATTCCAAAGACTGTAAGTTTTTTTTTCCCTCTTCTCTCATTATACCTCAAGTACCAAGCTAGGCAGATCTTTAATAACTATGATTAAATTGTTGAACTAGAATCAAAGAATGCAACTTAAAAACAAAATTATTACATTCACATTCCCAGCCCCATGCTGAAAGGAAAGCAAAACAAAGACTCTTGTATTCTAGCTGGGAAAAGAACGCCAAGATGGTGGAGGAGAGAACTACCGCTTCAGGTCCAGCACAGAGCCACCCGCAGCCCGTGGTGACCTCCAGCTGAGGTGGCAGCGGGACTTTTAAGACCAGGGAATTGCAATGGGATGGACGGGTCACTTTATTTAGTGTGTGTGTGTCAGAGGGCACTGTGTGCCCCTGCGGGCCCAAGGGCTACTTCAGGAATCATCCTGGATTGTTTCTACCCTTTTTTGCTTCACTCTGGGATTTCCCAGGCTCCACCCACCAGGGCCGGAAGAGCAGGCCACCACCATTCGGCCTGGCATTTGTACATGGGACCTGGGATCTGAACTTAGGACCTTATCCTTGCAAGGCAATGTTAACCCCTGAGCCCCCTCTCCAGCCCAGGGGTTGCTTTAATAGTGTCCTTTCCTCTTGCCAAACCTGTGGTCTCTGGTTCAGCAATAGGGGGCGAGAACATCTGCCCCCAAATGCCCCTCCAGCGCTAAGTGATGAGATCAGAGCCATCCTAAAGCACCCCATGAGCAAAGATCCGAGGTTGCATTGAGTCACAATGAATTCTTTTGTCCAGGTGTCCAGTCTGCTCACAGCAGTGACCGCATTCCGAGGAATTAGGAGAGGCCCATGACCCCTGAGATGCTGAGACCATTGGACTTGATGCCGGCGGTGGGAACCACTGCAGAGCCTGCAGGAAATAGACAGTCATGCGATTAACCCGACAGCCAAGGACCACGTGAGGAGGTCGTGTGCCTCCCCCCTGCTCTGTACTGAGGGGCTCTGTGGATTTCATCAAGGGACACCTTGCCAAAGAGAGGAGCTCTCCAGCAGGAGATGGGGGGGTACTGCCTCACTACCTCTCCCCCACGCTGCCACACGCTGCTCCCTCGCCTCATTCTCTTACCCATGGGAGACGGCCACTCTTCCATGTTCAAGTGTCTGACTATCGACTCTCCCAGCCTAGCTTTCTGCCCGCGCTAATCCGTGATCTTCCCACTGTGGTGTTGCCAGGAAGAAGATATAGGATATGCTTCAGATAAATAACGAACTTCTTTTTTTTAGTATAGGTATGTTCCAAATGTTAATATAGCTTTGAGTGTATCTGCAGAGTGCATTGTAAGCATTTTATTCATTGTTCATAGGAAATGCCAACAAGTTGGCATTTATCAGATTTGTTCAAATATGTTCAAATCTGATAACTTTGCCATAAGTCTCTGTCATAGGCACAGGTGCCAACTTGGTGGTTGAGGGTTTGAGCTCTGGGCCCATTTGTGAGAATTAGTAGTTGAGTTAAGCCCAGAGCGAACCTGCAGGAGATTGTCTAGCTGATGGGGAAGGAACTAGACCTTGAACAACTGAATAAAATACAGATTGCTATTGAGGAAGTAGGCATTCTCCTGTACGCTTGGCCAGACATGCTGCTCTGGCAAGTGAGAATTGTCCGTCGCTCAGCTGCTTTGTGGATGATGGTGTGGTTAGGTCTCTCGGCTCCTGGTGTGGGGTGAGCTCTCCTGACACATTGGACGAGGACTGTAACCAGACTATTGTAAGAGAGAATAAACCCTTGTTCCTTTAAGACGCTTGATAGTGATTTTATCAGCAGCCGTGCAGGTGAATTGCACGAGCCTCTTAATCCTGCCGCCAGCGCGTAATGTCCTTTGAGAAACCTCTTCAGCGGGCGCCTTTGGTCCTCCGTTTCCTGCCCCCTGCAGCTCAGACCCCCAGTCCCGGAAGGCCAGGCCCGCCAGTGTGCACCTGCTTTCCGGTGCTCGCGTCATCCAAGGCTCAGTGTCCAGAGGCACCGAGGTTTGCAAGTCAAGAGACGCTGATTCCCTGCGCAGGGTGAATCCGTGTTATATGGTGTTTGAGAATCAGACTCGGTGAGTGTACAGAGACCCTCAGATAGACACTGGGGTGTAGCGCAGGGTTTTACCTACACTTGTCTCCGGGCCTTGACGTTTCCCAGCTGCTGCCTCATCTGCTCTGACTTGAGCTTCTCTGTCAACAACTTGAAGACATACTTACTCCCCTCAACCTCCAGTTCTTGTGAGCAACAGAGATGGTCAGTGTAAACATTTTTACACACGGAAGACATTCTCAAAGCAACAGCGATTACGGTTCTGGGTGTATGTCTGTCACCCCCGTAAGATGGAGTCAGTCGCTCAAGGCTGAAAAGACAAACATCTTTCCCACTTCTGATTTCTTAGGATCTGGGCGACGGACCGGCCTCGGGCGGTGCTCCTGAACGTCCCCCCAGAGTGAAACTAAACTGAGTTGGTCACTTGACAGAGAATGGGCAGAGTGGGTGCCGGTCACTACGAATCAGGCTTCTGAGAAAGAAAAGCTCATTGCGAGGAGACGGATTCAGAAGCTTTGAGGACCCAGCCAGGACGGAAGTACAAGGGTGTATTTCAGAAGACTTAGCTTGATTACCCGGATGCTTATTGAACACTCGCCCCCCCCCAGGTGACCCGACTTGAAGTGCGAGTGTCATGTGTGATCCAACATGGGAGGCGGGCTAGGGCAGGGCGCTGGGGGGTGGCGGGCTGCACAGCCTCACGCCTTCCGCTTCTCGGAGCTAGAATTGTCCCTCCAGCTGGAGCCCAGCGGGACAGCCCATCCCGGCTGTTTTTCTCCTGGCCACAGCCCACTCATCAGCTCTGGGATGCCTTGGCCAAGCAGCCTAGGGGTTTTGAGGAACGCTGCAGAAGGACCAGGGACTAAGAGATCTATTGATGAAGCCCCAAAATGTAGCCCAGACACTCCAGTTTCCAGGTGGCAAGGGGGTTTCTAAGGACTTCGGAGCTGCTGCTGAGGCCGGCTGCCTCTGGCTCGGTGGAGGGCTGGGGGTAGGCGCCATCTGGGGCCACCCAGGAAGGCTTTATCTGGGCTTGCAAAATAAACATGGTAGCACCTGGACACACACAGGCCAGCGTCCGTCCTGACCTCAGACCTCCGGGATGCTCCGCGTTCCTGCCTCACTGAAGTCAGAGGCTTGAGGAAGCCAGGAGCAAACCAGGGAGGGTCCAGAGAGTCAGGACTGCCTTGGGGATCCAAGAGCCCTTGTGTCTATGGGGGCCCCGATTCCCAGACACTGCTCTGCAGAGAGGCAGGAGGAAGAGGTGGAACATAGGTGAAGCTGCCAGAATAATCCCCCAACAGCCAGCCAGTTTGTCCCAGTTTGAAGGTGAGTCGTCCCAGGCTGGCTCACGTGTTCCAATCCTTAGCTGATGTTAATATTGGGGAAGGCTGTGGCAATTTAGGAGGTGGAACCTTGCTGGAGGAAAACAGATGGGGAGGGGGCTCGAGGTTAGGCAGCGGGCTCTTGGAGAGCAAGCATGCTCTTTGTGATGATAGTTGTGACCTGAACCATCTCCAGCTTCTACTGCCCATCAAGCCTTATCACCCCTCTGGAACTGTAAGCCAAGTGAACTCTCCCTTTTCCCCTTCAAGCTGCTTGAATCTGGGTATTGTCTCACAGCAACGGAAAGAGTAACTCTAACACATTTAAACTCGGAGCACTGGATAATTTAATCCACCAGATGAAGCTCCTGAATGGACTGGCGCCATTTTTCTTTTCTTTCTGGTCGGTGGTAAATATGACAGCCTCCTAAAGAAAGCAGATCAACTGCAGGCCAAAAAAACCCTAAAATCTCTGTTGGCCGCAAGTCTGAGGGGTGCAAGTTAATGTGAAATTCTGGCTGCTGACTTCAGTGACATCTCATTTCATCACTACTTAGTGGAGCTTCAATGTTTATTCAAAACTGTAATATTTTTTTTTCTGGGCTATTCTAGAGGTAGTTTTTGAGTAGTTGCAAACACTTAACCCAAATGTGACTCTAGAGCCTTTTCAGATGCCTTATAATGAACATATTCCTGAATATTCAGTCGGCTCAGTCTAGAATGTGAGCAAAGAACCTGCACAATTGACCCTCAGCTCTATTTCTAAACCACTTATTCGGCCCTGTGACAAAATACCCGGTATAAAGGACTTAAGGAGAGGAGCTCCTTGTTTTGGCTCATGGATTCTGGGGTTTCAGTCTGCAGTCCTTGGGTCTGTAGTAAGGCTGGACGGCCTAGTGGCAGAACACACGGTAGAGGCTGCTCACCCCATGGCGGGCAGGAAGCAGAGAGAGAGGAAGGGCCAGAGTGCAGGTCTAACCCTCAGAGGTGCATCTCCCATGATGCCCCTAGTCCAGCTGAGCTCCACCTCCTACATCATCATTTCCTGAAACAGTATCTCCAGTTGGGGAGCAGGCATTCAACACATGACACTGTGGGGGGCATTTCATATCCAAACCATAGCCGAGATTCTTTTCCTTTTCAAGGTCACAAGGACATCGGTATTTGGCAATCAGAAAACAAGGTGGGGACTATGGTTGGCATGGTAACAACAGGCCCTGCCGCATCAAGACTAGCATGCGCCCGTTGCTGCAAATGAGATCACTTCGTCACTCCGCGGGATGCCGCACTCTCTATCTGGGCACCTCCAAGCTGTGTCCTGAGCGTTCTCAGGAGCCAGAACGCTCTTCCTTCCCAGGCCTGGACAACCTCGCTGCTACATCGAGGCGTGCACTGTGCCTATTTTCCCTATCCTCCAGGGCACCTGGCCAAAAAAAAAATCATGTCTGCAAACCAGAGACATTTAGCAGCTGTTTCACAACCTCTGTTCAATTCCAAGAATGTGGGCTCACAGTGCCTGTCTGCCTGCTTGGATGGTGATGTGTGGGGGAGCCATGAACAAAGTAACAAAGAACATAGAGAATCGTGGGCGTATCTGTGTGAACACACATGGGCGTGGGCACGCTTGTGTGTGTTTGTGTGTAAGCACATGGGCGGGGCGTGTACCCATGTGTGTAGAGCTCAGAGGACAACCTGAGATGTTCCTCAGACACCGTCCACTCTTTGTTTGAGACAGGGTCTCTCATGGGCAGAGCTTCAAAGCAGGCTAGCCAGTGAGCTCTAGGGATCTGCCTGTCTCTGCATCTCAGTCACATCACGGGGATTTCAGACACATGCCACCACGTGCCACCATGCTCGGCTTTGGAACTCAGGTCCTCACATTTGCAAGGTGAGTGCTTTACTGGCTGAGCCACTACCCAGCCCCAGGGGAGAGTTTCCAGCAAAATTTTTTGCCACGAGCACATGCAAACAGTCAGGAAGCAATTACCTGCCGCACATGGCAGAAGAAGGTGGCGTGAATTTAGAGATGGCAGCAAGACAGGGAGAAGGGGACACTTGCACAGCATACATTGGAGACAGTATGTGCCCGTAAAAGTGGGTGAGGGTACAGAGACACTCAAGCGGCCTTTGGCGTGAGTACAAGGCATAGAAACGTCTGTCTGGGGATAGAAGCAGTGCTCACACGCCAGACACGGCTGTTCAGCAGATACCTGACTTTAGCCTTTCGTGGGAGAGCTCTGATGAGATGCGGAGTCGGGCCGTCCATTGAGGGGGCTGCCACCATATCTATAACTAGAGTCAACCCCAAAGTCGCAGGTCCCCGCGCCATCCTGAGATGGGACTAGATGGGATCCCAGAGAAAGAAGGCGTAGACCCCGGGGTGGTCAGGTGGTAGCATCTCTCAGGGGAGCTGGCTTGCAGAGCTCTGAAGCTTGTCCTGGGACGGCACAGCGAGAGGACAGGCTTGTTCAGCGCAGGATGTCTGCAGCCAGGCGTCAGGGCGTGGGGTTCGCAGGAGGGGTGAAGGAATGCGGGCTCAGGGCCAGGGTCGGCTTCTTTCAGGGTTTGGGCAACAACTCTTGATCAGCGTGTGAGAATGTAAAAGACGCAGCTTGGGTAAGCCTGCTGGGAAGAGCCAGCGCCTGGCCCCTCACAGAGCAGCCCGGACATTCGGACTGTCAGTCATGGCAAAGAGAAGCAGAGCCGGCAGGCGAGAGAGCTCCGGGCTGGGTCCCGTGAGGGTCAGGCATGCGGTTCATCCGGGCGGGTTCCTGTCTCAGAGCATAGGGTCCCTGGTAGCATTTATCTCCTAGAATGTGGTTTATATCAACATGGCGGGAGGGAGGGGCAATACAAGCTGTACTTTCTCTAAACTACATAAACAATGCGCCTCAGCTTCTGGAGGGAGGTCAGGAAATAAAGGACTTGGGAAAAAAAAAAGGAAAAAGACTGCTTGCATTTTTAAAGTCAGCGAGACCCAGGAGACCAACTCCTTCAGCAACTTTCTCTTTGACTGTAAGCTGAGTCAGCCGTTGATTCGCTACTGGCTCCAGAACAATGAAATGATAGTTTTCTGAAAAGGAAAAAAAAAAAACTCTATTAAGGATTTTCCCACCTCCAAAATTAGAAAAACTAATTAAACAAACAGAAGCCCAAAGACTATAGTCTTCAGAATGAGTCCTGGGGGCTAGGCGGTGGTTCTGTGAGTGAAGGTACTTGTCATGCAAGCATGAAAGACCTGAGTTCAAATCCCCAGAACCCATGTTAAAAAAAAAAAAAAAAAAAAAGCTATATGCACAGTGCAAGCAGTTGTAATCCAAGTGCCCTAACAGAGAGATGAGAGGCGAACACAGGGCAATTTCCGGAAATTCGAAGCCCAGTTTGCCTGCTCACATAGGGGAAAAACAACGAAGACCCTGTCTCAAACAAGGCGGAAGGTGAACATGCTCTGACCATGACGTACACACCATGACATACCCACACCTGCATTCATCACAAATGCATGGGCATACGTGCATACGCACACACAGACTCACACACAGATAGACGTGCAATTTAAAAAATGAAAGAAAATAAAATGAGACCTAGGTCGAGAGTGCGAGAGGCAGTTGGCCTTGGATTTTTTGGCTCTGGAAACAGTCATCAAACCAATGGCGACAGTGGGAGTTGAGACCAGATTAGGACACAGAGAAAGGGCCGGTCCAGAGCTGGGGGGAAAGTGAGAAGATGGAGAAGAGGGAGGTCAGTAGAGCCTGACAAAGAGGACAGGGGGTGGAAGGATCTGGAAGCAGACACTGGATGTCAGCAGACCCTTAAATGCTTCCATATGTGGAGCCTACGTTGCAACATACGTGCATGCGGGCTTTTTTTTTTTTTTTTCCTCCAAAGCCCTTGTATTATGTTCTCCCTCCATAATAAAGGGGAGGGGGGCAGCTGAAGTTCTCCTATATCCTCCCCACACCTCACTCCTCCTATCCCATTGCAGGAATTGTAGCTCCTTAGTAGGAAGAGATCGCTTTCTTTACCTAGATGTGCAAAACCAGGTCAGGGCAGAGAGAGTCCCTAGTAAGAAGGAGGTTGCCATGGGAGTGATTGGCAGCCCCAAGCTCTGCCATCTTCCCTCTCTGCCAAGAAACCAGCAGGCTGGGCTTGACCTCAAAGCAAGAAGCGCTGCATGGCCCCCCTCTCCCTGGCTCTCCCAGCTCCTCCTTAAGCCCCCAGCCATGCTTTTCTGCCCCCTGGTGAAAAGCATCCAGCCCCTAATAAAGGTTTGCCAGAGCACATCTTGGCTGCTTTCCCTGCCCATCCCCAGTCCCCACTGCTTGCTCCAAATGGCAGTTCCCCCTCCCCCCCACTCTCCTGCAGCTTTTCAGTGCAGAGGCTGAGAGACCTCTGAGAGGCTGTTTGCAGTTAGCCTGATGGTTACTGTAAATCACCATCAAATGGTTTAAGGGAACAAGGGGTTTATTTTCTCTTACGATTGTCCGGTTAGCAGTTCTCAGTCCAGCTTGAAGGGAAAGCTCGCACTAACACCAGGGCCCAGGGAACTGGCCACACCATCTCTACATAATGGCTGAGAGAGGGACGATCCTTTACCTGCCAGACTAGCACGACTGGCCAAGTGTACATAAGGATGCCAACTTTCTCAATCAGCTCTCTGTGTTTTATACCAAGGCTTAGTCCATAGCCTTGGAATGGGCTGGGCCTTCCCCATCAGCTGGACAATCTCCTGCAGGTTTGCTCTGGGCTTAACTCAACCATCAACTCTCTACAAATGTACCCAGAGCTCAAACCCTCAACTTCAAGCTGACACCTGTGCCTAATTATGACAGAGGTGGAGCTGGGATGTCAAGCCAAGTTGGCTTCCTTTTTTTTTTTTCATGTAGGTGTGTGTGGGGAGGTGTAGGTGTGTATAGATATATATAGAAGAGGACACTGTGTCCTTGTGGAGGCCCAATAATAAAATTTTGGGGATCAAACCTCCTTGTTGCTTTGCTTTGGGGTTTCTTAGGCTCCGTCCTCCAGGACTTGAAGTACAGGCTGCTGCCAATTCATGGGATATGGGATCTGAACTCAGGTCCTTTTGCTTGGGAGGCAAAGGCTTAACCCCTGAGTCATCTCTCCAGCGCACTAAGTCTACTTCTTTGTGCGCTTACTCTTGGCCTCTCATTTCCCCTTGACAGAAACAACTTTCTACTTCACAATAGCAGTCCATTAGCAACCACAATAATCATATATGTTATTTAAAACTTTTTAAAGTGATAGTATATACATGTTATTCTATAGTTTTTTTTTAATTTGATGATTCATTGTAAAAATACATCCATTTTAGTGTATACAGACCTGTCTTCTTTTTTTAAGTGGTCTTTTTGAGCTGGGGAGATGACTCAGTGGATAAGATATTTGCCCACAACCAAGGACCAGTTTGGATCCTCAGAATCCATGTAAAAGCCAGGCAGATGTAGCACATACGTGCAACCCCAGTACTCGGGGTACAAAGACAGGGAAACTCCAGGGCAAACTGGTTATCTAGCTTAGCTGATTGCTGAGCTTGTTCAGTTGAGACACCCTGCCTTAATCATAAAAGTGGAGAGCTATTGAAGAAGACACCACTGTCAACTTCAAGCCTCTACACATATGCACATATGTGTCCATGAACACACACACACACACACACACACACACACACACGCACACACACACACACACACACACACACACACGCACACGCACACACACACACACACACACACACACGCACACACACATACACACACACTACAGTATTCCATTCAGATCTGGGATGGTTAATTTTGTACCAACTTGGCCAAACCACAGGATGCTCAGATACTGTGTTTGGTCAGTCATTATTTTGGATGTTTCTATGTGTGTATTTCTAGATGGAATCTGCATTTTAGATTGTAAATGTGAATAGATTGCCTTTCGTACAATGGAGACATCCCACTTAATCATCCGAAGGCCTGATTAGGACACAAACTCGAGCTCCACAAGCAAAAGAAAATCAAGTCACAGGTGATCTGCAGACTCAATAGCCGCCTTGGAAGCTTTCTGGGGCTACATACAGTCTGAGTACCTTTGCCTTTGAGCCACGACTCAATCTACTGGCTTCTCCATCAGATCTTGGTCTTGGTAAACCATAACCACACAGGGCAGTTGTTAGTGCATCGATACAAGTGTGAGCGTGCACACAAACTACTCTACCATATACTCCTGTTCTAACCAGGGCTTCTGCTTCTCTATAAAGGAATCAAGAACATTAGGAAGCACATCAGGAGTTGCCTAGGACCCAAGTAGGGGAGCAAGGAAACAGTGGGGGTGATGGGTGTGTTGCTATCTTGGTCATATCAGTCACTTCACAGATGTGTATCTATAACAAATTTATCAGAGTGTAAACTTCAAACGTATGAAATGCATGGCATTTCAATTATGAACCAACAAAGCTGTAAAAGTTTTATTTAAAATGCCTCAAAGTAAAATGTTTTATTATCATTTTATATTTCCACCCATCCAACAAAGGGTAAATAACTTTGATACATATCTAGCATGTATCCTTAAGGTAAAAAAGTAGTATTAAGACAGCCTTCACCTGAGTCTCTCTTGAAGAGTGCTCCCTACTCTCTCCTTTAGCAGTTTAGAGCTTCAGGCTTGGTATTAAGTGCTTTGATCCACTTGGAGGGTTTGTGTGTGTGTGTGTGTATGTTTGTGTGTGTGTGTGTGTGTGTCGGAGGGCACTACATGTCCCCATGGAAGACCAAGGGTGACTTCAAGAATCATCCTGGATTACTTCTACCTCCTTCTTGCTTCCCTCTGGGATTTCCCAGGCTCCTCCCCCTAGGGCTCGAGGTTCAGGCCTCTGGTTCCACCTGATATTTTTACCTGGGCCCTGGGATCCTAACTCAAGACCTGCTTGCAAAACAGAGTCTTAACCTCTGAGCCATCTCTCCAGCCCTCTTTTTCTATTTTATAAAATAATTCGAGAAATATTGGTGTTAGAACCTCTTTGAAGGTCTAATAGGATTCTATACTGAGTCCATCTGCCTCTGGGCTTCTTTTTTGTGGGGGTATTTGTATTTAATGTTTCAGTATTACTGACTTTTGTAGTCTGATTTTTTTGATTGCCCAGTATTATAGAATATAATTTTTTACAATACATCCTCATAATATTCAGGGTTTCTTCAGTATATGTTATAATATCTCCATTTTCATTTCTTTTTTTTTAAGAAAATTGCTTTTTTTATATCACTTTTTTAATTTAGTTATTTATTCAATTGTGCATGTGTGTGTATGTATGTGTGCGCGCGCATACGTATACGTATAGAATCACGGGCAAATTCAGGAACCACCATGGACGCCTCCACCTCCTCCTTGTTTACTCTGCCCCAGGATTCACAGGCTCCGCCCTACCAGGACCAGGGGCTCAGGCCGCCCCCGCTTCTGCCTGGCGTCTATACGTGGGATCTGGGATCTGAACTCAGGACCTTCCGCCTTGCAAGGCGGAGGCTTAACTCCTGAGCCACCTCTCCAGCCCCCTCCATTTTCATTTCTAATTGTATTGATTTGCATCTTTTTTCTTCTTTTAAGAAAATTGGCTAGATTTTGTCAGTCTTATTAATTTTTACAAAGAACAAATTCCTTGTTTCATTGATTCTTTTTATGGTTCTTTTGTTTTTATTACTTTGATTTCTTCCCTAATCTTGGTTATTTCTTGCCGTATTTTGAGGATTGGATTGCTGTTGTCTTTCCAGTACTTTAGGATTTATCTTGAGGTCGTTTATATGCAATCTCTCTGATATTCTAAACAAGGGCACTTAGAACTATGAACTTCTCTTTAGGAACTGCCTTTGTAGTACCCCATAGATTTTGGTATGTTGTATTTTCATTTTCATTGAATTTCAGGAATTTTTTTCATTTTAGGAATTTTTTTTTTAATTCTAGGAATTTTTAAATTTCTTTCTTGGTTTCTCCAGTTACTCATTAGTCATTCAACAGTGTTCAATTTGATTTTCATGAGCTTGTATATATTTTCTATAATTTCTCATTCTGTTGATTTGTAGATTTATTCTATTGTTATCTAATAAGATACCTGATATTCTTTTTTATTTTCTTGTACTTGCTGAATTTGTTTGTGCCTTAATATGTGCTATATTTTAGAAAAAGCTCTACTGACTGCTGAAAAAAATGTTTGTTCTCTGATGTTTGGGTGAAATGAATTGTAAATGTCTGTTAGGTCCATTCAATCTAAGTCTAGTGCTTTCCTGCTTATTTTTGGCTGCTATGATCTTACTGTTGGTGAGAATTTGGTATTTAAATCTCCCACTCTCATGTGTTGGTGCTAATCTATGACTTTATAGCTAGTAGCTTTATGAATCTTGGTGCACTTATGCTTGATGTATATATGTTTAGAATTGTCACATCTTCATAAATTGTTCCCTTTATGAGTAAGTATAAAGTGACTAGTGTTGGTTTGAAGTCTCTTTTTTAGATGTTACAATAACTATATCCATTTGTTTTCCAGATCCATTTGCTCGGAATATCAATTTCCATTCTTTATCTTGTGGTGCTGTCTTTGACAGTGATGTGAGTTTCTTAAAGACGGCAGACAGTTGGATTCAGTTTCCTTAACCAGTCTGCTTGTCTGTGTGTTTAATTGGAGAGTTAAGTCTATTGCTATTTTGTGATATTATCAAGACCTGGGCATTGATTCCTGCCATTCTGGTTTTGGTTGTATTTTATTATTAGACCTCTCTAGATTACTTGTTCTCGGATTGTTTGTTATTCAGTTGTGACTTTAGGGAGTTAGTGGCTTTTTCTTCAGAGCATACTGCTTCTGATAGAATCATCTACAAAGCTGGTTTAGTGGTCATGTATTCCTTTTAGTTTATTTTTGTCATGGAAAGTTTTTCTTTCTCCTTCATATTTTATGGATAATTTTACTGGATATAGTATTCTGGCTTAGCAATTGTGGTATCTCAGTTTTTGGAATATACCTTGCCATACTCTTTTGGCTTTAAGAGTTTTCACTGAATAGTCACTGGTTATTCTGATGGGCTTTTTTGCTCTTTCTCTCTTGCAGGTTTCAGTGTTTTTTCTTTGGCCCCTGTTTTCTTAGCATTTGAACTATGGCATATCTTAAGGAGTTTCTTCCCTGGTCCTATTTGGTCTTCTATATGCTTCTTGTATCTATATGGGAATTCTGTGTAGGTTGGAGAACTTCTCTTATACTATTGTGTTAAGAAACGCTGGGTGCGTCTTTGACTTGGAACTATTCTCTTTCCTCTATGCCCATGACACACAGGCTTGGTTTTTCTATGGTGTTCCAGAGTTCCTGTACATGCCTTCAATATGTTCGTTAGCTTTCTCAGTTTCTTTGAGTGATCTAGTCTATCTGTCTCATCTTCAAGTCCTAATATTGTCTTCTGCATGATAGGCTTGGCTGATGAGGCATTGATTCCACTGAGCTACTTGTCTGATTTTCTTGAATTGTTCACTTCCTATATCATTTCATTTTGGATTTCTTTTCAGGGCTTGTATCTCTGTTTTCATCTCTAGAATTATCTTCCTCATTTCATTTAGCTGTTTGTTAGTGTTTCCTTAGAATTCAGTCTGACCGTTTCTCTCCTTCATGAGTACATTTAGGCATTTATTCATTTCCTGGAGTTTGTTGAACATGGTTATCATTGATCTTTTGAAGTCTGAGTCCTGATTATCTTCAAGCTGACTCTCCACGGGGAACATTTTTATTGGGTTTGTGGTTTGGGTTGGAGGAAAAAGGACTAAATTTTTCATATTAATTGTGAGGGGGGGGTTGGTGGCAGGTGGAGGGGGTGAGATTTAGGCATCTTGAGTGGATACTTTGGTTCAATTTTTGATTTTTCTTAAAACCCACTAGTCAAGGAGTACCAGTTTTCCCCGTGGGTCAAAGTGTTTGTAGGTGACCGGTCCATGGGATCCTCATGCAGCAGGGCGCAGGTGTGGGATAAGGCTTTGCTGTGCCTGATACTCTCCCCCCACTTCCCTTCTCACCCAGAGCAGCTGCAGGCAGGTCAGATTTTCAGGCAACAGTCCACGCTGGGCTGTGCGCATCTGGTTTTTCTGCTGCCTGCTGCCTTGATTCTCTCTATTTGGGAATCTCCCTGTCTAAGCACAGCCATAGGCTCCCAAAGTTACCCCTGATTCTTTTTTTCATGTCTGTTTAGTCCTTCCCAAACCATCTTTACTCTTCCATAAATATGCCAGGCAGATTCCAGAGAATATGTCATATACTCAGAAAAGTAAGAGAAAAGTACATTAACAGTTCCCCAAAATTAGCCCGGTTGGAAACTCACATTTGAAAGATACATATTGCTGTATCTTTCACCTTCAGTTTCCAGCACCTGCAAAAGGCCAGCTAGGGGGCACTGTGCCGAGATGCTAGTTTTTCAGACACATCAGCCTGTTACCATTTGAGAGCAGAAACCTGAGGGCATCAGAGGGTCAGTTGCCTCCTGCCTAGTAGAGATCTCTCCTTGCCTGGCTTTTTCAGGAGGAAAGAAAATGAGTCAGTACCAGAATGCACATCAACATACCAGGGAGAGGCTGGGCACTTCTCATCACTTGCAGCCAGAGAAGATGCCTGTCTGCTGGTTCCAGCCAGGCCCAGCCAGGTCCTGGACAGCTGCCTGAGGCATGGGGCTAGAAGCGGGGTGGACAATGGAAAGCTCCTTTAAGAAGTGTCTGGTCCTTTTCCTGTGAGTGCTGCTCAGCAGCCAGAGGAAGATGGGTGTATCGAGTGGATAAAGGAGAACCGCACCCGCAGGCTACAGCCGATCAGAGTTCCCAGCGCCCTCGTTCCTGGCCACGCAGCCAAAGATCCTGCTTTTATCATAATCTCCAAATTCATTACATGTGGGAACTTTCCAGAAGAGACGTCTTGGGAAAACTGGTAAGTTCCACGATGATTTCACCAGCACTCACTCCCCCACCCCCCACCCCGAGTCCCCTCACCGCAGCGGGAGGATTCACCAGGCTCCTTATCGTGTCTCAGACTTCAGAGGACAGTGATGTTCATTTTCTGCATTAGTCAGAAGGAGCAAACATCTCCTGCTCCCTCCTTCCTCACTCAGCAGGGACAAACCTTCATGTGACCTTCACTATTTATTATTTTTAAAAATTATAGCCCAGGTGTTTGGCGAGTCTGTGTTTGTAGGATAAGAGAAAGATGCTTGTGAGGCAGAGGTTTGACCCTGAGTCTTCGTCTCTCCAGCCCAAGAAATACTTAAAAGCTGAAATCTTGCAAACAAAAGGCAAAGGATTCTGAGCCCTTTGATTTTACTCACCCAATATTTCCACGTTTTTTAATTCTAGACCTCCACAGCTCACTGACACATGACCCTCCTATCCTAGAAGACTCACATGTTTCATTAAATTTGGCTGTTGTTTTGATTTTGAATGTTATGCAATAGCTGAAGATTGATGATAATACTGGAGAAGCATTTCATTTTCATGAAGATGGACTTACAAGAATTCCTTCCTTAAAAGTGTCATATGGGGGCTGGAGAGGTGGCTCAGGGGTTAAGCCTCTGCCTTGCAGGCAGAAGGTCCTGAGTTCGGATCCTAGACCCCACTTATAGATGCCGGGCGGAAGCGAGGGTGGCCGCGTTTGTGGTCCTGGTAGGGCAGAGCCTGTGAATCCGGGGGCAGAGTAAACAAGGAGGAGGTGGAGGAGGTCCATGGTGGTTCCCGAATTCGTCTGTGGTTCTGCACAAACGCACACGCATACATACACATACATACACACATACACACACACACACACACACACACACACACACACACACACACAATTGAATAAATAATAATAAAAAAAGTTTTAAAAGTGTCATACAATGGGCTGGAGACATGGCTCAGAGGTTAAGACTCTGCCTTACAAGCAGAAGGTCCTGAGTTCAGTTCCCAGGTCCCAAGTACAAATGGAGATGCCAATTCCAAATGGAAATGGCAGTGGCCTGCACGTCAAGAACTGGTGGGCGGAGCCTGGGAAATTGCAGAGCGAAGCAACAAGGAGGTAGAAGCAATCCGGGATGAACACAATAAATAAATAAAGCTTTAAAAAAAGTGTCGCAGGATGAACTAGATCATAAAGTATATAACTCCCAAAGGCAAAAGAACTCCAGAGCCTCCTTCTTATTTATTCTGCCCAGTCAGGAAAGGTTTGATACCTACTGTCTAGGTCACAAGGGCTGGAGAAGTAGGGGCCGTGTTTCATATTTTCTAGAAATAACCTGGATAGTACATATCTGCTGAGGAATCCTACCACCAACTATATCTACCATAGGTACACCAGAGAGACAGAACCAGGCGGTGGGATTGCTAAGAGATAATTTTGAGGAATTGACTTGCATTGGTGTAGACGGGGTGGCTGGGTCTGAATTCACAGAGCAGCTACCGAGAAAGCAGGCTGGAAATATGGTGTAGGCTGAGCTGCTGTTGAAGGTGGAATGTTTATCTTCCATAGGTTACCTCTGCTTTTAAGACCTTTCAACTGGGCTGGAGAGATGGCTCAGGGGTTAAAGCCTCTGCCTCCAAAGCAGAAGAAACAGAGTTTTGGATCCCAGATCCCGTGTAAAAATGCCGGGTAGGCGGAGCCTAGGAAATCCCCAGGGCAAAAAGCAATAAGGAAGTAGAGCAAACCAGAGGACTCTCATGTGATCTTTGGGCCTTCACAGGCACGCAGAGACGATTTTGCAAAGGTGTGAGGGGCAATTCTGATTTATTTGTGATGGATGGAAGGTGGGCAGACTTGGCAAGGCTTAGCAAAGGATAATTTACTACTCAAAGCCTTAAATGAATGGAGAGGTCTTCAAGTACACAATGTAGGTCTCCTGCCTGAAATATTGCAGAGAATTTTATGGCTCTAGGAGACACCTGAGCCTGCTTGGCCAGGAGGCTACGTTAATCACGGCCATGACCATGGCTGATTCAACTCCCACTAGACTAGGTAGTTTGGTGAGTAGAAAGATGGCTAAACCTGCGCCATTCATGCAGTTTACTTTAGCCAGGAAACAGAACAAGTGGAACACAGATACAGAGCAGAACCAGCCTGGGCATGTTCGTGCCCAGTCACGGATGTGGATTCTGTGCCCTTTGTGGTGGACCCTGGCCACGGCGGCCAAGGTTAAGATGCTCAGAGGAGAAGAGAAGCAGATCCCAGTGGGCTGGCTTGGTCAGGGAAGATCACCCCCTTTCCCCCCAAACCCCACACCCCCTCCCTGCTGGCAGTCATGGGCAGAGCCTAACTGAGGACCACTTGGTCCCTGTCATTTGCTTGTCATTTGCCATTACTCTTTTTAAAAAATTTTAATTTTAATTTGCATTCATGCATGTGTGTGTGTATGGTGTGTGTGTGTGTGTGTGTGTGTGTGTGCGCGTGTGTGTATGTGTCTGTATATGTGTCTGTGTATAATAGGGGGCACTGTAGAGGCCCAAGGTGACTTCTGGAATCACCCTGGAATGTGCTACCCTCCTCTTTGCTTTGCTCTGAAGTTTCCCAGGTTCTGCACTCAAGCACTGGACTGCAGACCACCACTGTTTCTACCGTTGTTTTTATGTGGGATCTGGGATCTGAACTCAGGACCTCTTGCTTGCGAGGCAAAAAGCTTAACCCCTGAGCCATCTCTCCAGCACTGTTTGTCATTATTCTAACAGCTTATGTGATGTAGTGGCGAAAGGAAGGCGCCCGTCTTTCCAGGTTCCTGTCCCAGTGCTCCCCTGTGAGCAGGACTGTGAGAAATAAATCCACTGCTTATAGGTCAGCCACTCTCAAGCGTACCGTGAAATGCCTCCAGCTCTCGGGATGGTCTCCCCAACATGTCTTCACCCTCATGTCTTAGCTCCCTCACTTTTTCTGTGGTGGAACGCTGAGCTTTTATAAAGTTACATTTTAGTAGTCAACTGATGAGCTCGGCTTAGGTGCCTGTGGCAGTCTTAATGTCACAGAAGTACGTCTATCATGGTTTGAAATGTGAGTTGTCCCCCCCAGACTCATGTGCTTGAGTCTTTCGATGTTCGGGAAGGGATGGCACTTTAAGATAAGAAGCCTTGCAGGAGGCAGGCAATCTCAGGGGTGGCCTTGAGGTGGATTAGCTCCACCCTACTTCCGGGACAGGTCTGCTCTTGCAGTTGCTAGTTTTGCAGCTCTCAGCCTCCAGGAGGGATGTGACCTAGCCCGCCTCCAGCTTCTGCCAACTGGCCACGCCTTTTCTGTCACGAAGGACTGTGTTTCCCCTTTGGAACTGTAAACTGAATAAATCTCCCTTTGTTTCTTGACTTTAGGTGTTTTCTCACTGCAACAGAGAGGAGTTAAAGTCCTAACCTCTAGAACCTTAGAAATGAGGTAGCTGCTGATGTAATTAGAATGAGGTCATTGAGATGTACCTCATAAGATCCCAGGGGGCTAGCCTATGGCTACACCCAGAAGGAACTGCCTAGTTAAGGTAGGAAGGAGGGAGGGAAGGAAGGAGGGAGTGAAGAAGAAGAGGAAAGAAGGAAGGAAGGAAAGAAGGAAGGAGGGAAGGAAGATAGGAAGGAAGGAAGGAAGGAAAGAAGGAAAGAAGGAAGGAAGGAAGGAAGGAAGGAAGGAAGGAAGGAAGGAAGGAAGGAAGGAAGGAAGGAAGGAAGGAAAATAAAGTCCCTCAAAGATGAGAGGTCATGCAGAAGTATAGCCAGCTGATGGCATATCCCCTGTATAAGTCAGGCGAATGATTTGAAGTTAATTTAAAAATATAATACATGGAGTTTGTGGGGACAGACTAAGGGGAGTCCAAGAAGTGCTGATGGAGAGTCTCTCTTCCTCTACTGTGGGTGCCAGTGTGCCCAGTGCTGTGGGGATGTGTGCCACCATGGGCTGGTCTTTCTCTGCCTTATTCCCGCATTGAAGTCTTCCTCCCTAGAACTTTGGAAATAAAGTCATTGCTGATGTCATTAAGATGAGGTCATTCAGACATGACGTATTTCATTTCAAGTTTTTTCATGTATGTGTGCATGGGATGCATTGCATGTGCACGTGTCTACATGTGGGTGGGTGCACACGTGCGGGTAGGCGGGTGCTCTCGGATGTGTATGTATGCCCAAGGGTGACATCAGAAGTCATCCACCATCGTTCCTCCACCTTGTGACTCTGTGTCACTAACTAAACCCAGAGCATGGTCTGGTACCAGCTTATACCTTACTTCCCAGAGTCCACTTTCCAGGGCTAGGAGTACAGGAGGGCTGCCACGCCCACTTGGCACTTTCACTCAGGATCAGGAGGGCTCTGAACTCAGATCCATTTTGCTTTGGAACCACTGAGCCATCTCCCTAGACCCTAGGATGTGTTTGAATCTAATACAACACATTCTTATATAGAAGAGAGAGAGAGAGGAGAAAAAGAAGAAGAGGAGGAAGAGGAGAAAGAAGAGGAAGAAGAGGAGGAAGAGGAGGAAGAGGAAGGCAAAGAGGCTTCTGCATTTTGAGGCATGGCAAAGCATGTCACAGATGACCATCGAGCCTCCAGGAATGGCCTCGAACAAGTCTGAAAGAGACCAGGCCAGGAGCAGAGGGGCAGATTCTCCTGCACAGCCCGAGGAGCTGGGCCAGCTGTAGATCTGCAGCATTAGAGTCACCGGAACAGTGAGAGGTTAGTCCACGGCTTAGGCCGCCAAGTCAGGGTATCTGTGATGGCAGCTGCCAAGGCCCACGCATGGCCTCTGCTGAATCCTTCACAGAGCCCATTTCTCCTGCTACTTTGAGGTAAATGGATTTCTAGGAAGACATCAATACCACCAGGCCTACCCAGAAGACACCAGGCCCCCTGAGAAGAAGACACACATCTGCCCTCTGCGGCCAGGCCCTTTCCAGCCTGTGGGCTCTTTGCCTTTGGTGTTTTCCATCTCTCCTGCCGCTTTTAGCAGCCCTGACTCATGTTTGGATAAATGCAGGCTCCCAAACTAACTGAAGGTTATGTGCTCATTGCTCTGAGCATCTATTTGTTGCTTTGGTAGGATGTACAGGAGAAGGAAAAGAAAAATGCCAAATCTATGCCCCACATTCATATGAGAAATCCTTAAGACTGAATTGTAATCCCACAATCCGGGTGACGATTTTAAGCTAAGTGCACACAAAGTCCTTTTCCCACGAGGATAATTATGTAGTATTTTAGATCTTGAAGGTATTTTGGCCAACACTTACCAATTAACTCTTCCAATACTCTAGAGTAGCAGAAATTAGAAACCACATATTTAATTGGACTAGAAAAAATATAATCATGAAGTGCCCTACATGGAACGATCTACGTCGCCTCCTCCAAAGGCTCGGGCAACACCACAGGAAAGGAGACAGGGAAAGTGTTAAGAGCCTGAGGACACGGAGGTGAGCAGCCATGAGGCCCCACCCCTCCCTGAGGAACTACTGGAAGTTAGGGGGTGCTGGGGTGGATGTGGGGAGAGGGGCATGGCTTTCTTCACTGATAACCTTGCACCTATGCTTGTACAAGCAACTCTAATTAAACTCAGTGGGTCCGACAGAAAAAGCAAACATTATGTGGGAGATGGATTGGCTGGAAAGAAGACAGGAGGGAGCGAGCGAGAGATGAGAGAGGGAACCGGACATGTATGACGCCATCGAAAAATGCCGCTAGGGCAATGGAACAGTGGGTACTACGTCACACACACCTGACAACCGAGTTCAAATCCCTAGATCCCAAGTAAAAGCTGCACCCAGAGGCTTAAGGCTCTGTAATTCTAGTATCTCCGTGGCGAATGGAAAGTGGAGACTCTAGAATCCCGTGATGTTCACGAGCCGGTCAGCAAAAAGGGAGCTGAAGAGATGGCTCAGGGGTTAAGACATTGCCTCGGAGGCAGAAGGTCCTGAGTTCAGATCTCAGGTCTCATGTAAAAAAAAAATGCCAGATGTAAGTGGCAGCCTCCACTTCTAGCCCTGGTATGTGGAGCATGGGAAATCCCAGAATGAAGCAGAAAGGAGGTAGAAGCAATTCAGAATGATTCCTGAAATGCCCTGGCGCGCGCGTGCACACATACACTGAATGAATAAAAAATCAAATTATTTTTTAAAAAAATGAAGAAACTAAGATTCCTACAAGAAGCTTCTGGTCGGGCACATGGTGATGAGTCAGTATGATGGTGGGCGTGGCCAGTCTGATAGGCCCTGTGGGCATAAACTGGGAGGGATTGTCTGAGTAATTAGCCTCTGAGGATGTCCCTAAGGTTTACCTTGAGTAGGTTCACCGAGCAGGCAAACCCATCTCAACTGCCGGTGGACCACTCCCTGGTCAGGCATCCTGGACGGTGTAAATGGAGGCCGTGGGGTGAACTCCACTGTCGTAGCTCTCTGCTTCTCCACAGCAGATGCTCCTGCAGCCGTGACTTCCCCACAGCGACGGACTGACCCCCCAAACTGTGAGCCCAAAGCAGCCCGGACAGCTTTCCTCAAATTCAGTTCTGTCACAGCAACAGGAAGTGTAACTAAGGGAGGAATCAGGAATCTGAAGTCCATGTAGAATTGAGCCCAGAGCTATGGGATGAGGGTGCTCCCCGCTACCAGAGTTGAACCCTAACCTCTGAGGTGGTAACGTTGGGAGGAATTGGTGTGGAATCCTCATGAATGGGAACAGTGACCACGCAGAAGACGTTCCTTGCTTACTTTATCATGTAAGGTCAAAACAAGAAAGTGTCACTTAGGAATTAGAAAACGTGCCATCACTAGCCACCAAATCTAATGGATTTCCTGAACTTCAGTACTGTGAGAAATAAATTTTTGTTGTTTATAATATACCCAGCATAGGGCTGGAGAGATGGCTCAAGGGTTAAGCCTCTGCCTCACAAACAAAAGGTCTTAAGTTTTGGATCCCGGATCCCGTACACCAGACAGAAATGGCCGCAGCCTGTACTTCCGGCCCTGGAAGGCAGAGCCTGGGAAACTCCAGAGCAAACCAAAAAGGAGCAATCCAGGGTAATTCCAGAAGTCACCCGTGGGCCTCCACAGGCACACACAGGGCCTCTGACACACACACACATAATAAAAAATAAAATGTATTCAGCATATGACATTTTGTTACAGCAGCCCAAATGAGCTTAAACCTTAGGATTTTTGTTATTTTGTTTTATTTTGATGCTGGTTCTCTTGTAGCCCAAGCCGGCCTCAAACTCACTGTGGAGCCAAGGGTGGACTTGAACTCTTGATTCTCTTGCCACTGCTTCCCAAGTACTAGGAGTACAGCTATGAATAGCCATCTCTAGCCAAGAATGTTTTAACGTTTCAGTTACTTTCCTTCTCTTTCAAAATTTTTGTCTGATGATAGCTCTTGGTTCCCTAAAGCCATAACTCTGAATATTTGAGGCCATCGTCCACAGGTCAGTGAAGACGTAAATTAGTAATTTCTCAAACTTTTAAGCCCAGAACCGTCTATCTCTTGACTATTAATGGAGAACGCCAATGAACTTTTGTTTATTTGGGTTATTATCTACTAATAATTAGACACTAAAATTCAGAAGCTACAATTTTTTTATAATTTCTTTCTTGTGTGCGTGTGTATCAGAGGTCACTATATGTCCCTGGGAAGGGCCAAACATGACTCTGGAAATCACCCTGGATGGCTTCTACCTCCTTTTTGCTCTGCTCTGGGGCTCTGTCTTCCAGAGCAAGTAGTACAGGTCGCCGCCGTCTTTGCCCGGCATTTTTACATGGGGTCTGGGATCTAGACTCAGGTCCTTCGTTTGGGAGGCAGAGTCTTAACCCCTGAGCCATCCTTCCAGCCCTAGAAGTTAAAATTTTTTAAAACTACAACAGTAAATCTATTCTATATTAATACAGGCAACATGTAATAGATGCATAGATATCAACTTGTGTATAATGGAAGACTGAGCTCTGGGCACTTTTGTGAAGAGTTAGTGGTGGCTGCGATATGCCAGCTCTCTTGCCTCCTGGTATTGATATGGGCCGTCCTACCAAGCTGGATTGAGAACTGTAACTGGACCATTGTAAAAGCCAGAATAAAACCTCCCTGTTCTCCTAAGCCGTTTGGTCATGAATATATCAGCAACATGCATAATTACAAGGCAACATATTTTTAGGGAAAAAAGTGGCATTTTACAAAATGAAAAAGTAAGTTATGAGTTAATGAACATTCATTCAGTATGTGGCCACCACAGCCAGCTGGTCCTGTCACGAGAGAGCTGTGCCCAGGCGAGCATCGCCTTTAGGAGACCCCCCTCTGAGTGTGCGAGGTGTTGTTGGAGCATTGTAACTGGAGTGTCAAAAGTTAGGCACAGGTGTCAACTTGACAGTGGAGGGGTTGAGCTCTGGGAACATTTATAAAGAATTAATGGTTGAGTTAACCCCAGAGTAAACCTGCAAGAGATTGTCTAGCTGATGGGGAAGGTCCAGCCATGGTGAGTGGGACTAGGCCCTGGAATAAAATACCAAGAACTGATTGAGAAAGTCGGCATCCTTCTGTATACTTAGCCAGACATGCTGGTCTGGCAAGTAAGGATTATCCCTCTCTCAGCTGTTACGTGGAGATGGTGTGGCCAGTTTCCTCCGCCCTGGTGTTGGTGCGTGCTCTCAGGTCAAGCTGGACTAAAAATCGTAACCAGTAACCGTAAGAGAAAATAATCCCTTGACTGCAACACTGAGAAGGACTCTCCCTTGAACGTGAGCAGCACTATACCATGGGCTGAAAGGAAGCTAGTCTAGACCATCTAGACTCCGCGAAGGTCACCAGCTCATCCAAGAAATTAGCCCAACTGACCCAAGCCAGAGGAAATGTCTAGTTTATCCAGTTATGGAAAACAAAAATTGTACATGGCTTTTGTGGTGGCTTATTAGGAAGACCGGCTGGCCGACAGTCCTTTCAGGATTTTCCTCTCACAGCACACATACAGTTCTATTCTTTCTTTCTAGTTTGTTTGAAGCAGAAAGAGCACATGCGAGCGGCATACAAATGGAGGCCAAGAGGAGCGCTTTCAGAAGTCGGTTCTCTCCTTCCACGTGGGTCTAGGAGATTGAACTCAGGTCACCAGGTTTGCTTGCCAGCGGAATTCTTAACTGCTGAGCTATCTCATCAGACTCCATTCATCAACGACAGGTACATACGCTACACACTCATTAATCAACTTGTGACATTATCTATTGGTTTTCATTGTGGTAATGAAGCTGTCAGTCTTGAACGGTCTTCTCTTCCCCATCCCCTCCTCCATCTTCCCGAAATACTCAGTTCAGTGTTCTGTGAAATATTCAGTGTTTGTGGTTTGCTAGATCATGCTCTTTATACTCAGCAGGGCACCGTGGTGCACTGTAATCTTTCAGAGTAGCTGTAAGACTCATACCGAAATGGACACATGTCAACATGTTCCGACTCACTAATCAAGAGAATCCTGTAAGACCACAGAGCCGGTTCTAAAGAGAATCTAACGCAGTTATAGTGTTGACGTAGGCATGCAAAACGATCAAAGCGATGCCAAATGGCTTTTTCCAAGATTCAACAGGAAGTCTGGCGAGCGAGTTTCAGCGATCCACAGAGCACAGTCCAGACAAAGGAAAAGTGGGGTTTGTCCTAGAACCCGGACATGCCGAAGAGAGGGGACGACTAAATGGCTGGTTTCCCGCGAAAGCAGTCCTGGTCTTGTTTCAGTGCATTTCAATGTACTTTATAATTTCTCTCTTCAAAACCCACTCTGCAGAGCCCCGACTGCTAAGCAGTTGTGCTTTCTCCTGTGCTCGGTCCCCTAATCCCTGGGCCGCTGGCGGAGTCCAATGGAATTTCTTTGCCCCACCCCCTACCAGGCCCCGGCAACGGTGGGGGGAGGGGAGGAAGAAATCTGATCCTCGATCCTCCTGGGAGCCCCTGATTTCCGGCCAGGCCAGGGGGGTGGGGAGGAGGAAAGAGAAGGGGAAACGGCGCCTGCGGCCTTGGCCCCGCCCCTCCCCAGGGCCCCGCCCCCTCGGCAGGCGCGACCGCAGCCAGCCCAACAATGGGGCTGCGCGCACGCGTCACGTGATCAGCCCCGGCCCTTGACATAGCCGACGTGGCAAAGGCGGCCCTCCCCCCCGAAAAGATCTTGGCGCCCGCCGTCTGCCCCCCGCCGCGCCGCACCCCTCCGCTTCCTTTCCCTGAAATGCCTCTTTATTGCCAGTCTCTTCTCGGGCATGCTGAACCCCAACATTCTTCTCAAGTCCGAGTATCTTAGCCTCTCCCCGTCCCCTCACCCCCCCAACAGCGAAGAGCGTTGAACTTCGGATTGGACGAGAGCCGACGTCCATCTCCACGCGTCCCCCAATCAGCGGCCGGGCTCATCCAGCTTCTCGCTTCCCATTGGCGTGCGCGCGGCGGAGGGCGGGGTCGGAGTCGCCAGGCGGAGGTCGCGCGCCCGCGCCCCCGGCTCCCTGGGCGCAGGCGCGGAGGGTTGGCGGCGGCCCGGGCGGAGGGCGGGCGGAGGGACGCGTCGTTTGGCTCCGGAGAGCGGGCAGAGCCGTGCGGCTTCCAGCGCGGGACCGAAGCTGTGGTCAGGGGCCCGGGCGACGTCGCGGCCCCACGTTCCCGATGGTGTCCATGACGTTCAAGCGGAGCCGCGGCGACCGGTTCTACAGCACCCGGTGCTGCGGCTGTTGCCATGTCCGCACCGGGACCATCGTCCTGGGGACCTGGTACATGGTGAGCGCGGGGGCCGCGCCCCGGCTCGGGTGCCTGGGCTGGGCTGGGGTGGGGGTGGGGGGCTGCGGCTCAGCCGGGGGAGACCGGCCGGGGCAGCGGGCCAGGGCCGGGACGGCGACCTCGTCGGGGTCCGGAAGCTCGAGAGGGAAAGCGCGTTGGGGACGAGGGCGCCGGGCTTAGGTGGGGGGTTCTGGGGATCACGCGATTGGGGTTAGTGCTCTTCCGCTCCCCGAACGGCCGTCCTTCCCCCGCCCGGGCTCCCTGGAATCCTCCCCCCTCTCCAAAGAAGCAATGAGAGTGCGTCTTGGTGTACGCTTGCGAGAGTGGAAATCGAAATCTACTTGTAAATCGGGTTTTTTGGGGGGATGTGTTTTTTGGACCCTGCTTTGTTAGGCGCGTGTTGGTGATGGGGCAGAAAGGCCTCTGTTTGGGGTCTGGAGTTGCTGGGGTCTTCGATCGCTCGTTGATGATTTACACTTGGGATCAACTTTCTCTCGGTGCATTTCTCTCCCTACCTATTGGGTGCTTTTCATATCAAACCCACTCCGCGTTTGAGAGAAGTTGATATTGAGGGTCTGCAACGTCCCGGCCACAAAGGCTGGCATTTTTCTGTTCTCCAAGATCTTTGTGATTATCTCCTACCAAGTGTCGTGTAACTGTAATTTCTTATCGCAGTTTATTCGTTGCTACTGAATTTAGGTAGTTTGAGGTCGCAGTAACTTTCCCGAAGCTTTGAAGACTTTTGTGTGTTGACTTTGTTGCCGAGGGGGAAGGCACGTTTGTAGCGTTAGAGGTTCTGTGCCCTCTCTGGTAATTACGTGAATAGCAAAAGAAAGGGGAAGTTTATCCAAGCCTTACCAACTCTCCCCTCGTTTTCTTCGTGCTCTTGAAGTCATCAGTAACTACTTGGACAAGCACCAGATGAAAAGCGTCTTCAGGCAGATGTTTCTTGGGCCACTCCCAAGGGGACTGTGTGACCCCCGCCCCCCACTTGTTTCTGTTTTTCAGACTTGGCTCATGAACAGATGAGAGAACAGTGACAACAAATCCTTACTGTGGGATGCGTGTGTCTGTCCTGGGTTATATCCACGGTTCTTATACTTAGGTACCAAGAAAGCAGTTTTACTGGTGCTGTGTAATTATTTTTCCTTAAGAAACTGCCTCGTCTGTATTTTAACATTTGTAATTCTCGACGTGAGTTCATCACCGTCGACTTCCTTATCGGCTCCATTTTGCTCTGTGGCTGGGTCTTTAATTATTTTGGTTTGTCCTCAACTGCTTTCTGTTGTCCTAAATAAGTTAATTCATATTTTTTTGATCACCAAGCCTTCCTGACTCTTCCCCCAAATACCCCCCTCCCAAAAAAAATGACTTTCTATTACTTAGCTGGCAAAACGAAGCCTATGGGCTGCAGATTCTTGCCTGCAAACTTCATCTTCTTGGATTCTCCCTCCAATCACAGACAAAGGGCTTCACATTCCTAACTTCAGCAGATCACACATAATTGGCAGCATTTCTCTCCACTCTTTTCTAGGGCTTCGCTTACAAAAATGAACAGCAGTGGGAGCCATAAACACTTACTGTGAAGAGGAAATGCGTAGTAAGGACATTTGTTAATAAAATAGGGAGCAGGGAGTTTTACTCTTCCTTCATTGGAAGCTCTTGGTGTGAAAGAGGCATCTGCTTGCTTCATAGTGCTGAGTTTTGTACAGACGTGTAAAGGTTACATTTCAGCTCAGAACATAAGCTGCTTAATTCAATTGATCGGTTTTAGATCAGTCAAGAGATTTGTTGTCCATTTTCAATGTAAAAGCCTTTGGTAGACACAGAGAAGGAATGAGTCACCGGGCTGTGTATGACTTTTATGTTCTTACTACCTGCTGGTTGGTAGAATCAGGTGGTTCTTATCTTGAGTGACATCTTCCCTAAGGTATGGCTGATATTATAACACACCTCCTGAGGAGGGAAAGGTGATCAGGGATATCTGATTCTAATCAGATTAGTGACAGCCAGAGCTCTCTGTTTTGCTTATTGCAAGTATCATTGGGGAGTTCCTGATGTGTACGCTTCACTACTGGAGCAACTCGAAGACAGTTTCTATTGTTTGGGAGACATAAGCACTGGAAAGATGGAGATAAAGTGTGGTTTCTTTATCGACATGGGGAATGTCACGTCCTGCTTATGACCTACCTGTGCAGTCTCCAGCGCAGTTCTTTAGCTCCGGGTGAGGGCGGTACTCGCTGTGTGGGGGGGAATGTTAGCGATTCTCTCGGGTTACTTGGGTCAGGTTCCTCTGCATTTGGAGCTTGAGGTGCATCTCTCTCTTGCTGTGCCACTGACTGAGAATGGTGCTGTTGACGTCTAGCAATGGCTTCTGCTGGTCTAGTGTGGAGCCAGTCTTGGTGGCATGTGCCTATTATGCCAGTCCTCCGGAGGTGGCGGCAAGAGGGTGAGAGGGAGTCGAAGGCTAGCCTTGGCTACAGGAGATGCTGCTCCAAAGCAAAACAGAATCTCCCTCAAGTGTAAATGGTATAGAATAGTTGGGTTAGGCACGGAGAAAGCGGGAAACAGTCGTTTGCACCAGAGGTGCCCACTCGGTAGACTTGGCAGTTGAAAGCTGTGTGCCAGCCTAAGTCATGGGAAATGGCAAAATGAGCTCACGATTGAATTCCTGCATTCCTCAAGTTGGTTCCTTTATCGTTTGTTGAGGAATCTGAAACCATGTTACCGCCACCAATTTCTTGCTCAGTTGGGTTTTGAACGACTAGAGGTGGGTCAAGTTGACTGCAGGAGGAATTCACCTTGTTAGCTCCTCAGCGTTTTAGGTGACTTTTCATGCGTGTCGCAACCCTAAAGAATCTAACATTGATATTGGAGAGACAGGGTGTCCCTCCCCCCTTAGTTGCAGTTCAGTGGTGGTCTTGGCTCAGGTGACAGTGGTCGGCACGTGGTCTCTGCAGGAGCCGTTTCTTCTGCGATGCTCCTCCCAGCTCACTTTTTGAACAATCTATTGAGGAAAATGTCATAAGTACAAGAGCAGTGAAACTGCATAAAACCTCTCGGGTAGGGATCACCCACCTTCAAGCCATTAGCAGTTTGCCAGCTTTTCTTAATTTTTCTGTCCACAGAAGATGTTTTCCAGGATTGGAGATAACCGTTCAGTACAATATGCCCTTATATATTTAAGGTCCTGGTTTTCATCCCCAGGGGCATGAAAAGCAGCAGGAGGCTCATTAAGAAGGAGGGTGGTATAGTCCTTATGAAAATTAGTTTATAGAAGCTAATTCATTAGAACATATGAGATACTCATTAGACATTTGTGAAATGAATTCTCATTCAAAAAATGATTTAAAAAATTATTTGTAGCTGTAACTAGACAAACAGACATCTTGGGACTGAGAGAGGGCTCAGTGGGTAAAAGCCTGGCAGTGTGGCAGTGCCTATATCCCAGCGTTCAGGATACAGAGAAAGTAGCTAACTAGCTCACCTGATTGGTGGACTGCATTCGGTTGAGAAGCCCTGCCTGATATAATAAAAGTGGAGAACAACTACAGATCATCAACATATAAACTGTGGCTCTCCACATGCACTTGCTTATACATATGTGTACACAGACATCAACATGCATATACACATGTACCCTCCACACACACACACGCACACACACACACACACACACACAGAAAGAAATGTCTATAGGGACTCCCTGTCCGTCGATCCTTCGTTATGGTGTAACACACTGCCTTAATTATAGTCTCAGAAGATGCAGGTTAGAACAGAATATGCTGTGGGAAGACCGAAGAGTGATTTTTGTCTTCAAAGTTTCCCATGCTCTGGGGTCGTATGTTTGGCTAGAAGTCAAATCTGAGCACAGTTTTCAAAATTAAAATCTACTAAGTAACATTCCGAGTTAGTAAAAGTGAAACTAGAAATCAAGAGCAATGGTGGGAGTCGGGTAAAACATGGAAACGAAACAACATTTTCTAAATGAACACTGGGGCGGAGATGAGATTAAAAAGAAAAATGAAACATTCTTGAGACAAGTGTAAGTGCAAACTGTACCAAAAGCCACAGACACAGCAAAAGCAGCCAAGAGGGACGCCCTAGCAGAAAGGGAAACCTGTGTCACAAGTGTGTGTTGGGGAGGAGTGAAGGGGTCTTAAGCTAATGATATGCCTCCAGGAACTAGAACAGCAAGCTCAGACTAAACCCAGAGCTGTAAGAGAGAAAGATAAAGAATAACATAGACATAAACCTGTGAGACAAAATTATAAAAGGGCAACAAATGAAGTGTGCTGTTTGTTTGTTTGTTTATAGCTCGAGGCAGGTCTGGAACTCCTCAGGCTGGCCTCAGACTTGGCCTGCCAAGCGTTAGTTATAGGCATGAACTATATGCCTGGTGATTTTTTTTTTATGTTTGTTTGTTTGCAAACCTTTAGTGAGGCTATGAAAGACAGCAAAACCAAGACAGACTCAAAAATCAAAGGTGGAAAAAGGAAAGGATGCATTTAATACTTAAAAAATATAAAAGATTTAAAGAGACTACTCCCACTGTCTGGCAACAAATTGGAAAACCTAGAAGTAGTTACATCTTTCCGGCTGGAGAAACAGCGTGTGTGTGTGTGTGTGTGGGTGTGTGTGGGTGTGGTGTGTGTGTGTGTGGTGTGTGGTGTGTGTGTGTGGTGTGTGTGATGAAGGTCAGGTGTCAGGCTGGGCTGCATGCACCTAACTTACTGAGCCATCTCACTGGTTTAGAAATAGGTAAATCTTAAGCACGTATTACCTCTCAAAGGTAGAACATAAGGACAGAGGAAACTTGAACAAGCCAATAATAAGTAATGAGACTGAATCAGTAATGAAAAGTTACTGACAAAGAAAAGTTCAGGATCTAATTTCACTGATGAAGCCTACAAAATATTTAAACAGCTACTGTCTTCCAGATTTAAAAAAGAAAAAGTCCACCTCTATACTGCCGCGATGTCTCCCAGATTACATCCCCAAATATGGAAGAGGGAGGATTTTTCCAAATTCATCCTGTGAGGCCAATATACGGATACCAAAGCTAAATAGGCACACCCAGACAGCAGACCAGTGTCTTTTAGTGAACATAGATGCAAACATTCTCAATAAATACCAGTAAACAGAATTTGGCAGCATATTCGAAAAATCACCATGATTGGATTTATCCTGGGAATGAAAGGGTGGTTTAATAGGCGCAAATAAATAAGTGTAATAGATACGTAAGCAGAACCAAAGACCAAACCATTTGATCATTCCAAGTAGTTGCAGAAAATACATTTGAGAAATTCACCATCCTGTCACAGTAATAACTTTTTAATTAGATAGAGGAAGAAGTTACTTCTGTATAATAAAGGCTGTATGTGATGAATTCACAGCTCTCACCTTGCTGAATTAGCTTTTCCACTAAGAGCAGGGATCAGATAAGGGTCCCTGTTTTACCACTTCTGTTGAGTGCTAGAAGTCCTAGCCAGAGGTCACACAGGAGAAGGGATGAAAGAAAGACTTGCAGATAGAAAGAAGGAAGTCAGAGCCTTGAGATTGCAGATTACCAAGTCAATTATGTAGAAAATGTTAACAACTAGAAAAAAAGACCTGTCAGAATTAAACAGTAAAATGGCAGGATATGAAATCAACTTTCAAAAAGTCTAGTGTTTATTTATACTGGTGGTAAATATCTAAAAAAGAAATCAAGAAAGAAGTCAGGTTTGTAGTAGCTTGAAAAATAAATCTAGGAATTTTTTTATTTACTAGAGAGAGAGAGAGAGAGAAAGCATGCACACATGCATTCATGACTATGCACGTGTTTCCAGGAATCCAACTCAGGTGGCTGGGTTTGTGAGCAGTCTCCTTACCTGCTGAGCTCCTTTGCTGGCCCCTGGTTATAAGCATTGTGACTAGGGAAAGGTGATAGTCTCGTTGCAAGCCTGGCAGCATGATTTCAGTCCCCAGAACCCACGTAAAGGCGGATGGAGAGAACCAACTCCATAAAGCTGCCCTTTGACGATCACACGCACGCGTGGTACACGCAGCTGTTTTCACATCACATTTTAAAAGTGACAGGCGCTGGAGAGGACGGGGAGAAAGGAGCAGTTAGTTGCACTGTGGGACTGAAAGATAGCCACTGGGAAACCAGTGTGGGCTTCAAGTCAGAGGCAGGATCTCATCCCTCTAATAGGTATTTAACTGCTAAGAAAGAAATCAGTATATGTAGGATACTGTCCTCCTGTGTTCATTACCATACTATTCATAGTAGCCGAGATAGAGAATCAGCTGAGGAGTTCATTGATGTGAACAGATGAGGAAATGAGTCCTGTATTCACAGTGGGCTGCTGTTTAGTGGTAGTGGACAGGTTATCTGTGGCACCTTGGAGGGAACTGAAGAGGCGAATGAACCAGACTTAGAAAGGGCATGCTTTACTCGAGCAGAATGTGAAAAAGCTAAGCATATAGAATTAACACAGGATAGTGGTTCCTGGGGCTGCGAGTGTGTGGGGGTGACTGGCAGGAGAAGCAGCCAAGATGGGAGGAATGTTGGCAGTCTCTTGCAAGAGGGCGGCTGTAGTTGTCAGTATTGCATCATATAATCCAAAATAGCACAGCAGGATTTTAAATGTTCTCATTACACACACAATAAACAATTAAGGGGACAGGATGACCTAGGGATCTTAGTTGACCGCGCATGATGGGTAAGTGTACCCAAACACCACAACATATCTCATAAAGATATGAGTTATCATCTGTCCTTAAAGAAAAAGAATTACCCCCTCCCAACAGAAATCTCCAGAGTCTCAAGGGTGGGTGTGAACATGAAATGTGAAAGCAAAGAATAATTCCTCTCCTGGATTCAGCTCCTGACTTCAGGTTCCTTTGTAGCAAGTAAAAAAAAGAGCATGTTTGTCTCTTGTTTACTTACAAGGTTTGCTAAGTGTATCTGGTCCTGTGCATTGCAAATCTGCTCCTACGAGGAGTGATGTGGCCATTGCCTGAGCCGTTGGCGTGTGTGCTGCATTCTCTACCTGTCCACCTTTTGAGGTCAGCATGCCTTTATTAGATTCTAGTTTTCTTTATTAGATTCTATCTCAAATATTAAGGAATAGTTTGTACATAGGAGGATATTTCACAGAATTTTTTAAAATAGAAGGCTGCAGTTTATTTTACTATTTCTAGACTGTTTATATTCAAAATATAACCCACAGTGACGTGAAACTTGACATATTAATAATCCTAAAAGGTGATAATGGAAGATCTCGTGGCTTACCCGTGAACGAGATCTTTCAGTCAGTTAAGTGATGATAATTTTCTATATTTCTGTTCATTTCCTTCATTTGGTAGTAATGTTTGCATACTTTTCTTGATGTATTTTTCTGTACCACACACATTTTTCACTAGCACAATAACCATTTGACAAAAAGGTTTGCTGAGTTGATTTCAAACTGATTTCCATATACCAGGATCCCAGCTTAGAGCTAAGACTTAGTCCGTTTGTCCACAAAACATTTATGGAGTGACTCGACCTGGAAAAAAGAACCTGCACTTCGTAGGTGTTGCGACCAATCAGATGCACGCAGAGAAGCATGTCACAGAGCCGAAGGTGCTGTCTGCAGGGCTCTGGTAGCACTTAGAGATACCCAGAGTTTGGACTTTGGCAAAAAGGAGGAAAGAGGAAGACAAATGCTGTGACCTTCAGTTGTAGGGGGCTGTGACCTTCGATTGCAGCGGGCTGTCTCCAGTCCTAGGTGAGATGTCTGTTCAGTCTTCAACAGGAGTATTTGGGAGCATTTACAGGTGGGATTCACTCACTACAAACAAGAGTTTCTTCTTAAAGTAGAACTCGTAGCTCTGTTGGACTAGGGAAAACCACCAGGTGTAATTATCAGGATGTCAGCAAGCTGTTCCTCTGGACCAAATAACTTTTTAAATTTTTTTTTTTTTTATTACTTATTCAATTGTGCACGTGTGTGTGTGTGCGCGTGTATGTATGTGTGAATATGTATGTTTGTGTGTGTGTAGAACCACGGACGAACTCGGGAACCACCATGGACCACCTCCACCTCCTCCTTGTTTACTCTGCCCCGGGATTCACAGGCTCCGCCCTACCAGGACCAGAAACGCAGGCCGCCCCGCTTGCGCCTGGCGTCTATACGTGGGGTCTAGGATCCGAACTCAGGACCTTCTGCCTGCAAGGCAGAGGCTTAACCTCTGAGCCACCTCTCCAGCCCCCTGGACCAAATAACTTTTTATTCAAAGGCCTCTGATTAATATGCGAGAACAGCTTCTAGCCGCCTTGTCTCCAGCTCTCTTGGTGGCTTACATGGAAATATTGATGATTACATGCCGATTGTGTTTCCGCCTGAGTCGGTCTGAAGGATACTAGTGGGCGAGGAGGAGGTAGGATGCAGTTCAGTCGGAAATACCTTGGCCACCGAGCTTGGCCGTCTGAATGCTAGGTCACAGGCAGCGGCTTATGATCAAGCTTGTGGGCTCTTGGTGTGACGTTGAGAAAGGTACAAAGATGGTAGAGTTGAATTGATAGGAATTTGTGAGCTGGGCTGGGAACCTGTGGAGCTCTGGGAGAAGGGGCGCAGCAGGAAGGGGTGGGGTGTCAGAAGCTGGAAAGACAGGAGTGGCTGAAGGACCTCAGTGTGTGTTCTGGACAAGAAATTGGAAAACTGATTTCCGCTATTAGAGGAGCTCTTACGGAGAACACGTTGACTAAAAGGTAGAGTGAAGGAGGAGGAGAGGATGAGTCATTGAAGCCTTGGAAACTCTTAGCATTTGAATCAAGGCATCTGATAGCCACTGATTTAATGAACTAACTGTAGTTCCTTAGATCAGAAATTGAGATTGTCTGTAAATATTGTCTCTAGACACAGTTTGTAATTATTCCTTTGTTTTAATTTTGAGGCATTTTGGTTCCAGTTTATTGGTATTAACCCAGGACTAAGCATCTTATCACTGAAATGGTTACTATTACATTTACACCTGGTAATTTGCTCGTCAATTGTTCTACAGTGGCAGTGACATGTTTTATCTTGGTATGTTCTTCCATTGCATGTCTTTGTTTACTGCAAGTGGAGCAGTTTTAAATGTAGGGCTGTGTCCGGGTATCATGCTGAAGGTAGCAGTGAATGTAACTGATACTGCGTTGTCTTTCCAGGTGGTCAACTTGCTGATGGCGATTCTGCTGACCGTGGAAGTGACCCATCCCAACTCCATGCCAGCTGTCAACATTCAGTATGAAGTCATCGGGAATTACTATTCATCTGAGAGAATGGCTGGTAGGTTTATCTTACAAAGAGAATATCCCCCCCCCATTGTGTGTGTGTGTGTGTGTGCATGTTCTGTATACACGTGTGTTATTTAGAGAAAAGGTGATAAAATTTATGCTTGTTATACTTAAAAGTTTAATAGGGTGATCTACAGATGGGAGCCTGCTGATGCGTGTGGCTGGGATGACAGATGTGTCCCTGGAGTGTATGGAGTATTGTAGTGATGGGTGAAATGCAAAATATCTACATGTTTGTTGAGTTTTGTTCGTGAGTAACTGGAACATTCATCTAGATTATCTTTGTAAAACCTATTCCCTTTTAGTGGTCATGTTGTTTAGTTTATCTTTCTTTAAAATACAGATGCAAAAAATTCTAGTTAGTTTTTATTAATGTTATTCATAAATTTACTATTAGGCTTCAGACTGCAGCTTCAGAACCTCTTCATATTTGTAGACACTCCCCCCTTCCACCCGTGATGCTTGTTTGAAGATATTATCTTTGAGATTAGTTTGATTTTTCCAGGAACCAAAAGAGTTCTGAAACTTCACTTCTTTGAGGGGGGGAGCAGGCCCACATGCAGCAATTTGTGGAGGCCAGAGGACAGTTCGGAAGTCATTTCTATCCTGCCGAGTGGACCCGTGCAATCAGACTCTAGTCACGAAGGTGTCTTTATCTACTGAGCGTCTCCATGGCCCTTCCAATTCATTTCTGAATCATCCATTGTAATTTTAACTTTGATAAAGTGACAAGAGGTAGGCCCTCTGGTATGCCCCCCCCGTACCCCCCTGTACTTTGTTTTGTTTTTGAGACAGTGTCTTGCTGTGTAGCCTATTCCAGTCTCAAGCTCCAGCTCTTGCTGCCCTGACCGCCCAAGTCTAGGACTGCAGTGAACGCTGTCGCTCCCAGCCACTTTGTTATGCTTCCAGAATTTTACTTTAGGCTGTAAAATGTTAATTGACTATTAACGTCACCCTTTTTTTCCTGTCATCTATGTTTCTTGTCACGTAGAGATTTATGATTATAGAGATTCTTACCTAGCTAGAGTATTTTCTTCAGACTATATGAATATTCTAACTGCTGTAGAGAAGACATGTATTCATTATTAGGCTTTTGCAGACTAAATCTATGTTAAAGCCTTTATTGAGAATATAAAAATATGTACTTGGTCATGTAGTAGATAGTTTCTTTGGAAATTTAAATTTAAAGTTTTCTATAAACCTGGTTAGTTCCTGATGGGTAGTTGACCAACTTTAAATAATGCCGAAAGGACAAAGATACCGTGGTGATTATGACACTTGATGTGCAAGGCATTTAACCATCCCTAGTGCAGGTTCCTGAGCTTCGTGGTTCATACAAACCTAAGGTTTCGAGCTGAGCGCTAGCCCTAGTTTTATTCGTTGTGTTGACTTAGAGATGCTGGAATGTTCTTGTTTAGGCACTGGGAGAGCATTTTCCATCCTGCTGCCTCTGCCCTCTTTGCTATTTGTTGTTCCAGTGGAAGATCTTGGACGAACCTACTTGAGAACTCATGATTTCCCATCTTCAGAAATCAGCATGCAGTTTCCAACAGCAGATTCTTAAATGCTATGGTTATAAATTTTCTTGCACCAAGGAAGGCCTTTTAATACTAATCAAAGAGCAATTCTGTAAGAAGATAAAGAAAACTGGTACTTAGTTTCATGTCATCCTCAATGGTGACGTTATATGTGCGCTGGTGCGAATATTTGAGATTGAAATCAGAGATTATTTAGATGTGTTGAGAAAAAAAAATTAGCAATTATGGGTTACTGCATAATTGGAACAACCTGAGAAAGACTTGAGGCGCAAGATAGACCCGTGTGAGAAGGTAAAGGTTTGACACACTGGCTATGCCAGACGATGTTGGGTGGAGAACGGTGTTGAGTGGAGAACCTTCACCTTCAGGTTGTACTTTATCAATGGAGGAGGGACATCTGTAGGTGTCTTGTGTAACTTATCTGTCTTCTCCTTGCAGTTACACTCAGCTTATCTCACAAAGTCTAACTTGCGTTACATCTTCCGTGTTTGTCATGATTTTCCGCCCTATACTCATGTTCATGTCTCGGTTGGAGCATTTGGCGTGTGAGATCGTAATCACCCATTTGCATGCTTCATAATCTCCACCTCCAGAGCGCACAGGAACCTGTGTCCTGTCTGTGTTCGCGCTCACTGTTCTGTCCAAAACAAGAATCAGTGAATTGGTGCAGCAGTTGTGACCGAGGAAGCACGTGTGTCACTCCAGATGTCCTGATGGAGACTTGGGACCCGCCTGGCCTAAAGCAGTCACGTTTAACTTAAATATTTGCATTTAAATATTTTTAAGCTGGCTTTAAGGCATCATTTTGTCTTGAAGAATTTGTTGTTGTTGTCGTATGTGTAGCTTAATTAGATTTGTTTTTATTTTCTTAGATAATGCCTGCGTTCTATTTGCCGTCTCTGTTCTTATGTTTATAATCAGTTCAATGCTGGTGTATGGAGCAATTTCTGTAAGTCTGCCACATTTCCACCTTTTTGAGTTCACCCTTCACGGAGTGGTTTCGTGTGTGCACTAAGTGCTGGTGTTTCTTCGACAGTATCAAGTGGGATGGCTGATTCCATTCTTCTGCTACCGTCTTTTCGACTTTGTCCTCAGTTGCCTGGTCGCTATCAGTTCTCTCACTTATTTGCCAAGAATCAAAGAATATCTGGATCAGTTAGTAAGTATCTATGCAATTTCAACTTTTTTTTTCATTTTAAGTAGCATAACTGAAATCTTGAATCATTGAAGGTGCTATTTTTAAGTATCCCATTTGCTTTTTAAAGTATCTCAAACTCTCTACCACATTAAAACTTGTAGAATGTAAATAGAATTATCTTTTTACCACACCATTTGGACAGTCTAATTTTAAAAATTCCTGAAAAGTCTTAGTGTGAAAATAGTTCAACATTTTCTTTATATCAAAGTATAGTAATATGACTGTATTTGGCACATAGTAGATTGTTGATGCTTTATGTTCATCGTAATGGTAGAACATATTTGGGGGTCTACTCTGTCCTTGAGTCTGTGCGAGGCACTGTTGCTGAGTGGTTGTGAGGCCTCGAGAGACTTGCAGCAGCCCGTTTCCTGGCAGCAGTGGATAAGGAACTTGGATGAATGCCATGGAGTGGAGGGACTAGGAGATGCTCGGGGCCAAAGAACTTTGTGGAGTGTTGTGCGAAGGAAGTTACGGAGTCCAGATAGATGGGAGATGGTGGGGTAGCTGTCCGTAGTTCATTTCCAAATTTCTTCCCTTTCTGAAAAAAGTCTAAAGTCTTCAACATGTGTAAATCCCCATGTATTGACTGCATTTTGTGTGTGAAAATTTAATAATTGCTTTTGTATTTGCATCAGCAATACATTAAAAACTTAAAAAACCTTTATAGAAAAGAATATTAAAAATTTCTTTATCCTTTATTCAGTTTGCTTATTAACCTTTTTCCTCTGCTGAGCAGTTTGTAAACTGTAATTTCTCTTCAAATGCCCTTCTCTCCAAATTAGCTCACTGGCTTGCCCACAGGCAGCTGTGCTTAAGTGTGCATACCCAAGCCTTCCCACTAGAGTGCAGTGCTGCCCACAGGAGATGCCAGTGATGGCATGTCTTCTTTTTGCCCATTGATGGGAGCTGAGACCAGCAGTTCATTCTAGAAAGATTATTGTCTCCGTAAAACTAGGCGGTTGCAACAGGATGATCTCAGTTCCTCCTGATTTGAGGGGAAGTCTGGGGTTTTATGTAGGAGACATTGTTCTGCCAGAGTCCTGAAATATGGAAGTAGTGGAGAGAAAGGAAGTTTAGTTTGGGGTAGACTTGAGGGGAGATGCACTGGGCTGAAGCTGGTCTGTGGAATTGTATCGAGCTGTGGCGTGGCACTTTGGTCTCTTGGTGTGTTCTTGGTGCGGTCTCGGCTGTCGGCTGCAATGTACACGTGTGTTTGTGTCTTCACAGCCTGATTTTCCCTACAAAGATGACCTCCTGGCCTTGGACTCCAGCTGCCTGCTGTTCATTGTTCTTCTGTTCTTCGTGGTGTTCATCGTCTTCAAGGTATGCAGCGGGGCTTGGGGGGAGACTGAACTGCTGGCGGCTCTTCCTCGCTGCTTCGCCTGCTGGAGCGTGGCACGGAGGGTGCGCGGTGCTGTTGACTCTTCGACACAGCTGCACAGCTGCACACGGGGTTTCTGAGGACTCGGTCTGGCTCCTTCCCAAGTGGAAGGCTCTGCTTCATTCGAAAGTGGTTCCTGATCTGTAGTGGAAATCCATTCGCATTCCCAGCCCTGGAGTTTCCATGTGCCGCACTGTGGTTAACAGATAGGCATTTGGAACTCCCGACTTGGATTTCTCGGGACGCTTGTGGCATTTTCATGCGAGCAGCGGCGGCTTGTGCACTAGGTTCCAACAGCACTGACACGTCCCTTCTCCACAGAGAGCCCGGGGGTCAGCTTGCGAGTCACCTGCCTTCCAGGCAGGCGGCAGTCAGATTCCCAGTGTGTTTATTTTTTGTTGTTCTTTCAGGCTTACCTCATCAACTGTGTTTGGAACTGCTACAAATACATCAACAATAGAAGCATTCCAGAGATAGCTGTGTACCCTGCTTTTGAGACTCCTCCACAGGTGAGCGAGCCTCATGCCCTGAGACGCCGCGGCTCTTAGAGACTGTTCCAGAAGAGGTGGCCCTCGATTTTCTGTTTCGTGCTACACTGTGGTTTAGACGTGACTCACTTAAACCCATAGGATCTAGTGCTTCTCATTGGGCATCTCAGGTGCATTATCTGCTGGGTTATTCATCCAGGGTCCCCGCAAGTACTGTGTTTGTGGGCACATGATGGGAAATAGCTATGGTAGGCTTGTGAGGGTCTGAGGTGGCAGGTACCACTGACTAAATAAGTCCGATTTTAAAACATCCCTATGATCCCGCTGAGCCATTTGGGGAGGTGCGTGTGATAGAGTCTCATGTGCGAGTCAGACTTCTGGAGCTGCCTGCTGCCCTGCCGCCCTTTGACCACAAACAGAACTCGATGATCCAGCGTGATTCTGGCTCCCATGAAGTAGTTCAGGGTCTCCCTGTTCGCCCAGCCCCTGAGGTATAATTAACACGGGGACGTGTCAGTCGCCCTGGAAAGAAGGGAGAAAGACATGCACGACTGTCAAAGGATCCTTCGTAGCCTCTAGCTGAATCCAGAGGAAGGACGCTCATTTGCTTCCTTCCACCCACCAGAAGTAGCGACCTTGGCCAGCGTGTAACGTGCACGTGGAGTCCAGGCTATTTGGATTCTTTACTCAGGATGTTTAGCTAAGTTCAGCTCAGGTCACTTCTTCCCTGTAGGATGATCTGCTCTTGTTTAAAGAACATAGCCTGTGGATAGATTATTCTAGAAAAGATTTCAAAAGAAAGTTCAAATCTCCTGTAATTTTTTCTCCTCTCTTTAGTATGTTCTGCCAACCTATGAGATGGCCGTGAAGATGCCTGAAAAGGAGCCGCCTCCCCCTTACTTGGCTGCCTGAGGACGCTCTGCCTTCGTCAATAAACCCTATACCGGCTTCTTGTCTTGTTTGTTTTCTAGAATGCTTCGATGCAGGGCTCTCAGAATTGTTTGACATAAAATACATGGTCTTTTGTTTAAGCTTTTATTTTCGAACACTAAGGAGCTTTTTGGACATTTATTAAAAACTATTTTTTTGTTGTATTCCATTTAATACTTTCTGAAGACAATCCAGGCAGAGCAAGAGCCAAGCGCTATTGTAAGCCTGTGAGGGGGCAGCAGGAGGGGCGGCCGGGCGCCAAGAGCTTTCTTTGTAACCTTGCACTTTCTTTAGATATGGTTCATGTGCTGGGTCCTGGATAATTTCAGGAAGATGAATTCAGTATTCCGGATGAATAAGATGGCTGTCAGAACTGAAGTTCCCGCTGTTAGACACAGGGACATAAGTGATGTTGACTTGACCGTAGAAAGTGCTGGTCGCATGTTTCTGATTTGTATATTTCCATCCTTGTGATAAGATGCTTTAATAAAACTCTTAAATTTTGCTGTTGTCATTTTTTTTTAAAAAGCAAATCTCTGGTAGAGAAAGCCTGACATTCACCATTGTCCGTCATGTCACTTCATTAGAGGGTCACATTTGAGAAGTGTTTGGTGGTTTCCTTTTTTTTATTTTTTTAATGTTTTTTTTTTCAAGATGGTCTTCATAGCCAGGCTGGTCTCAAATTCATTATTAAGGTAAGGTTGACCCTGGACGTCAGATGGTCAGATTCATGATTATTACAAGTGCAACTTTAAAAAACTTGCTATGTATGAATGCAGGTCCATGTGCTACGGTGCATGGAAAAAACTGTGAGTGTCTGTGCGTGTGCGCATGCAGTCAGAGGACCTTGGTCGGTGTCCTCGCCGCGCGCCTTGAGACACAGTCTCTTGTTTGCTGCTGTGAACCCCATGAGCTGCCGGGTGTCCTCTCTGCTTCCCATCTCCCTGCTGGCGTGCTGGGTTTACAGACATAATAACCAGGTCTAGCTTTGGGTGTGTTGTCAGGATACGATCTCGGGTCTTTACTGACCTTAGCCTTCCTTTGAAATAAGCAGGAGCACATTCTAGCAACACACCAAAAACATCAGTAACAGCTTGTCCTGAGGATTGTTCACTGCAAGAGCAAATGCTGGAGGTGCAGGAGGTTGTTTAGGGCATTGTTACCAGAAAGGTGCAATGATGATTGTACCGTGACAACGGCTACAAGTACAGCCCTGGATGATGCAGAAAGATCCAAGTATTTCTATTCTGTTGCCTCAAATGTTCCGTGAAGCTGTCATTTCCAAAAGAGCCTGCAGCGGTGCCTTCTTAGCATGTAGAACACATCTGGTGTGACGGGAAGAGTGTCTCAGGAATTACCTGGTGAGTTCAGCATCAGCGCCCGCTTCCTAAGTAACCTTGAGCAAAAATTCCAGTAGCATTTTTGATCATTGACTTATTTATTTCAGATGTGGGACACAGTGATAGGCACAACAGTTAAAAAAAATAAAGTTCCAGGGGGAAAGACACGACTCCAAACTACACAAGGGAACGAGGCAGCTTTGAGAACAAGAAGGGCCTGTGCAGAGGATAATTTTAAAAAGTCCATGAAAGGCAACTTTTGGAAAGTGATGTAAGACCTGAAGGAGGGGAAGCCCAGTCCAGTTTGAGTGTGTTCAGGAAATGACATGGGGCATTGGGGGGGGGGAGGGGGGAGGGTGGGCTCAGGGAGGCATTGGGCCATTTGTGTATGTCATGATGCTTAACAGAAGGGAGAGTTGACAGCCACATCCTGAACACAAGAATCCTGAAGTGACTTGTGTTCCCTCTAAGTCAGTTTCTTCACCTGGGAAACCCTTCTGAAATCTCGGTGGGGATTGTAAATAACCAATGAAAAGAGACATGGCTGGGGGTCTCAGTAGCGTGCTCGCTGCTGGCTGAGCGTGCACAGAGCGGCGTGGCTTTGATCCCAGCACTGCGAGCAATGTGGTGGGACACACCTGTGCTGGGGATCGAGGCAGGGACCCTGACTGGAAAATAGCAGTTTGACACAATGACAGCTCATGAACGGTGCCCTGCGGGTAACCAACCACCAGTGGATACATCAGGCTAGCTTGTTGCAAAAGAGCTGCGATATCAATGAAACGGCAAATATCAAATGTTGAAGTGGTTGTGGAACTGGGGAGGTGTGTGTGTGTGTGTGTGTGTGTTAAAGCCTCACAAGCAGAACACCCTAAGGGTGGGTCCCAGATCTTAGGAGAAAGGGTGGTGCTTCCAGTTCTGCAAGGCAGAGCCCTAGTGACCCCAGGGCAAAGCAGTAAGACAAAACTATCCAGGGTTATGCCTGATATCCAAGTGCCCTCTTACACGTGCAAATAAGTGGGCATGTGCGCATGGGTACACACGTGCCTCCGCTCACGTGGAGGTCCGTGTGCCTTGTGGAGACACGGTCTCTTTTTCTGCTGCTCCAGGCCACCCAGCCTGTGCATGTCCAGCAGTCCCCTGGTCTCCGCCTTCCGTCTCAGGGTGCAGGCGTTACAGATGCAGAAAGAACTCCCTGGTTTTCTGTGGGTTCCAAGGATTGAACTCAGCTCCTCAGGATTTTGCACCTTTACCAGCTAAGCCATCTCACTAGGCGCTCCAAATGGTTTCAAATTTCAGTTCTGCCCCTGATTGGCTGTGTGAGTGGGAGGCCAAACTGCTGAGCCCTCTGCCCACCCCCTTTGGTGATGCAGCATCCTTTTCGCACCTGCGATTCATTTGCTCAGGCGGCACAGAGCCGCTTCCCTCTGCGACTCATTGTTCCAGTGTACCCTGTAAGCCAAGGATGCTGGGCCATTTTCAGTACTTTTGCTTTCAAAGAAGGAACATGCAAATCAGCCCAAGAATTGACTAAAAGAGAAGCTGTGCCTTCGATTTCTGAGGTTGCTTTGTTTCCTAGAAAAAAAAGTCGGTTATGAGAAAACAACTTTCGAATCTGACAAGTATGTTCAAATCATTTGGACTTCTAAGCATGGGAGAGAGAGCTGGCTTTGGGATGAGAGGATGAGCATCGGGGTGGTGACTAAAGAGCATTCTTTCCTTGCAGGCCATTTCTCTCTGACCCTGTGCATCTCTTTGGACCGTGAGCTTCAATTTCTGTACTTGGAAAAATCAGGAAGATGCAAGTCTCTGTGGACCTCAGCTAGTCCTGAGGATCAAGCGAGGTAACAGACAAGAAGGGCTGGCCCACCGTAAATCGCTGTGCAAATATTGTCGTGAGGTGTGTGGGAATGGCTTGGGGGGGGGTGAGAGAGAGAAGTAAAGTATTTGACCTGGAAGCCGAAGAAAAGTGACTTTGTTTCTTGTCTGTTAGAAAGAAGCTTTGTATCTGTCAACCACACGCTCTAGTGGTACCAGAAACTTGGTCGATTTTTCCAATCCTCATTAATTCTAAGGACTTTAGTAAATGACTCAGCTTGCAGCTAGGATTACATATTCCTTCTTCCTTTGACCTGCTCCTCTTGTCTTCGGTTAAACAGTTAAATATCTTTTAAAAGAGAAAAAAAAATCACCAAAATGGCCCAGATACCTGTTTAGTAATCATGGTAGCACGGTTGATTCCTTTTCCATCTGGTGGCATTTTTCATCTGCCAGAGAGACTTCCTTTAACATTTTTTAATAGGTGATCCTGCTACCGATGAATGCTTTTGAGAGATGGAGGGCTGGAGTGACAGCTCAGGGGTTAAGCCTTTGCCTCACAAGCAGAAAGTCCTGAGTTCAGATCCCAGGTCCCACATAAAAATGCCAGTCAGAAACCATAGTGACCTGCACTTTTGGCCTTGGTGGACAGAGCCTGGGAAATCCCAGAGCGAAGCAAAAAAAAAAAAAAAAAAAAAAAAAAAAGAAGAAGAAGAAGAGGAGGTAGAAGCAATCCAGGATGATTCCCGAAGTCACCTTTGGTCCTCCGCAGTGCCACTCTGACACATACACAGAATAAATAAATAAATAAATAAATAAATAAATACATGTTTTTTAAAAAAGAGAGAGAGATGGAGAAACAGACAGACACACACATCCTGACACACAGATGGGAGTCCTAAGATAACCTTCAGAAGTCAGTTCTCTCCTTGCATCATGTGTCTTCTGGGCTCGATTGTAGCTCACCAGGTTTAGGAGCGCTCGCCATCTTGCAGGGCCTCACTTGGTTTCTGAGGCAGCATCTCTAGCTTATTTCTGCTGCTGCAATTGAACTTCCGGCCAGTTCTGCTCTCTCCACATTGGCTGTGCTTCCCACGTGGGTGCCCTGTTGAGCAATGGGCCTCACAAGCACAGAAGCACCGCCAAAACTGTTCCCAGGGGAGCCTTACCATGAGCGGACTCGCCGTCAATGATAGGACTGACACGTCAGAGAATAGAAGCTTCTAGAACAGGGCTGGTGCTGCGCCTCACCGTGGCAGAGTGGCCAGTGGACATGGTGGGCTCTTTGTAGAAGAAAAAGCCTGGTGTTGCTTTTTCCAGGAGCCAAGGGCTGAAATGTTTCCGATCTCACGGAAGGAAGGCCAAAGATTACAGACAGGAGCTGCCATATTTGGCTTTTTTTACATGGGTTTCCCGGGATCAAACTCGAGGTACCCAGGGTCGTGTGGCAAGTGCTTTTACCCACTGAGCCATCTCCCCAGCCTGCTTTGGGATTTTGTGTCTTAACGTATCTTTATTTTGCCTTTGCTTTCGAAAGATATTTCTGCAGGGTGCAGGTGCGCTAGCTGCCTTAACTGTCTTCTTGCACCCGTTTTCTCTCAGGAAATTCATAGACAATTTTTCCCCTTAGGGCAATTAAAGCACTGATTTTGATCATCTGGTTTATAATGCTCCCTTAGGTTGGCTTCATATTCATTAATATTTCTGGGGCCCGGACTTCATTGAGATTCTTGGATCTGTGAGAGTGTTAAGTTTCATCGTGTATGGAAATTCGTTAGCCATTCTTTCCTTCTCTTAAGGTTATTATCCTTTTAGTGTTTCATATATGAACACAATGAATTTATGATATTTCCTATGTTAATCCCAAATCCCGTCCTCCTCCCTCTTCCCATTACAACCCCTCTCCCCTGCCAGTCTCCCTCCTACTTTCAGGTCTTTTTGTTTGTGTCCCACTGAGTTTCATCTGCTTTGCCTTTGATGACTTGTCCCCGAGCGCTTGCTGGAGCGTGAATCGTGGATCAGCAGCTATGCCCTTTGATGAAAGTGTCTTCTCTCTCCTCCCCATCAGCACGTCCTCATGTCTCTCAGGGAGGCGTGGGGCCTTTTGAGATCCTTCCTCTTCCTGGTGAAAGAGGATGACTCGCGTGCAGGTCTAGCGGAAACACATAGCCACAGTGGAATCACGGATGCCAGAGCCCTGTCGTGTCCAGGAGCTCGTGTCTGGCCACCCCCCTGCCCCACGTCAGACTCTCGCAGTTTTACTGCTCCCTTTTCCTTGATGTTCCCTAGGTCTTGGGGTAAAGATGACTTAGATGTCTTGTTTAGGGTCAAACAGTCTGAACTATCTACAGTTAGCCATTATTTCTTTAAATATTTTTATTTTTTTTTTTTTTTGGTCTTTGTTTCTCTTTCAGAGATATTGTCAGGCTATAAAGATAAGAGGTGATTCATGGTAAAGATTGACAGTCTTCTCAAGCTGGAGATGCAAAAGGCTTGTAGAAAAAAATGCAGCTTGTGAGCTAACTAGGACACATACAGCCTTGCATGGATCCCAGTGACATGTTGGAAGAGGACTTCACTCTTGTTTTCCATTGATCTTATACTGTGACCCGAAGCCCAGGACACAGGCCAGGAGGCACAAAGAATCTGTCCCTTATGGGCTCTGAACTTAGGAAGCTGGGCACTGTCAGATGCTGGGTAGGGTCAGATCATCCCAAGCGAAGGGCTTTTTGGTGAGAAACTAATTTGGATTCAGAGACAGAAGATTCCTACTCCATCTAGGAGCGGGAAACTTGCAAAGTCTTCTGCCATCCCATCATAAACAGAATGTAAACTGTGCCAGATCATGTGACTTCTGAAGCTTAGTGTTCCTTCTACTTTATAGTTTCCTTCCTGAAGGGCAAGCTGCTCACGTGACTAGCTTTGGTAGGTACCGAAGCAAGTAGGAGTAATCCACCATTTTTTGCACACCAGTCTTCATGTTTGGTTATCTCTTGTTACCTTCTTCTGCCATGAAACCAGTGTGCTCCATCTGGGTGCCAGAATGACAAAGAGGTGGGAAAGAGATGCAGCCAATCCACAAAGGACACATAGCAAAGCAAGAAACACTCCAAAGTGCTTAAAACACTCTGAGTCCTGAAATCATGTTACCACTGACCTAGCTAGAGCTGATAAACAGCCATTTAGAACTATAATAATAATAATAATAATAATAATAATAATAATGCAGTATTTCAGCGAAATCTTCAATAAAAACTACCTATAACTGAGTCCTTAGTCTTGGTTAAATTATTTTAATTTTTAATAGTTGCTCACAGGCCAACATGCTGAAAGAGACCATGAGTCTTTACCCGGTAGGATCTTGGGGTGGCTAAAGATTCAACAGCCTGCTGGAGAAGGCCAAGAAAAGACCCCCGTGTGGAGTTAATGCCCAACACAGCAGCCAGGGAAACAACCAAACGGAGCAAAGCTTTTCCTCCGCAGCACTAGGCCATTTCTTCTGCAAACAGTCCACCATGCCTACTGGCCACTCTGTCACGGTGAGGCGCAGCACCAGCCCTGTTCTAGAAGCTTCTCTTTCCTCAAGATAGTGAGCCTGCTCATGGTGAGGCTCCCCTGGGAATGGGTGGCGAATAGTTCCAGCCTTGCCTCTGTACTTCTGATGCCCACACTCAAGAGGGCGTCCTGGCCAGGGAGGCGTGGCAAATGGATTCCTCTCTTTCTCTCTCTCTCTCTCTCTCTCTCTCTCCAGGCTCTCATGTAGCACAGCTGAGCTGGAAACTCACTATGTGAATGAGAGTGATCTTGAACTTCTTAAGCTCCTGTCCCAGGAGTGCTGGAGTGACAGGCATGTGCCACCCCCATGCCTAGTCTATGCGGGGCTGGGAACTGGACCCCAGGCTTCGGGTACACACAGTAAGCACCCTAACAATGAGCTACATCCTCAGCCACACCCTCTTCTTATAATGCCGTTGTGGCCTCTCCCGTTCACGAACTCCTCCAAGCAAACCATCTCCCAAAGACCACCTTTACTACCCAGCACTTTAAGAACTAAGTACCCAACTCTTGAACTTTGAGGGACACACCCAGACGATTGGAAGGCGTTCACATTGCTCTTCAACCAGTCTTCAGAGCTCTTCATCTTTCCAAACTGAAACCCTGCACCACTGAGCAACCCCTACGGTCTACCTCCCCTGTCTCCTGGAAACCACCATTCTACTTTCTGTTTCTGTTTGAAACGGTACCTCATGCAGAGTCATTCAAAGATGACGAGTTTATTTCATTTAGCGTTGTGTCCTCGAAGTTCCTCTGTGTTGCAACACTTGTTAGAATTTACTTTTTCAAGCTTATTAGTATTCTACTGTATGGACAAAACACCTTTTGCTGACTCGTTCATTCAAAGGAACACCGGGTTGTGTTTACATGGTCCAGGGCCGGGGACATGGCTCAGGGGCTAAAGCTTTTGCCTCACGAGCAAAAGGACCTGAATTCGGATCCCCAGATTCCAGGTAAAAATGCTAAGTGGAAATAGCAGTGACCTGCACTTCCCACCCTGGAAGGCGGAGCCTGGGAAACCCCAGAGCAAAGCAATAAGGAGATAAGCAATTCAGGATGATGTCCAATGTCACCTTTGGGCCTCTAGGCACACATTCAACAACATGCACACACGTGCACGGACACACACACACACACACAGAGAACACTGCCAAACAAGGGATTTTCAGGTTACGGTGTGGATAGGCTGGAGAGGAGCAGCCTGGCAGGCGGAAGACAGCAGTCCCTGAAATTCACTGTCCCATGTGAGGCCCAGCTTCCATCGCTCCATCCTGAGACGTTTCCTGCTCCGCCTCTCTTCCAACCTCTTAGATCTATCATGCACACTTCTCCCCCAGGGCACCGTGAGTTGAGGGTCTCTTGTGCAGTCAGTTTCCAGCCCTGTGTTGCCTGGTGGGTCAGGGAGCAAGTGGGATGTGGCGAGACCGTTGAAGTCTCTCAGTGCCGCGACTGTTCTTCAAGCTAACAGGAGGCTCTGGGAGAGACCTATGTTTGATTTCCTATTCCTGGTAAGGCGAGTTCAAATGTTTATAGCTGGGATGAAAGTTTTCTATTCATGCCCCTAGAATCAATCAGTGGGGTCTTTTCTTTAAAAAAAAAAAAAAAGCAAATAAAAAAACCCCAAGCAAACAACAAAACAAGTTAGGAACAAAATTGAGGTGACTTGGCTGGAAAAGAGGTGTTGCATGCACGGTGGGGAGTGGGGAGTGGGGGTGGGGGAGGGAAGGAGAAGGGAAGCTTTCAGCTTGCTTTCAGCGGTAAGTGGGCTCACCTGGGGATTCCTCGGTTGGGATACTGGGGCGCGGACCTGCTTGGCATAGAAATGTTGAGCAAGCTGCAACCCTCCGGGGGCGCCCCCACCACACTCCGGTTTCACAAAGAGGTACCTAGGGGAGCCCACCCGGCTGGGGCGGGTGGGCAGTGACCACCGTACCACTGGCTGCTGGCCCCAGACATTCCACTCTTGCCGCTGGAATGCACGGACTGGGCTCCTTGTTGGCTTGGGCGGGTCCCGGGTGGGCCACCCCCGCGGGAAGGGGGGGAGGCACACACCCCGGGCGGAGCCGCAGAAGCGGGACCTTTTAAACTCGACTCTGTGAACAGCCCCTTACCCGCGCACAACCAGCGAGCCCCCGCCACCCTGCAGCACACAGACCCGGGGCAAGCCCGCCGAGCCCACCATGCCGCACGCGGACCCCCCGCGCCACCTGCCCGGACTCCTGCTGCTGATCTGGCCGCTGCTGCTGCTGCTGCTGCTGCCGCCGTCCCCTGCCGCGGCTGGTCCCCTGGCTCAAGCCACCGTCAGGAGGTTGGGGAGCCTCGGCCCGGGGGGCAGCCCGGGCGACGCCCCGTTCCCGCGGCTCCCAGCTCAGGTACGGGGGGGCGCGCGGGAGAGGGACAGCTTTTTAGGAGCGCCATCTGGGCAGGGGTGAGGGATGGAGCCGGACCCCAGGAAACAAGCAAGAAAAAGCCCATCCGTGCCCGCCCTGGTCCCCACATCCAGCCTGGGGCGGACCGGGCGCCGCAGGCAGCTCCTCTCCAAGAATCAACCCCGTGCAGCAGGAGGTCTGGACAGCGCCAGGCGGGGGCCTGGGGCCACGCGGCTGCTCAGACTTCCCGGGGATTTGGGCCACGAGCACTGGGCACAGTGGGAGCGCCAGACACTCGTGGGAGCACAGGGTGGGGGGGAGGGGGCAGAGTCCCAGCTCTGCTTGACCCTGTTCTCTTAGTTAAAAGCACAAACGCTTCCTGAGACCCCGCTTCGAGGGCTCTTGAAATCCCTCCACCGGGCTGGAGAGGTGGCTCAGGGGTTAAGCCTCTGCCTTGCAGGCGGAAGGTCCTGAGTTCGGATCCCAGATACGTATAGACGCCGGGTGGAAGCGGGGGCGGCCTGCGTTTCTGGCCCTGGTAGGGCACGCACGCGCGCACATGCACAATTGAATAAATAAACAAAATATAGATATATGGATATATTATATATATAAAAAAAAGAAATCCCTCCATCGATATTGGGTTCAGTGTGTGAATCTTCTTCCTTCCCCCTTCCTTCCTGGCTGCGGAGCTTCTCCAGTGGTCTCTGGCAGAGGAAAGGTCTCGGTGGAAGGTCAGGAAGGAAACTTCCTGAGCTGTCATCTCGATGTCCAGGACCAAGTCCTGTCCTGTAACCTGGTGTTCTGTGTAAACTGTTCCCTACGCCAGCCCATGTTCTCTTAGATCTTTAAGAACCAAGATACGTCTAGTCTTTGGAGAATGAGCATTTGCCTCTGTGGGCCATAATTGATTCTTGAAACAGAGAGAGAGAGAGAGAGAGAGAGAGAAAGAGAGAGAAAGAGAGAGAGACAGAGAGAGACAGAGAGAGAGAGACAGAGACAGAGACACAGAGAGACAGAGACAGAGACAGAGACAGAGACAGAGAGAGATGCTTAAGCTCAGCGCAGTAAGTTGGCAACAGACAGGAGACTCTTGACAGCACAGATAGAGAACCCCAAAGCTCAGCAAAGCAGGGACCCAGCAAATCAGCGCTCCAAGAAGCTGAACGAAAACTTTTTCTTTTGCCCCAATCCATAGGGCTATTGATAGGATTTACATAAGTTTTTTTCTTCTTCGTTAGGAAAAAGCCCACTCTCTGTCTTCTTGAGCAGAGACAGCACCCAGGGGTGTTCTAGGTGGGGGTTCCGCCTCACCTGGGTATCACTCGGTATTTGGAATGACTCAAGCCTTGGTACTGACGAGTGAGGGTGGGGGGAGGGCACGTCAGGGCTCATGAGCATTACATTCAGCCAGCTGGTGGCTTCAGGCTGGAAATGAGGAAAGAGTCTGTTCTTTGGCAGTCAACTTGCCTCCACCCCTCCTCACCAAGCTCCCTAGGGCTTGGGAGTGAGTGGGAGGGGGAGATGAGGGTCTGCCTGGCATCCGACTCCGATCTTGATTGGTAGTCCTTTGCTAAATACCACAGTCTACATCCTCTGCCAAGATCAGCTTCCCTTATGGGTAAAGACGGGCAGTGTTGCGGAAGCCGGGGGCACCAGGTGCACAGTGTCTTTGTTCCTGAGAATCAAATCACTGCCATTACCAGCAGGAATGAGATTCAAAAACAATTAGCACCGTTGCTGAGGGGGTAGAAATCAAGAAGGATCCATGCAGATGGAGCGTATGGATTGAACAGCTTCAAGCAACATACATTATTACCTTACAGTTCTGCAGGTTGTCGATGGCCTTGATGGTTCAATGTCGAAGTGTTGGCAGGACTGTGTCCCGGTCTCTCTACCCTTCAGAGGGCTCCAGGGAGGAGAGCTTGCAGCTTTTGCAGCCTCTTGCAGGCTGTTGCATTCCTTGGCTCATCCCTTCTTCCTTGTCTTCAAAGTCCATTAACAACAGTGAAAGCCTGTCTCATGTCTCATCAGTCAGACTTTTCTTGGCTCCCCACTTCCACTTTCAGGGACCTTTATAATTCTATTCCACTTACTGGAGTAATTTAGGGCAACTTTTTCCTCTTGGGGTCTTCAATCACACCTGCAAAGTCTCTTGCTACACTCTGTAGTGCGTATGCAAGTTTCTTTGACGACAACCAGAGCATCTTCTGAATGGCATGTTATTCTGCATATCATACTTCACGGCCTCCAAACATGGAGGATTCAATGTGGAAAACCAAGTGAGCAAGAAAGAAGGAATCGGGCATGTTTGGTTAGGAGAACAAACCATACCTCATAAGGACACCCCTTGGATGTCAGTGGAAGAATTCAGTTATAGGGTTTGCACCGCCATGGTTTTTGTCCCTCACCCTCCTTTTATTCCAATCATGCAAAACTACACAGACCTTTGTCCAGGTAGGATTTTTAGCACGGCTTCTCTTCCTCGCTCCCTGGGAATCTGGAAGGAAATGGCAAAGTTGCTCATTAAAAGAGAAACTTGTAATTCCGTTTGTCTTAAGCAAACACATGACATATGGAATATTTTGGGTTCTGGCTCAGAGTCAGGATGCAGGACCCGGCACATGAGATAATGTTGATTTTTGTGGTGGAAAACATTGCCTCAGCCTGTGACTCAACAGGCCTGGGACATCAGCCCTGAAGGTCACAGTCACTGAACCTCACAGTGTTGTATCAGCGCATCCCTACTGGGCCTTTCAAAGGAAGATGGGACTTTCTTAACTGAATCCTCTAGGGTGCTGGAATAAAGAAGAAAGGATAAATTAGCTGTTTGTGGTGACCATGCCTGTAATCCCAGCACGTGGGAGGTGCAGATGGGAAAATCCTGAGTTCAAGGTCATGTCTGGCCATGTAGTTGTGTTAATGGACAACCTGGGCTACATGAACCCTGCCTCAAAGATAGGAAGATGAATAAATAAATATAAAGTGAAACTGAAGGACTGTGGATCTAACTCAATGATACAGTATTTTCTTGGCACCTATCAGAGCTGAATTTGTTCTCTAGCAATATCAAATAGGTATATAAGTATACCAATATGGAATAGGTATATTCCAATATCTATAGAAGCAAAAATTCCTATTCCAGACAAAGTTTCCCCCCTTATAAATGGCTCCAAGAATTTGTGGATTCAATTTTTTTATTTCATTTGTTTTTTTTTTTTCTGACAGGGTTTCACTATATACCCTAGGCTGGTCTTGAACTTGGAATTTTCCTGTCTCAGTCTTTTGAGAACTAGGATTACGGGGAATCCCCTCCACTTCTGTTTAAGAATTTGTTTTGAATCTACCTCCCCCCTTTACATAGTGAACAAATAGAATCAGTGTGTGTCCTTTTATTGGGCATGAAGGAACCTTGTTGGATGCTTAAGACCTTCATTTCCTTTTAGGGCTGCATGGTGAATGTGTGGGGGTGCTGGGCGAATGTGTGTGTGTTTGTGTACACTGGTGGAAAGGGAAGAATGGCTTGAAAAAGAAGTTTGCTACCTGGCTTCTTTCCTGTCTAGTCCCGACAGCAGGCTTGGTTTAGGTGGCAAGAGTGGGGGAGTCTATGGGTAGAGTTGGAGGAAACAGGAAAGACCGGGAAAGAACAAGTGAAAATGAAAATGTATTGTTATAGGCGCGGGTCAGGTGTTTTGTGTGAAGAGGGTGCAAAGGGACAAAGTTGGGGAATCTGCTCATTTGTTAGTGTAGCTACAAGGCTTCACACCTGTAGGTCCTCAAAAAAAAAAAAAAAAAAAAAAAGGCAAGTGAATAAATTAAAAAAAAAATAAGTGGCCAATAGTAAGAATTTGAGAGGAGCAGGAGTGTCAGTCATGGTCTTTGGTCCTTAGAGCAGGAAGACATGCTTACAAAGATGGAAGTGCAATAGCTATACGTCACCTTAGGTTGTAACTCCCTTGTCTCACGTGCCAAGAAAGGGCAAGATCCATATTTATTCCAGGAGTTACAAGGAACCTTGAGAGGAAAACCTTATTTTTCATTTCTTTAAATTTATTGATTGATTGATCGATTGATTTAGTGTGTATCGGAGGGCACTGTGTATTCCTGTGGAGGTCCAAGGGTGATTTTGGGAATTATCCTGGATTGCATCTACCTCTTTTTTGCTTTGATCTGGGATTTCCCAGACTCCACCATTGGGAAGTGGCAGGTCTCCGCCATTTCCCCCTGACGTTTTTTTATGTGGACCCGCTTGTGAGGCAGAGTCCTAACCCCTGAGCCATCTCTCTAGCCTCAGAGTAAAACTTTATATAGTTAGATATGGCTCCAAGCAAGATCTGGGGCTCAAAAAGCCTGTAGATGGATTCTCACTAGGAGATTCTGAGGCCTGGGTGTTTTCAACACCCAGAGGGAAAAAAACAGTCTCCAAGGAGGAAGCAGCTGTGGTGGTGCTGAAGTTAGGGCATGCACCTGGCCTGGCGTCCCAGAGTCCCAGAGCTCTCTGGGAGTGAGGAGTGGCCCATTTCTGGTCATGGTGTGATCATCGCTTGGCCTTTTCTTCTCCCCACACCCTTCTCTGCAGGTGTTTGCAAGAGCAGGCCTTTAGACTTGGTGTTTATCATTGATAGTTCTCGTAGCGTGCGACCCTTGGAATTCACCAAAGTGAAAACCTTTGTCTCCCGGATCATCGACACTCTGGACATCGGGCCGGCTGACACCAGGGTGGCCGTGGTGAACTATGCCAGCACAGTGAAGATTGAATTCCAGCTCCACACCTACTCTGAGAAACAGGCCCTGAAACGGGCCGTGGCCAGGATCTCGCCCTTGTCCACCGGCACCATGTCTGGGCTGGCCATCCAGACGGCCATGGACGAAGCCTTCACGCTGGAGGCGGGAGCGCGGGGGCCCTCCTCCAACATCCCCAAGGTGGCCATCATTGTGACAGATGGGAGGCCCCAGGACCAGGTGAACGAAGTGGCTGCTCGCGCCCGGGCAGCTGGCATCGAGCTGTATGCAGTGGGCGTGGACCGGGCTGATATGGAATCCCTGAAGCTGATGGCCAGTGAACCCCTAGATGAGCACGTGTTCTACGTGGAGACCTATGGCGTCATTGAGAAGCTCTCTTCTAGATTCCAGGAAACCTTCTGTGGTGAGTTGGCAAAGCTTTGCTTCCACTAGCAAGGATGCTGTATTTCACACACTGTGTACTCGAGAAAGAGAGTCATTCAGTCTTCGGTGGAAGTTTTATGGAAAGCTTTAAGTATATGCAGTGTTTTTTTGGGTGTCTTTTTCCCAACTTAAACACCCAGTGTTGGCTTAGAAATATAAAGTCGCATTTATACATAGCATGGGTTGCTCATAAAGTCTCCATGTTTGTATTAGACATGTGAAGTTCTGGAAATATCCAGGATAAATAATCTTGCTGTTCCCAGATGGGTTTGGAAGTTAAAAAAAAAAACCCAAATCCCCAAATTCAAGACATCGCTCTTGTCTCTTCTTCCCCACCACTGCAGCCCCCCCTCCCACCTCCAGTCAGATATTTTCGTTAGCTTTACTGGCTGTAGGTTTAACAGAGGCCTGTTTGTTCTCTTGGAGAAGTTGGAGTGGTATTTACCCTTGGAAGGATCTGCAGACTATATTCCAATGAGACCGTCCATAAGCGCTAGCAAGCACATCTTTTAGCTTCACCTCTTTCTCTGATTAATCTTTGTGCAATAATTAGATTAGGGACTGGAAGGGTCAGATTTTTGGTTCATTGGAGACACACAAGAAGCTGATTAAAAATCAAGTATTTCAGAGGATGGGGAAACAGCCCAGCAGTTAAAGTCCTTGGGGCCCAAGCAAAAGGACTGGAGTTTGGGTTCCTGGATCCCATATAAGTGTTGGCTGGGTGTGGCAGCCCACCTGTAATTCCTGCCTCGGAAGGTAGAGACTGGGAGGTCCTAGAGCAAGCTGGCTAGCCAGACTATCCGTCAGCTCTGGGCTTGCTTAGAGACCTCATCTCAAAAAGAATAAGGTGGAAGAGTAATTCAAGGATGATTCCTGTTATCAATTTCTGGCCTTCGTATGTGTGGTCATACATGTCCACACACACACACACACACACACACACACACACACACACACACACACACCAGACAAATGAAAATGGAAAAAAAAATCCCAACAACAAAGCATTTTATTGGAGTTTCTAGCACAAATTAACCAAATATGTTAGTATGAATCTGTTCTGTGATAGGGTTATTGTTTTACTGATCAAGATTAGGGTTTGCAAACCAAGCATGGTGGAACATATCTGTAATTGCAGCAACAGAGAGGTAGGGGCAGGAGGATCAGGAGTTCAAAGCCAGTCTTAGCTATATACACGGTCTACATGAGACATTGTCTCAAACAAATAAAAAATAGAATTACAGTTTGACTTTATTTTGGAAATTACTTTTGGAAGCCTTCTGTGGAATTGTTCAAGCAAGTATAGATGCATTTCTAGTTTGGGTGAATTTCTGAACATAGATAATGACAGATAGTATTTCTTCTTCTTCCTCTTCCTCCTCTTCTCCCTTCTCTTCCTCTCTCCCTCCTCTCTGGGCAGGGTCTCATATATCCCAGGCTGCCTTCAGACTCTCAGGCTGCCTTCAGACTCTCAGGCTGCCTTCAGACTCTCAGGCTGCCTTCAGACTCTCTATGTAGCGGACGATAACCTTCAACTCTTGATCCTCCGCTTCTATCTCCTAAGGGTTGGGGTTACAAGCACCACATGCCTGGTTTTTTGGGGGGAGTGGGGACTCAATGCAGGGCTTCAGGTGTGCTAGATAAGCATTCCACCAACTCATCCGCGTCCCAACTCCTCCCATATTTGTTTACTTAATGTATGCCCATTACTGCTGAGCAAAAGATAAAGTAGCACTTCCCAATCATCACTTTAGAGGTGGGCAGACAAGTGACTGGGACTGCGATTGTGTGTTTCCAAGAGACTTTATATCTAAATTAATGTGGAATCCGGCAGCCACCAGTTGATCGGGAAATAGGAGGCGAAGCCTTGGTCTGAGGCAAAGCTGGCCTCGGCTCAGCCGGACCTGGCTGGGCTTCCCTCGTCTCTGCTCCCCCAAGACACTGGGTCTTCACAAAGCATCATTGGCCTTGGTGACATCTACTTGGCATCTATTGGGCTCAAAGAAGAAAGTGGCTTTCTTTCTTCTAGGGGAAAAAAAGCCTCAAGCTGTGGGTGAAGTGGCAGGACTCGGGTCTGTGGTGGAGCTGGGTCTCAAAGTCAGCACTGGGGATGGGTTTGAAGGCTGTAAAGTTACAAGTGGCCAGTAGCCATCTTTCCCCTCTCTCACAAAGGGCCTGCTTGTTCTTGGGGAAAAGGCTGAGGGGCAGCTTGTTGTAGTCAACGGGTTGGAAAGATCATCGCACGAAAAGGCCCTCCTTGGGAAAATATTAGCCTTGTCTGGTTGCCAAGGGCGATGGAGACTGGGTTACCTGCCACAGGGAGTCCCAGCCTCCTCCAACAGGCCTCCTTGGTTTCTTAGAAATGACTGAAGTCATTGATTCATCTTTCAAAACATGTCACTAGGAAAAGAAAGAAAGAAAAAAAAAAGTCCAGTGAGATATAAATGATTCCAGAAGCGAGAATGGAGATGTGATTTCACTGATGAAATTCCAGCTTTCATTCGTCTTTTCTTTTGATATGTTTGTATTTAACTTAGGAACTCATTGTTCTTGTAGCTTCCAGCACCCCAAGTTTTTAATATACATCTCTGGGCTCAAGACCTATGCCGCACCATGTGCAGAAGGCTGTTGCCGGATTGCTTCCCATCATTTGCACGGCCAGGTGTGAGCGAGAGAAATCCTTGCGCATGAAATCCATCTAGGCACAGAATATATATATAACCTTTGGGAACCAGATTTTGGCTGCAAAGAGACCATGAGCTCATAGCGTCCCAGGCAGGACGTCATTGCTGTTCCCGTCTTTTACGGTTGGGAAGAAAGAGTCTATTTCACGGGTGTATAATAAGCCAAAGAAAACACACATTTGCTTGAAATATGGAAATGTTTGATTTCAGCAGCTCCAAATTAAAAATTCTCTTTCTCTTTTGAGAGATCATTATAGGCAATAGGCAAGACCTATTATTTAAGTTTATATCTCAAATATCTAATCAATATCAAATATTCCAATAAACCAAAGACAGAAAATAATATATTTTTTGAACTAACATCAAGTAAGACTTTAAAAAAAGCAAGAATGGGAGGAAGAGTCTGAGATGGTCAATACCATCATGATCAATACCAGCACCATCAACACCACCACTATCAACATCACCACGGTCAATATCACCACCGTCAACACCACCACCCACTGTCGACACCTCACTGACCACAGCCCCACTGTGCACGTCTTTTCCCCCAGCTGTGGATCCGTGTGTGCTCGGCACACACCAGTGTCAGCACGTGTGCATCAGCGACGGGGACGGCAGACACCACTGTGAATGCAGCCAAGGGTACACCTTGAACGCCGACAAGAGGACGTGTGCAGGTGAGGCCTGCTGGGGCACCAAGGCTGATTCGGGGATATCACGGCCTCTTCTTCAGGGAAGGCGTTTGCCTTAGGCTCTGACCACAACTTCTTTTCTCCCAACTGCAACGTTTCTCCTCCACAAGGAACTTGGTAGAAAAGGGAGATAATACTCAAAGCAGCTCAGCCCAGGCCTTTATTGCTATTCTTTTTTAATTTAATTGATATTGTAGGCTAGCATACAGATGAATTTCTTTTTTTATTAACTTTATTTTTTAAATTATGTTAACAATGAATGTATGTTTTTATCGCCCAATACTTACCTCCACTGCACATCCCTTCCCACAGATGGGTTTCTTCATGGTACCTTTATATATATTTGTCAATATACTTTCTTCTTATTCTTTCCCCAATTTACCCTCCTTTTGCTTTCCTATTACATTATCTCATTACTGCCCACATCTCTGGTTTTATGAAGTACAAATGCACATAAATAAATGCACATATATGATATTATGTATTCACACAGACTAAATTTTATATACATATATACTTAAATATGTACAACTTATATACATTATATATATACACACACATATATATTTATGTATGTGGACCTTTTTAGATCTAGGTTCTGCATATGAATGAAAACATGCAGTATTTGTGTTCTTGAATCTGACTTTTTCTTTTGGCTTAACACATTCATTTCCATTTTTTTTAAATGTCATGATCTCTTTTTATTTTATTTTATGTGTGTGTATGTGTGTGAAAGGACACTGTGTATACCTGTGGAGGACCAAGGGAGACTTCAGAAATCATCCTGGATTGTTTCTACCTCTTTTTTGCTTTACTCTGGGATTTCCCAGGCTCAGTCCACTGTTTTTGTGTAGGATCTGGGATTGGAACTCAGGACCTTCTGCTTTCAAGGCAGAGTCTTAACCCTTGAGCCATCTTTCCAGCTTATGATTTTTTATGGCTGCATTGGTTTTCATTGTGTCTATGTACATTCTCTTTATCCATTCATTGCTGATTGACAGCAAGGCTTTTCTTCTGTTTCCTGACTGATAGAGTGGGTAATACAACTAGAGGCAAGGTGCACGGACGCCTCTGTGGTTTACCGTCCTAGCCTGCTTGCTATTGTTCATTAAGAATTAGTAAAAGGAGAGACGAGAAAGAAAGGGAGCTGATGCCCTTGCTCCTATTGAAGACAGCATTTTTCCTGGTACGACGTCATCACGTACAAGCATCTCCTCTCCATTACCATAAACACAATGAATGCTACAGGGAGAAGGAAATTTCAAGTCACTGGTACCTGATGTCACATAGAGCCAATGAGGAAAGGACATTGCGACTGTCACTCTTCCTGTTGCTATGAGACGACTCTTATATACAACTTAAGGGAGAAAGGGAGACTTATTTTGCTCATGATTCCAGACAGGATATAGTCCATCATGGTGGAAAAGCCACGGCAGGTGGCAGAAGGTAGGGTTAGGGTAGTCATCACAGAAGCAGAGCGAGTAAGCAGCAGACTGCTAGCAGTAGCAGGGTGGGGCTACCCGACTGCAAAGCCCATCCTCTGCGACAGGCCTTCGTCCACCAAGTCTACCTCCTAAAGGTGCTCCTCCTTCCCAAACACTAACATCTGCTACGGCTGCTACATGATCCAGTGGGGAACAACACACATTCGAACCGTGCAGGAATTAAGTTCCTTTTCAGTTCGAGAAAAGAGTGTTTGAGTAAAAGAAAGCAGCGACCATGTAATTTAAGCTCTTGGTGCTACAGATAATGAAGTTAAGATGCAAAGAAGCAAAAATGACCTACCTGCCTATATCACTGGGTCTGTTGGTGAAAGGGCCGAGACCGGAGAGTGGGCTCCAGATCCCATCAGCTCCTTTTCCTGTGCTTCACCTCCCCTATTAGCTCCCCCTCTTCCATTAGCTCCACCTACATTTATTTTCCCTCCTCTACTAGTTCCCCCCTCTTCCATTAGCCTCCCATGTTGCAATGTCACTGGGAAAAGTAGTGATTTATTTACCTCCTTTCCACGCATTCCCCATTTGCCCTGTTCCTCTTTTGACAGCTGTGGATAGGTGTGCCCTTCACACTCACGGGTGTGAACACATCTGTGTGAATGACAGAAGTGGCTCTTACCACTGCGAGTGCTACGAAGGCTACACCCTGAATGCAGACAAGAAGACTTGCGTGGGTGAGTAAACAGGAGCATATCTTCCCCACCGTCTGGGGAGGGGAGGCCGTGGCTGGGAGCGTGGTTGCTTTTCTCTCTTGCTACTCTAGGGTTCTCCATTTCTTTCTTTTTTCTGCTTTTACAAGCATATTGGATATTCATCCCAGCTCCCCTCCCCATTCTCCATTTCTATTTTTTTTTTTAGATCAAAGCAGGTTTTTTGAGAATGAGAGAAAAAGAAAGAATCTCTCAGTCCAAGAGGGGCAAAGAGGGGCCATAATTTGGCCTTTAGGTGAAAGAGTATTATCAGGACAGAGGATATAGCTTAAGGTCAGAGAGAACAGGGAGAGAGCTACATTAGTGCATGGTGAGAAAATAGCAAAAGAGTGGCTTTCCATTTCTAAATCTTACTTGAAAAGTTAGGAAAGGTGATGTGCTTATATATAGGGCGCATGTAAAAATACTGGTTCATTTTCTTCAAACCAGTCCTATCAATCTTTGAAAAAATGCTAGACAATGTAGCAAATTAGCCTTAGAGGGCACCCCATGCGTGTTAGAGGATTTTATTCACTCAGCTAACGGTTAAAGAACGTCCACAGCTTTGACTGGCCTCCAGAGACTTTCCTCTTACATGTATGCTCCTAGCTGCAAAGAAGCCTGGTCTCTGTCTGCAAGTAATGAAAGACTCTCCCTTTTCCTTTCTTTCCTCTCCCACTTCCCTTCCTCTGACAGCTCAGGATAGATGTGCCTTGGGCACTCATGGCTGTCAGCACATTTGTGTCAATGACAGGGCTGGATCTCATCACTGTGAATGCTTTGAAGGCTACGCCCTGAATGCAGATAAGAAAACATGTTCAGGTAAGAACCGGTCAGCTCCGCTTTTTCTATAGCAGGCAAAGGAGCCTGCAGTTTACCAGGAGAGAGATGAGTTCAAGGCACAGACATCCCACCTGCTCCCACACTAAGGTACACATTGCCCGAGGGGTGGTGAGTCACTGATTTGTCCAAACACTTCCCAAAATTACTGGGGAATGGGGAAGGAATGGGGGATATGAGGCGCGCTGATGAAGTGGAGGTCTTCATCCAGGAAAATTTTATAGTTCTGTACACCGGGGGCCTTTTGAACAAACAAGGCCTTGGAGGAAATCAACTGGATGGTATTTAGTGTGATAGGTCGAACTGATCTTCGTCCAGTTAAAACTTGGCCTGGAAATTTTCTGTAGCGTTAATCTGGAAGGCGGATGGTTTCAGTCAAGGGCGCTTTGTATAGGGCTCGCTAGACCTGCACAGCTCTCCAGGCTTTGCAAGCAGAATGTTGCCTGATGGCGCTCGCTGACCGGCTGCAGGGACTTGGAGCCTTGTGGCTGGCTGATGAGTCCCCACGCGCCTGCTGCTCCTCACTGATTTCGTTTAAGCTGTGGAGCTTCTCTCCAGGAAAGGCGCGCTCGCTCTGCGCTGCTGCCGAGTTTTGGCATCTTGAACACCTCTTTGATATTGAGGAGCTAGATGGGTCTTCTCAAGACAGACAAGGGAGATGGTATATCACCAGTTCCCCATTTATTATTATTATCATTACTGTTACTATTTTCTCTTTCTATCTTTCCTTTCCCTCCCTCCCTCCCTCCCTCCCTCCCTCCCTCCTCCCTTCCTTTCTTCCTTCCTTCCTTCCCTCCCTCCTTTCTTTCCTTTCTTCCTTCATTCTTTCCCTCCCTTCTTTGTTCCTTCCTTTGTTCCTTCATTCATTGCCCGTCCCCTTCCTTTCTCTTTCTCCTCTCTTTCTCTTCTCTTTTCTGTCTTCTTTTCTCCCTCTTCTCTCGTTCTTCTTCTTTTGTTCTTTCTTTTTCTTCTTGTCTTCCTTCTCTTCTTTCTTTTTTCTTCTTCTTTCTTTCTTTCTTTTCTTTCTTCTTTCTCTCTTTCTTCTGTCTCTCTCTCTCTTTCTTCTGTCTTCTTCTCTTTCTGTCTCTCTTTCTTCTTTCTCTCTCTTCTTTCTCTCTCTCTCTTCTGTCTCTCTCTTCTGTCTCCTCTCTCTTCTGTCTGTCTGTCTCTCTTTTCTGTCTCTCTCCTCTCTCTTTCTTTCTTTCTTTCTCTCTTCTCTCTGTTTCTTTCTCTCTCTTCTGTCTCTCTCCTCTCTCTTCTGTCTGTCTGTCTGTCTGTCTCTCTCTCTCTCTCACAGTCCAGGCAGGTCTACTCATTGTCATAGCGCAGTTTGGTGTGAGACTCCTGGGATCTTCCAGCATCATGATCCTCCCCACCACCCTGCCTGGCTCCACCCCCTTAACAAGTGAACTCGACCCACAAGTGAACAGATTATTCTAAAGAAAACCATGAAGCATCAGGGAAAATTTCAATTAAGTCGACGATGCCAGGCAACACTTCCAGATAACAGTAGCCAGCAGTCTTCAAGGGCTGCTGCAGGCCGCGTGGTTCTAAGCATTTTATACGTGGGTCGGCTTTCAGCCCATGCAGCAACTTTAGGAGGAAGCTGAGTCATAAACAGATTGAGGAACCTGCCCATGGTACTCAACTAGTAAGTTGTAGGACCAGTTGTAAGTAGTAAGTTGTGGGAAGGTTTGAACTCAGACCCCTGTCCTGTGGTCGCAAAGCCTTTAACACCAAGCCCTGCTGGCTCAGGGTAGGAAGTGCTGGACAGCAAGGAGGGATGGAGGAGATACGCAGATAACAGGAAAGTTAGCGTGGGTCTGCTGAGATGGTCAGTGTCTTTAGGCACACCTGCAAGGGACTTGCATTTAGCTTAGCCCCTGAGAATGCCGGAGAGGGATTACCTTATCTTAATTGAGGTGAGAAGACCCTCCCACTTTGGGTGACACTCTTCCCTGGGGGGATCGTCCTGGACTGTAGAGGTGGGAAAAGCCAGCTGAGCACTTGATGCATGATTCATTGCTTTCTGCTCATGGCCCCTCCGATTCCCGTCAGGATGGACTGGGAGCTGGAATTCTGAGGCCAACAAGCCCTTAAGTTGCTTTGTCAGGACATTTCATCACAGCGACAGGAGGAAAAGTAGGAGGATGGTTTACAGTGTTCGTGATAATGCTGCGCTAATGCCACTGTCACGCTGCTGGTCTTTGATGGTAGTGGGAAGGCCCGACCTGGGTCTTCATGTGTAACACATCAGCCTTCCCACTCCAGCTCGACAGGAGAGCTCATGCCAACACCCAAGCCAAGGGCACTGGCCACACCATCTCTACGTAATGGCTGAGAGAGGGATGATCCTCACTTGCCAGACCAGCGTGTCTGGCCAAGTGTACGCAAGGATGCCAACTCTCTCAACCAGCTCTGTGATTTATTCCAGGGCCTAATCCCTTTCCCAGCAGCTAGACAATCTCCTGCAGGTTTGCTCTGGGCTTAACTCAACCACTAATTCTCCACAAATGTGCCCAGAGCTCAAACACTCAACAGTCAAGTTGACACCTGTGCTTAACTATGACAATATGCAACTCAATAGGTGTGGGGGTCTTAGGTTGCTAGCAGGTTACTAGGTACATTGTTCAGAAAGAGAAGAGAAGAGAGAGAGAGAGAGAGAGAGAGAGAGAGAGAGAGAGAGAGAGAGAGCGCATATGCAGGCAAGAGACCAGGCTTCTGAGTGCATTATTAGAAGAGGGGTGTGTAGCCCAAACCAAGAGGAGTCTCGGGTTGCTGAATTATTTCCTGTGCTTGCATGTGTAGATTCTCGGTCAGTAGAGTCCTTTCAGGGCATTGTTAAACTGATCTGCACATGCAGCAAGGTCTATATTATTAACTTTACTCATGGCTGTGACAAAATACCTTGTCAAGAAGCAACTTGAGGAAGGAAGGGTTTGTCTTGGTTCACAGATTGAGGTTGAAGCCCAGCATAGTGGGGAAATCGTGGCCCGGGGCCATAAGGCGTGCCCAGGTCAGGATGCTAAAAGGGATGAACGCATTGTGATCGACTCAGTTTCTCCCTTGGGATGCTTTACCTCAATTAACCCACTCTAGAGAGCCCATAGTTTGGTCTCCCAGGTTGATTCAGATTCTGTCAAGGTGATGATGAAGATGGACTATCACAAGCTCCCAAGTAGATTATTTTTAGTGTTGATCTGTGAATAGTGTTGACAGCCATCAGGAAGGCCAAGGTAAAGTTCTAGAATATTATCAAGACACAGAAACCACCTAGAAGACTCTTCGGTCAGCTGCAGGAGGGCAAGAGGGAGAAGGTGGCGGGTGACAGGAGAGGTGACAGGGTGTGTGATACGGGATGGAAGCTGGGCCGTGCTGACTGTGGAAGACTTCGTTCTCAGTCCTGGTGAGGCCAACCAAAGTGCCGTCTCCCAGGGGTTCGGGTTTAGTTTCTGTTTAATTAACAAGGCAACATTCTCTTTCCCGCATGGTCCCCGGTCAGTCCGTGACAAGTGTGCTCTGGGGACTCATGGCTGCCAGCACCTCTGCGTGAACGATGGGGCGGAGTCTTACCACTGTGACTGCTTTCCTGGCTACACCCTGAGTGAAGACGGGAAGTCGTGTTCAGGTGAAGACGGGCCCTTGTTGCAGCCGCCTGCACGGCTGCTGATAAATGACCATCAAACGGCCTAAGGGAACAAGGGGTTTATATTCTTACTGATAGTCCGGTTACAGTTCTCAGTCCAGCTTGACGGGAGAGCACGTGCCAACACCAGGATGAAGGAACTGGCCACACCATCTCTAGTAATGGCTGAGAGAGGGACGATCCTTACTTGCCAGACCAGCCGGTCTGGCCAAGTGTACACAAGGATGCCAACTCTCTCAACCAGCTCTCTGTATTTTATTCCAGGGCCTAATCCCACACACCTGGGCCTTCCCTATCAGCCAGACAATCTCCTGCAGGTTTTCTCTGGGCTTAACCCAATCACTAATTCTTTATAAATGTGCCCAGAGCTCAAACTCTCAACTGTCAAGTTGACACCTGTGCCTAACTATGACAACCCTTTAAGGAGTTTTGGTTTTGTAGGACAATCTTAGTTGATATCTCTACGTCTACTCTTTATGGTGGCAAAACATATATTGTTTTCAGGGCTGGGAATTTGTCCTTATTTCTTTTTGAAACTACAGCGGTTTTGATGCTGAATAGGGGTAGCCATTTTACTAAATAACGCTAAATAGGAGCTACCCTTATACCCTTATCATTCTCTCATGTTTGTGTAAATGCCCTGAGATTTCAGTTCCAAAGTATACTTCTCAACTCAAACCACTCAACGGAACAGGAGTCCCATGCAGGGAATCAGGGATTACCTGGTTTTAATGTTTGAAATCTTTTGGCCATTTATGTAGAGAGTTTTTTCCTTCTTCGTGTCTTAATGAGGACAAGTACCACAGGAACATTGTCTCATTTCTCTATCTTAGTCATTTCCTATACTAGGCACGTTTTAAAAAATTTGAACTGTGGATAATTTCTAACAATTACAAAATTATGGAGAAACATACGTTAGACTCTATAGTCACCACCCACTTTTGAAAATTGTAAACATCCCCCCGTCGTGTTTCCTAATAAAAGTTTTCTGTAAAATTAACCTTCCCAAACATCTTTCTTTATTTTATATTCTTTTACCTCTTGGAAAATGTGTTTAGGCAAATTTTAAAGTAACCAAGATTGAATTGAATTATAGATCTTTTTGACTTGTTAAAATTCCTTTTTTTTTCTTTCATGTTGGGATTGAACTCAAGGTTGAATCCATGCTAGACAAATGCCCCCTTTGTTGTTGCTCCTGATTTGCTATAACATTTTGTGCACTGTCACAATCTCCAGACGTGGAGGAAGTGCGAAGACTCGTTTCCACGGAAGACGCGTGTGGCTGTCCAGCGACGCTGGCCTTTCAGGAGAGGGTGAGCTCCTATCTCCAGAGACTGAACACCAAACATATCCTTTCTACAAGGCTGTCTGCTTCTTTCTTTGGTTGCCATTCTTTTTTTAAAGAGAGAGTTTCACATCGTCAGGGATGGCCTTAAACTTCCTATCTTCCTGCCCTTCCTTCCCAAGAGTGTTGGGGTCTGAACATAGGCACTTCACGCAAGCGCCTTATCAACCGAGCTCCACTCCGGTCCTATCTGCTTTTTCTTGAAGTCAACTCAGAAACTATAACTGGGTCAAATATTTTAGGATATTCCACAGGCAAGTATCTTACTCATTATTTTAAAAAATAATTTATATGTTTATTTGAGACCAGGAGAGAGAGAGGGAGGAAGGGAGGGGAGAGAGGGAGGGAAGAGTGGAGGAAGGAAAAGAGAGAAAGAGAGACAGAGAGAGAGAGAGAGAGAAAGAGAGAGAGCGACCCATGCCACAGTGTATGGGTGGAGGTCACGGGACACCTTTTGAAGGTCAGTTCTCTCTTCCCACCCTGTGGGCTTCCGGGTTAAGCTCAGGGTGCCAGGTTTTCAAGAGCTGAGCTATCTTGTGGCTGAATTATTCATTTTTTTAAAAAAATGGTTTTTATCTATTATGTATTCAATTGTGCGTGTGTGCGTATGTATGTGTGTGTGTGTGTGTGTGTGTGTGTGTGTGTGTATGTATGTGTGTGTGTATGTAGAACCACGGGCAAATTCGGGAACCACCATGGACAGCCTCCACTTCCTCCTTGTTTACTCTGCCCTGGGATTCACAGGCTCCGCCTACCAGGACCAGAAACGCAGCGTCTATACATGGGGTCTAGGATCTGAACTCAGGACCTTCCGCCTGCAAGGCAGAGGCTTAACCCTGAGCCACCTCTCCAGCCCCTCATTTTTTTTTTTATTTTTTATTTTTATTCAATTGTGCGTGTGTGTGTGTGTGTGTGTGTGTGTGTGTGTGTGTGTGTGTGTGTGTGTGTAGAACCACGGGAGAATTCCGGAACCACCATGGACCCCTCCACCTCCTCCTTGTTTTTTATTCTGCCCCGGGATTCACCGGCTCTGCCCTACCAGGACCATAAACGCAGGCTGCCCCCGCTTCCACCCGACATCTATATGTGGGGTCTAGGATCCAAACTCAGGACCTTCCGCCTTCAAGGCAGAAGCTTAACCCCTGAGCCACCTCTCCAGCCCCCGAATTATTCATTATTTTAAGATAAACAGTATCCATACCTTTAAAAAAGAAATTGTAGAGTTATTTTTCAATAGAAAACAGCATTTTCACTCATTTGTGTTTACATGTAAAAGCTACATGACTGTTTCCCCAGAGATTTTTCATAGTGGTGTGCACTTCATGTTCTTAAAAAGCAGACTGCAAGTAAGCTATGATTCTTTAATGTGACTTTTAAAGTTCAGAATCCAAATACATCCAGAGCCAATCAGTTGATCCATTACAGCTCAGATTACCCATGGCCCGCCAAAGAGTCACGAAACAGATTTCAGGATGTGATGTGACTACCTCAGGGAAATTCAAAGCCAGTTTTTTTTTTAAATTTTTTATTATTATTATTATTTATTCAACTGTGTGCATGTGCGTGTGTGTGTGTGTGTGTGTGTGTGTGTGTAGAACCACGGACGAATTCGAGAACCACCATGGACATCTCCACCTCCTTCTGCCCCGGGATTCACATGCTCCACCTTACCAGGACTAGAAACGCAGGCCGCCCCCGCTTCCGCCTGGCGTCTATACGTGGGATCTGGGATCCGAACTCAGGACCTTCCGCCTGCAAGGCGGAGGCTTAACCCCTGAGCCACCTCTCCAGCCCCCAAAGCCAGTTCTTTAGTCGACTATTATCTCAGAAAAGTACTTTATCTCAGCATAGCTCAAGTTAACAACTCTCTTCCCACATGCCTGGGAACAGTGGGCTCAGACTGGGATAGGTGTGGCCTAAGAGTGTGCAGACTTTCAAAGAGGCTGTAGACAACCATGAAAGAATGAGTTTCACTCATTCACTTATTAAGATGCTACATGCTACTGGCTGGCACTCTTGTTTCTGATTCAGTATTGCCATCTCCTGAAAGTACCCAAGATAAGCATCTTTCTCACCTGAATTTACTGTGGTGCATTTCTTGGAAAAGTAAAATCTCCAGCATGGCAAAGGAAGGGAACAATTTATTATTTTCTTTAGCCAAGACTTCATAAATATAGCTCTCCTTTCAGAAATGTCTTTCCAATTACAGTTCATTCAAGCAAACATTTGTAGATCACTGCAGGGTTTGATTTTATCATGATCTCTAAAGAATAGAATTTCTGAACTTTAAAATAGATTTTTGATGTGAAAATAGTTTTATTTTTTTTCTTCATTTATAGTAGAACATCCTTTTCTTATATTTACGTTGAAGTATTTGAAGATGTACTGTGTTTTCTGGTATGTAAAAAATAAAGAGCATTGGCCTTAACAACTGGCCACTTGACAGCATTTTGAAGAAGTTGCAAGTGAATGAATATGGAGAAAAGGCATCGTTGAATTACTCCACATTCTCATGGATTCTTCTGGAAACCTGGAGAGCTTAGGGTATTTAATAGTCAATCATTCTTTTGTAAACTTTGTCTCCAATCTTCCTGTTAATAATTTGCTACTGCAAATGCTTGATTATTACTCCATAAATAGTATGGTGTTTTTTCTGGAGAATCAGTATCATTTTCCAAGGAAATAAACATGGAAACCTCAGCAGACCCTTATTAAGAGCCAACTTTAGTGTCTCTGGACTGTGACTGAGAAATGACTGATTGAAAAAGCTGAATGCAAAGATTAATGTTTCATTATTTACTAATTGGTCATTGAATTTTTATGTGCTATGTCAGCAAATCAATCCTGTTCAATATGGAGGTTTTAGACCTATTTTCTCTTGATCATATTTACAATTTAAACCAGTCTTCTTGTTCAGAGTGCAAATTTTATGAAGTATTTACACATTTAAAAGTTTATATAATTAAATTGAGCTGAATCGATTTATAATTGTTTTATTACTTTTACCTTTTATAGATTTTGTCTGTAGTATTGCTGGTGCTACAGCCAAGGGATTGTAATCAACGAACCTAAAATAGTTAACACAGGTTAATTGAATGTTGTATACCACTTCAAATTTATTATGGTCATAGAAATAAACAACTAAAGATTCCTAGCTGTGAATCTAGTGTGCTAAACTTTTTACTGAGGGCAAAAACTCTTCAATTTACTTTGATACTTTTGCTGTAATTGATAAAAGTCCGTATTTATAAAATTGATACAATAAGCAACAAGATATAATATTGTTTTTAAAAAGTGTTGTGAATAAGTCTAACTTTTTTCTAACACATATACTTTTCATAGTGCTATAGCTTATAACTTTAAGAAAAAAAATTAAGTTGTGTCTTGCTCAGTTGTTTTGGTTTGCATTGTTTTTATCATAATAAAAGTTACTATCTTTGTATATTAGTGTCACGACTGGTCATATGGTTCATGTTAGTTGTCTATTGAGCATGTTTCCTTATGTTGAATTTAATTAATAATTCTTGAAGATGTAACAGTTTCTTGGTAGAGGATGAATGCTGATAACCTTCCTACAACTTAATCTCACATTGTTCAGGTCAAAAATATCAGTTCAGGGTAAGTGGAAAAACTTTCAGCGTGGAGGCTTCTTAAACAATTGGAACAGACCTAGCATCTCACTCAGCCATGCATTATTGTGTTTATAGCCCAGGGAATCAAAGTCAGCTTTGCATGAGAGATACCTATACATCCATGTCTACTGTAGCACTAGTCACAATGGCCAAGTTATGGCATCAGCTTAGGTATTCATTCAATCAGCGGTTGAATGAATAAAGAAACTGCATTGTATTTACATAATGGAGTGTTTCACAGAAAAAGAATAGGCTCATATCATTTGCAGAAAAATGGATGGAATTGGAAATCATCATATTAAGTGCAATAAACTAGGCTCAGAAAGACAAGTATCCCATCTTTTCTCTCATTTATCAAATCTAGAGGGAAAAAAGACACAAAAGTAGTAGGGAACTTTTAGATAAAAGAAAGGGACAGGGGGTGGGGGGGTCAGGAATGGGGGATAGATATGATCAAAGTTTGTGTATATGCATGTATGCAACTATCACAAGCTGATTTTTATATTATAAACATGTGTTAATTAACATATATTTATAAAGCAGGCTTTAATGAAAGAATGTTATCTATACTTTGAGAAAATACCTGTACATTAGCATAAATTTTTGAGAAGAAACCTAATGTATCAATTTTACAAAAGTGAGAAATCACATTAAAGTAGTACATGTTATGTGACATAGCTATTGATATTTCTCAATGTTTTTCAAAGGACATGATATAAAACTTCAAACGAGTTCAGAATCAGTAACACATATAAATACATCAGAAAGAAATACCCATATAGAAGGGATAAAATGATAGTTCATGTGCAAGAAGGAAGGAAAGGTATTTAAAGAGAGGAGTTTCCAAGTGTGTGATCATTAGTAGCTAGTTTCAGTGAGGTGTGCCTCCATCAACTGTCCGGAAATCTCTGGTTTAGAAAGTACTGCTTTAATAGTTCAATACATGAGCCTACTAGAAAGTGTCAGTATATTTCAGAGGCTTACTGTTTAATGCTGAAAAAATATGAATAATTGAAATCAAACTCTGTGAATGGGCAGGTGTTCACTTTATAAAGACTTTCTTGTCAGGGAGGGACTGGGGATGTAGTTTAGTTAGTGAAGTATTAATAAGCATGCAGGAACCCCCAGGTTGGATCTTCAGCGTGGCATAAATCTTGGTGTGGTGATACATGCCTGTTCTTCCATCGCTTGGGAAGTGGGAGCAGGAGGTTCTTAAGTTTGAAGTCAGCCTGGGATACATGAGGACTTGTCTTAAAACAAAGAAAAACTTTAGGAAGACTTATTTGTGCTGGTGGTTTGGACACAGTCTGTCTCTGAAGAGTGGAGAATGTTGGTTGGCCTTGGAAGCGGACTCTGATGGAATGCTGGGATACAGAAAACATATTTGCTTACTCAGAGGGGCAGGATGGGGTCGCTATAGTAAGGATACTTTAGGATTGAGAGAAAACCTGCTTTTGGATGGAGTTTACATTGGAGAGCCAAACACCTGAGACTCTTGTCAACTCTAGAATGTGGTGAGACAGTAGATCAAGGTCAAAGGATTTAAAGGTTATTTGCCCAGGATGGGGAAGAGTTGCAGTTGGTGCAATTAACACAGCTGCAGGAAGCTCACACCAATTTATATAAATCAATATTGGAAGCTGCAGATTAAGGTTAAAAGGAAAACCAGGAATAAAAAGATGGGTGTGATTAATATCACAGAAGGGACTCTACTTGGAAGGCTACCCTCGTGCCTTTGGGGCTTTGAAACACTCGGACATTCATAAAGGTCTATGGCAAAAATAATCAAGAAAAAGAAGAGAATATTGAGAAGTTATCTTCAGGGAGGAAAAAAAATCCAAACAGTTCAAAATGTTTAAATAAGAAACCATACCCAATGTAATTGTAGGTTTAATGAGCTCGAGTTTAATACTCCTTTGACCCTCGAGGTCCTTAAGGTGTTTTAAAAAATTCAAATAAGAAAAAGCTTCCTACAATCCAATCGCTTCGGGGGGCTTCCAGTCCTCCAAAGCAGAAGGCGATCCCCAAAACACACATTTTGGCACCAGTCTACCAAACGCAATCTGAGAGTTTTCCTTTTGCAGACATGGGGCGATGAGGCTTACATTACAAATACAAAACCTTGGAATTCTCCGGGCCTACGGGAAGGAACGTCTTTCCTTCTGAGCTCATTCACACCTGACCACGGGGGTCTCTGCAAGGGGAGATCGCGGGTGGCGGGCAGCCGAGGGGCGCGAGGGCTGCCCCGAGCCAGCTCCTGCGCCCCCCGCGTCGCGTCCGCAGCGTCCCCAGCGCCCGCGCCGGGCCACACCGGAAGTGTCCCCGGGCGCGCCGGAAGCGGCGGGCGGCGGCCGTTGCCAGGCGACGGGAGCTTCTCCGCGGCCCGCGAGCTCCGGGCCCGAGCGGCGGCGGGGCGCTGGTCCTGTGGTCCGCGGCGGGCTGCGGCGGGCGACTCCTCCAGGGTCCCAGGATGTTCTTCTACCTGACCAAGAAGGTGAATCTGCGGGGGCCGCCGCCGCCCCCCGGGTCCCGGCCTCGGGCGTCGCATCCCGCGGCTCTCGCGCCGCTGCGAGCCCCGGGCCGCGCCTCGCTCCTCGCTCCTCCATCGCGTTCCTGCCCGGGCGCCGGCGCTGCGCTCGCCGACCCTAGAGGGTCGCCGGGCTGGGAAAGCAACGCGGACGGGACCCCGAGGGGCGTGTGCGGAGCGCAGCAAAGACGCGGCGTGGATGGCGAGCTGGGCGTTCTCGGGCGTCCGCGTCTCCGCTCCTGGCTTCCTTCCCTGGGGGGCGCAGCTCCGGAGCCGGGCGCGACTGCGGGACCGCGTCGGGTTCAGTTTTACGCAAGGCGTCCTGCATCTGGCCTTCTATTTCCGTATTTTAATACTTTATGTATTTGCAAGAGAGAGAAAAAGAGAGAAAGGAAGGAGGGAGGGAGAGAAGGAAGAAAGGAGAGAAGAAAAGGAAGGAGAAAGGAAGGAAGAGATGCTCACGTGTCGATGTCAAATGATAACTTTTGGAAATCGGGTCTCCTACCACGTGGCCCCCGGGGCTTTAAACTCAGGTCCTCTGTTTTGCATGCAGGCACCTATATCTGTTGAGGCATTTCGCTAACCTCCTGGCCCTCCTTTTTTGAGACAGGGTCTCCCTGTGTAGTCCAGGCTGGCCTCCAGCTGCGGACCCTCCTGTCTCAGCTTCTGGAGTGCTGTGATTTTCACCCAGGGTCACCCCAACAGTCCTTCAGGGTTGTTTCTTACAAGATTGTCCGTATGTCCGGGAGACATGCCCGCCAACTCTTTCATGAAAAGCGTCCAGCTGCACTGTGATTCCTTTACAGATTGCTGTTCCCAATAACACGAAGCTGAAGTGTGTCTCTTGGAACAAGGACCAAGGGTTCATAGCCTGCGGTGGGGAGGATGGATTACTGAAAGTCCTGAGACTAGAGACACAGACAGGTAAACGACCCTCACCTGTGTGAATGTTTGAAAATGACAGAAAAAAAAAATGGCTAGTGTCTTTTATTTAATAAGACTCGATCAGGGTAATTTTCTGGAGTATTTTTTTTTGCAATTTTTTTTTGCAAAGAATGCAAAGAATATCAGATAGTTTCAGTAAAGTTATTGAGGAGAAATGACAAAGAAGGATGAATGAAACTAAGTGATTGTTGTGCTTTATCTAGTTATCCTGCTGTATCATTGAGCGTTTGCTAGAAACTGTTCACATGAACACTGGTAACGTCACAGGATCCCACAGTGGGATGTATTTAGAAGTCTGTATCATCTTGTTTCAGTAGGTATGTAACCAGAGATTCCAAGTAGAAAATAGAATCTTTTCTCCATTGATGTTGTTAGGTTATTTTTCTCTCTGGAACCACTGCAATTTTGCTTCCCTGATGTTGCCTTAGTTTGGGAGCCTCGATAGTTCTGTATCAGGTTTGAAGATCTAGATTGAAGAATGAAGTTGGAATCAGTACTCCCACAAAAGAACTGGATGAATTTCAGCAAGTTATGGAAATGTCTTTGGACTTATGTTCACTCTTGTAAAATGAAGGAATTAAACTTGGTTATTTTTGGGGCTCCTTACAGCATTCTCCCCCAAACTGTATCAAGCATGATAACTACTAGAAAAGACTGTAAAAATGGATTTCTAGGCTGCGCACTCCATTGTAGGTCAAGGATTGGATACTTTTTAACTGACCGGAATCTGAACATAACATCCTTTGGTCCTGCAGAAGGAGGTGACCCCATGAAAGTTTGCATTTCTTATCTTAGAAATGGGTCTGGGGGGCTGGGAAGATGGCTCAGTGGTTAAAGCCTTGCTTGTAAGCCAAAGGACCTGTGTTCTTATCCCTAGATCCCATGCATGGGTTCTGGGCAGTATGGTGGCTTGTAACTCAGATGCTGGAAGACAGAGTGTGGGAAACTCCAAAGCAAGCAGTGAGGTGGAAGAGCAATCCAGGATAGTTTATGATATCACCTTGGGCTTCCATAGGCACAGACATGCAAGTGCCTTGTTGTACAGACACTCACACACACACACACGTACACATACAGTCATGCACACGCCACAAAAAAAGATATGAGTCTTGTCATAGTTAGGCACAGGTGTCAACTTGACAGTTGAGGGCTTGAGCTCTGGTCTCATTCGTGGAGAATTAGTGGTTGGGTTAATCCCAGAGCAAACCTGCAGGAGATAGTCTGGCTGATGGGGAAGGCCCCGCCCATGGTGGATGGGACTAGGCCCTGGAATAAAATACAAACAGCTGGTTGAGAAAGTTGGCATCCTTGTGTACACTTGTCCAGACATGCTGGTGTGGCAAGTAAGGATTAACCCTCTTTCTCGACCGTTATATAGAGATGGTGTGGCCAATTCCCTTGGTCCTGGTGTTGGTGTGAGCTCTCCTGTCAGGTTGGACTGAGAACTGTAACTGGACAATCATAAGAGAAAATAAACCCCTTGTTCCCTTAAGCCATCTGATGCTGACTTATCAGCAAACATGCAGGCGAACTGCAATAAGTCTGAAGTCTTTTCTCAAGAATGACCACCCATCTAAAGTACATGAATAAGGCAAAGTTTTATTTCTGCAGACGAGTGCACAGCCTTAGTACAGGCACGAGCAGTAGGCCATCCATTGGGCTTAGATTCCTAATTCGGGGATGCTGTGCTTTACTCTAGGTAATCAGAGCTTGACTTCACGCTTGGATGTGTGGATTTATGCGTAGATGCAGAAGTGGGGAAAGGACAGGGGAACATGTTACAGCCTCAGCGGCGTATTCCAGGAAGCATGGGTTACTGCATGCAAAGCAAAGCAGTTTCTTAATATGGCATCATATTTACATCTCAGGACTTGGTAACCCATGAGGGATGCTTGGCTGCTTTTAAAACGAAGTCTTCCTATTTTTGATAGAAAAGACTCACGTCTCTCACATCTAGTGTTGCCGATGCACAGATCACACTAAGCAGTGCCGGGTTGCATCTCTGACCCTGGCACAAACTAAATACTTGGAATATTTCCCATGTGTTGGAGGGTGAATCCATGGTGTCTCCTTTGGAGTCACAATAGTTTTTAGAGGTAGCGTTCCAGCTAAGGTAACTGAAAACCTGGTACAGTCACAATTTGCCCAATGTCAAATTCCTAGTAAATGGCAGACCTAGGATTTGAAACAGAATTCGTCTTATTTTTTTAAGTCCTAGTTTTAAACCTCTATACAGAGGGCTCATGGATAGCCCAAACAAGAAGAGAATCATTGTTCTAATGGCTGTGTTTAATTATGTGAATGCAAGCTGTTCCCCCGCCACAGGCCTCACCTATGTTGGTTGGCCTGGAACTCACTATGTAGACCAGTGGATTATGTGGTCCAACTGGCAATTCTCCTGCCTCTGCTTCCTAAGAGCTGGGATTATGAGTGCACTACAATGCCCAGATGAAAGGTAGAGTTGGATATATTTAAGTACTAATTAAAGTTTGGTTGCACATTTGTAGTCTGATCTCTCATTGCTTTGGTTTTTTAAAAAATATTTTTAAAATGTATTGTGTGTGTATGTGTGTGTGTGCGCGCATGCACGCATATGTGTGTATGTGTATCAGAGGGCACTGTATGTATGTCCCTGTGGAGGACCAAGGGTGACTTGGGGAATCATCCTGGATCATTTCTACCTCCTTCTTGCTTTGCTGTGGGATTTCCCAGGCTCCGCCCATCAGAGCTGGAAGTGCATGCCAACCCTGGTTCTGCCTGGCATTTTTACTTGGGACCTGGGATCCGAACTCAGGATCTTCTGCTTATGAGACAGCGTCTTAACCTCTGAGCCATCTCTTCAGCCCAGTGCTTGTTGGTTTTTTTTTTTAATTGCGCTAAAAGAAAATACTTTCTCAATTGTTGTTTCTCAGTTGTATGTTATATATATGTGTGTATGTAGTTATATATGCATATACTTATTTTGCTTAAAATAGGTAACAAATTTTAGTTGCACCAAACAATGAATTTGTTTGGTTTAACATTAAACTTGTTGTTTTGCTATTGTATTTGAGACAAGGTCTATGTTGCCTAGGCGACTTTGAATGCCTGGACTCAAACCATCTTTCTGCTTCAACCTTCTGAGTAGCTGGGCTGGGGGTTCCCCTGGGTGCTATCTCCCCAACATGAGGCTTAAAAACTGTTTCTATTGTGACCCTTCACCCAGGAAGCAGAGGCAGGGTTGCAAGGCTGAGTCTCGTGGTGACTAGTAAGGCCAAGTCTCATCCACCACCACCACCACTATAGACATTTCTATTCCTGCTCCGACTGTGTGATGAGCTGCAGGGAGGGGGCAAAGCCAGAGCAAACTTGGGACATCAGTGAGAAAGGCAGGAGGGTCATTTCGCAAAGCTTGGAAAACGGAATACCGTGTTTGCTCTGGCACCTAATTTGTGAGTCTTGATGTAAGAGACATGTAAATGCAGCACTTACAGTAACATGGGGTCTCTGAAAGGGGCGACAGGAATGGGGTCCAGGCCAGGACTAGAGGGATCTCAGGCAGTGTGAGACTGTACTGAGACAAGTTTATTTTCAGCTAGACATGCTTGTAAGTGTTTCACATAGAGAATCATCTGGAATCATTGACTGTAAAGATTATAACAAGGAATAGCAAACATTTCATGAGAACAAGAGACACAAAAGAGAATAGCAGGAAGGTGCGTGAGGAGATACATAAAGACACCAGCCATCCTACCCAGCTGACAGCTGTAACAGGGAAGGTGCAAGGAAGTATGTGATTCACCTCGTCCTCAGCCGGTCAGTGATTGTATACAGTTAACAGTATCTAAAAAGACACATTTTCTGCTGGGAATAGTGTGGCCCTTAAATATAGTTTTAGGGAAAAAGCATGTTGAGCTGTTTGATATCAGTGTTCCCATTCCAAGATCAGATCACAGGACAAATGACAGACACCGGAAAAGCCAAAGAGCAGGAGCTAAGTCTGTTTTGCACCAGCCTGATCTATACTCGAGGAGTCCTGGGAAGGCCAGCTGGATAGGGGTGGGGGTAGTGATACTCATCATGGCAGAATGCTGTGTTTCACAATGATGGTGGTCATGCAGTAGGTCCTATTGGGGAATATAACTGCCAGATTCCGCATGTCTGCTATTTCCAAGCTCTGTTAAAGGTGGTGGGAGTGTTGTGGTGCAGCTCAGTTAAAACAAACTAAATTATCATCACCCAGCAACTGACAGAATAATCCCATCAATTCATCTTCTGAGGCCGCATTTTTACCTACCATGTAGTGCATGTTTGCTTACTGTGTGCTATTTCATCTGTGGTGGTTTGTGAATTATCAACATGACAGAATCTGGACTCACCAGGAAGACTCGTCTCTGGCATGCTGGGGGAGGGGGATTTTCTTGATTAGGCTGATTAAGGTGGGAGACCCACCCGCTTCGTGTGGGGTCATTGCTTAGGCTCCAGTGCTGGACTGTTACAGAGGAGGAAGTGAATGTAGCGTTTGTTGATCTCTGCTCCTGCCTGCTGACACGTGTGATCAGCTGCTTTAAGCTCCTGCCACCCTGTCTTCCCTGTCATGATGCCTCTGATCTGTGAGCCAGAACAAACCCTTTCTCCCTCAGCTGCCTTAGTCAGGCATTTGTCACAACAACAGGAAAAGAAGCCACTGCGGAGGTATCGTTGCTTTCCCTGTTACTTTCAGCGTGCATCTTTGTTTGTTTGTGAGAGGGTGCTGCTGTCTCACCCTGGCTGGTCACCTGCTTGCTTCCTGGCCTTGAACTCACAACAGTCCTTCTGTCCAGCCTACTGAGTGCTCAGTGACTCATCACTTTCCTTTTCTGCCCCTCCCCAGGAGGGGCATGAGCAGATGTTGCAGCGCTAACAGTGTTGGTATTTTAACATTGGACCGTTCCTTCTCCCATCCTTTTAAGCTATCACTTCTTTTCAGCATAGAACAAGCCTTCACCCTTTTTGCTAGCTTCTTCTATTTTCTCGATCTTTGGAATTCCTGAGAACGTGTACATCTGAGTTCTTTTCCTTTGTTCTCTAGTCAGATTTATGTGTGTGTGACATCTGACAAGCCCTCTGAAAGAATAAATGGCCATTTTGTTAATCATGGTATATCCAGAACATTCTATAGCATTGGAGCAGTGTATGTAGTCAACTATTTGTCGAATCAATGAATAAGTGCAGGATTGAGCATAAGAGTCAGGGAAAAATAAAAACTAGTTTCAAAACCTTTAGAATTTGGGCTGGAGAGATGGCTCAGGGATTAAGACTACCTCACAAGCAGAAGGTCCACAGTTCAGAGCCCAGGTCCCATATAAAAAGCTCTAGGCAGCCTGTACTTTTGGCCCTGGTGGGAAGAGCCTGGGAAATCCCAGAGCGAAGCAAAAAGAAGGTAGACCAATCCAGGATGATTCCCAAAGTCACCCTTGGTCCTCCATAGGGACATATGTTACCCTTTGATACACACAACACACATATACACACACAGTAAATGAATAAAAAATTTAAAAAACTCTCGCTATTTAGTCCTGTGTAAATTTTTAGTGTTCAGTTTGTACCCATAAGCATTTCTGTTTGAATATCTTAGGAGGGAATATACAGTAAGGATGATTATTTATCTATTTAATATACTGCCTTATTACTAGATAGTCTTACAAAGGACATGTATTATTTGTTTCATTTTCACTGGAGAAAAAAAGATTAGAAAACACATACTTAAAATTCCAGATATTCCCAAGATATGTCCAAATATTTTATTCTATCACTTTTACATATTTATCACAGGAACTTGTTTTGTTTTGTTTTATTTTTATAGATGATTCAAAATTGAGGGGTCTTGCAGCTCCTAGTAACCTTTCCATGAACCAGAATCTTGAAGGCCATAGTGGTGAGTCATTTTGGTTTCTAAAAATCATGTTTGAATAGGAATCATTCATATCATGTAGAAATGTCAACATTTTAAATAGTAATAATAGTGGGGCTGGAATTGGCTCAGGGGTTAAGCCTCTACCTCAAAAGCAGGGGGAGTCGAGTTCAAATCCTAGATCTCACCTAAAAACACCAGATGGGAATGGCTCTGGCCTGTACTTTTGGCCTTGGAAGGAAGAGCCTGGAAAACCCTAGAGCAAAGTAAAAGGAAGTAGAATAATCCAGGATGATTCCTTGGAGTCACCCTTGGGCCTCCACAGACGCACATGCGCGCGCGCGCGCGCACACACACACACACACACACACACACACACACACAGCATGTGCACACGCAAAAAGAAATACTTAAAGTAATCTTGTTTTGATTGAGCACTAATTCATATGGCTCAGTAATTCATGGGATCATCTTTGATAAATCTGAAAGAAAAACTGGCCATTACTTCATACATTAAAAAATAATTCTTGATATCATCCCTGGGCCTCCAGAGGCACACACAATGCCCTCTTACACATATGTGTACACACATGTGAAAAAAGTGTTGTTTATGAATTTTTAAATATATATTTTCCTTTTAAACCATCAGTCCTTTGATTTCAGATCAAAGAGAGATGTAAGGGAACACAATGATCCTAGTGGTTCCTGCAGAGAAAAGATAAGACTTCTACAAGGGTGTTGCGGCATGACATAAATCTGTTTTGTTTATATATGAAAATTTTTCAATAAAAAAGACCTCTACAGGGTATTATTTTGACAGTGCATAATGTTTGAACACAGATTGTGTGTTAGAACATACGTCATCCATGTATAATTTGTATTGGTTAATACTGTTATGTAAGGACTTCCTTACATAACATAGAGTAAGCAAATGAGAACAATTTAAATTTCTGAGTTGCTTTCTCTGTTGTAGGTGCCGTTCAAGTTGTGACTTGGAATGAGCAGTATCAGAAGCTGACCACCAGTGATCAGAACGGGCTCATCATTGTCTGGATGCTGTATAAAGGTGTGTTAGGACGGCTGCCTTGCTCTTGACGAACTGGTGTCTGATCATAATATTTGGATGCGGAAATAACATTTCTGAAACAGATACCATGTTGCTAGCACGAGGAATGTGCTCTGGTTACATGGCGACAGTATTCCTGGGTAATGCTGAGTTTTTCTTTGGCTTGTGGCCCTGCTTTAAGAAAGCGAATTAGCTGGTGGTTAATTGAGTCTGTCCAAAGTAGTTGACTCTCTCCATATCCATGATAGATAGTTGATCCCCAAAATGAATTCAGACACTTAGAATAGTTGCTACTTAAGGTAATTCTTCCCTTGAGATTTCCAAGAATTAGTTCCTGTGTGATTGGTACTGGGGTTAGCTTACTAGACAAAAACACATTTATGAAGATGCCAAAGGCAATGGTTCCTTTATTTCATGTTCTGTATTGGGTCAGAGAGCTTCCTTTTCTTCTGTGGGTACAAATTTATCTCATCTCTGATGAATGACTCACAGCTGGTACCTCTGGTTCTGTAGAGGGTACTTGGGAATTGGGAGACAAAGAGGAGGATTAGATGCATCATTATTGCTGGAAAAACAACTCACTGCATTTCTCTTGAGCCAGGAACCTCTATCTTCCAGTGAAAACCCTCAGTTAATGATTTAAAAAGATTCAGGATATCCTATTTATACTTTCTTTTTAAATATTTTATTTATTAATCTACTCGTTTGACAGAAGGAAAGGGAGAAAGGGAAGGAAGGGAAGGAAAAAGGGAAGGAGAAAAAAAGAGGGGAGGGTGTTATGGTGGAGGCCAGAGAGCAGCTTTTGGAAGTTGATTCTTCCACTATATGGGCTTTTAGGGATAGAATCAAGTTGCGAAGTTTGTGAGCAGGTACCTTACCCACTGAGCTATCTTGATGGACACGCCATGCGCAATTCTTAATTACAAAGATATGCTGTTATACTTACACTTTATTTCCAAAGAGTGTATGTATGTCTATGTGCCTGAATGCATGTGTGGAGAGACAGAGACAGAGACAAAGATAGACAGGAAGGCAGAGAGAGAGAAGTGTGTTGAAATATGTTAAACTCTAGTAGACTGGAATATTGTTTCCAGGATTAGTCCTCTGTAGACTTTAATCCTGATTGTGTTAAGAACCATTCTGACCGCTTATTCAGACCACATGACTATTTGCTGGTCTGTAGGCCAGAGGTCCCCGCGCCAGAATGTGATAAAACCTAAAAAGTGCACAAAATAAGGGCAAAAATAATGCTTTTTGTTATTTTGGTTGTCTTTTGTTTAGTTATACCATGAGGCAAGTCACATCTCATTCTGACTATATAGCTCAAATGTTTTTGTCATTCATTATAAGTAATATGGTCTTTCCCTAATATAATATGACCTATTCATGAATATTTAAAACCAGACTTAGAGTTTTATATATTAGGCTACATGCTTTTCACTATATGCTTGTAATTTGTGCACATATATAATATTATTGCCATTTTATTTTTCCCTTAATTATATATGTGTTATTCAATTTATATGTGTTATTCAAAGGAGAAAACTTAGGCTTTGAGAAAAATCAGATATTTCAGTATCACAATAGCCAACAAAGTTTCCTTTTCAACTGATTAAAAAGAGAGAAAAAGAGAGAGAGGAGAGGGGTGTTTGTCTGCTCTCTGACAATCATGAAGCAGTCACTCACATGACCTAAGCTAACTTTTTAATTTGTTTGTTTTGCATTTAAAGGCTTTATAGTTTAGTGTCTTAGGTTGTAGAAAATTTGCAGTTATTATCCCTCAATGTACTTTTTTTGAATCCTGTCATCTTGTTGTAGACAGGGTCTGTCTAGTAGCCTGGGCTGGCTTCAAACCTCAGGTTCTTCCTTGGCCTCCCAGGTACTGGACTGTCTGTCGCAGCACCCAGCAAACATTGTCAGCCATTTAATAGATGTGGAATTTTAACTTGCAATTGCTTTTCTTTGGTGGAAACAGGTTCTTGGTATGAGGAGATGATCAACAATCGGAATAAGTCAGTGGTTCGAAGTATGAGCTGGAACGCTGATGGGCAGAAGATCTGCATTGTGTACGAAGATGGGGCTGTGATCGTCGGATCCGTGGATGGTAATGCATTCATTCCACCTGTGGGCATCTGAAAAACAGATAGATGGAAGACATCTGCCGTGCCTCCCGTGGCACCTGAGAACCACTTGTTGGTTCTCATCATAGTCTTCAAGTATATTCAGAACAAAGCACATCTGTTTTGATTTCCCACTATGGCCCTGCAAAAAGTGAATTAATTTCTCAGCATTATTTATAGTCATCATCTAATTTACCTTCCTGTTAGATTGTATAGATACATAGATTTTAGTTTTTTTTTTTTATTTATTCAATTGTATGTGTGTGCGTGTGTGTAGAACCACGGGCGAATTCAGGAAATACCATGGACGCCTCCATCACCTCCTTGTTTTACTCTGCCCCAGAATTCACAGGCTCCGCCCTACCAGGACCAGAAACGCAGGCCGCCCCTGCTTCCGCCCGGCGTCTATACGTGGGGTCTAGGATCCGAACTCAGGACCTTCTGTCTGCAAGGCAGAGGCTTAACCCCTGAGCCACCTCTTCAGCCCCATAGATTTTAGTTTTGTAAAGTCTAGAAAATTATACAAATCTGCAGATTTAAAAAGCTTTTACCTGTTTTGAGAGATGGAGGAAAGAAGAGAGAAAGGGACAGAGAGAGAGACAGAGAGAGAGAGAGAGAGAGAGAGAGAGAGAGAAAGAGAGATGCACATGTTACAAGGATGGAGATAGATCAGAGGACCCTTTTGGGAATTTGGGGACTGAACTCAGGTTACCAGGTTTGTGTGCAGGCGTGTTACCCATTGAGCTCTCTTGGCGATCTAAATCAGTGATATTTTGGTTGAACAGAATATGCCTCTGTTAATTTTGTAGCCTTTAAAGCATGTCTTTCAAATTATAATATGCAAATTATAATATGCTGAGAAAGGACAGTAGCTGGACAGGGAGCTTAAGGTTGAGACAAGGGGTTTCCTTCTGTGATTTTATTTGAGGTGGTGGCTTAGATGAGCTGTGTGTATTTAGCGGTCTCTGAGAAAGGGCTTGAAGAGAAGAGTGGAAGGGAAAGAGAGGGGGGCACAGGTCCTGGGTGGGCACAGGGATCAGCCTGGAGTGGGGCTTGTGGGCAGCTGCCTCTTCCTATGCATTAGGAGCCAGGGCAGATGGGGTATGTGTGGATTCGGGGCTGGGGTGTTTGAAGATGTGAAGGAAGGAGGAATTGTTTCTGGGGAGGCCTCACCTTCTTTCCCAGTGAAGAAGGCTCTTCTGCTCCCTGGGCGTGAGTCTGCGCTGAGCTGGAAGGAAGGGGAGTGAGTTTGCAACAGCTGTGATTTCTCTGAGGGTTTTTAGCTTACTAAGTGCTCCGTAAGTATTAGTGGCCCAATAAGTCGAATGGCCATGTGTGTGCAAGGAGGAGCGTGAGGGCTCCTCTGGGAGACTAAGATTTTGGAAGCAGACAGAGGTTGATGGATCGAGGCTCTGAGTTTGTAACTATTGTGGTTCTGTTTTGTTTCAGGCAATCGTATTTGGGGAAAAGACCTGAAGGGACTACAGCTTTGCCATGTAACCTGGTCTGCTGATAGTAAGATCTTACTTTTTGGAATGGCAAATGGCGAGATACACATTTATGACAATCAAGGAAATTTTATTGTAAGTCTATATCTTCTATTTGTATAATTTGTATGATTATATATTTTCATGTGTACACCTCTATTACGATAGTTTATAAAGTCAGTTTTCAATTCAGTTTTTCCATTTTCCAATCATCTAAAAAATTTTTGTAAACAGAAAACAAATCTTAGTTTCCTCTTTTTTTAATTTCTTTTCTATTTTTTCAAGACTAGTCTTGTGTAGCTCAGGATAGCAGGGATGACCTTGGACACCCGATTCTTCACTTTCAGAGTTCTGGGGTTACAGGCATGTGCCAACTCCTTTGGTTTGTGCAGTGTTGGGGATCAAACCCAGGGCTTCATGCATGCTAAGCTATTGGTCAAGTAGCGTCCCCAGCCCACATTTAATTTCTGAAAGGCACATTGATGTAGTAAAGCTTGTTCTGGCGGCTGAATGGGACCGGATGACGGTGCATTGAGCAGAAGGTTAGCGGGCAGGATGATGCGCAGGATGATATGTGCTCAAGTGTCTTCTGGCACCTCAAGACAGTGTTTACCCGTGGGTACCAAAGATATTGTTGTAGCAGCTAGAGATTGTTTTTTGTGAAAAAAATGGTAGATTTAAGTCAGAAGGTAGAAAGACCAGTTTCTAGATGAAAGGTAAAATAGAGTAGACTTGGTGATATAAACTAGAGAAAATTCGGATTTTCAAAAATTTAGTTCTGATAGATTTCTCATTTACCACGGGGCAGTTTTGTCTGAAGCACAGACAATATATTTATATTTACCTATCTATATATTTACCTACTTAATGGTGGAAGTAAAATCAATAAGCTGTGATTTTTGTTTGTTTCTGGTGACATGGAGGGCCCATGTGTGACGCAGGCTGACTCACGATCCTCCTGCCTCATCCTACCTGTACTGGGGTACAGGCGTGGGCTTCCACCTCCATTTGACGCTTGGCTATTTCAAGTACTTTCATATGCTGTTGTCACTCGAGTGTCATGAAAACTCCTGAGCGTCAGTGTAGTTTTTGTAATGTCCTTTTCCTTCGTGTGTAGTTTTTGTAATGTCCTTTTCCTTCGTGTGTAGTTTTTGTAATGTCCTTTTCCTTCGTGAAGTTTTGAGGTTGGGTCCGGTGTGTGGTTCAGGCTTGACCTTGAAGTTGCCATGTAGCCCAGGCTGGCCTCAGACTTGAGTTCTTCCTCCTCATCTCCGGAGCGCTGGGAACCATACTGAGCCCCACACATGCATTTTTATTCTTGCCTTACACCCGGAGAGTGTGGAGGCTGAGGAGGGCGGAGGCTGAGGAGGGCGGAGGCTGAGGAGGGCGGAGGCTGAGGAGGGCGGAGGCTGAGGAGGGCGGAGGCTGAGGAGGGCGGAGGTTGAGGAGGGCGGAGCCTGAGGAAGGTGGTTTGTCCAGGCCCAGGAAGCGCGAGCGATGGTGCTTGGTTTTGTGGCCAGGTTTAAACAGCATTCTGCATAGTATTGTATGTTCAGAACACTGACTTCAAGCGCAGTCATGAAGCTGAACCTAATCAATGAAATTGTTGCAGATGAAAATGAAACTGAACTGTTTGGTGAACGTGACTGGAGCCATCAGCATTGCTGGAATTCACTGGTACCATGGCAACGAAGGCTATGTGGAGCCTGATTGCCCGTGCCTGGCGATTTGTTTTGACAATGGGAGATGCCAAATAATGAGACATGAGAATGACCAAAGTAAGTTGTCTTTCTGTTCTGTTTTTTTTAAAGTTGGGAAAATTTAAAAATATTTAAACATTGTTCTTAAGAACATAAAGCTGGGCTGGAGAGATGGCTCAGGGTTAAATCCTTTGCCTTCTAAGCAGATGGATCTGAGTTCAAATCCCAGATGCAACATCAAAACACCAGAACAGAAATAGCTGCAGCTCACACGTCCGGCCCTGGAAGGCAGAGCCTGGGAAACCCCAGAGCAAATCAATAAGAAGACGGAGCAATCTAGGATGATATCCAAAGTCACCCTTGAGCCTCTGTAGGCATACATAGTGCCTGCTTCTACACACACACACCCCTACATACCCAACCCTCCCCAAAAAAACCTCATAATGTTGTTTATGCTAAGTGTGAATCACATTGTCTTTTGTTTGCTTTGAGCAGATCCAGTTTTGATTGACACTGGCTTGTATGTGGTCGGGATCCAGTGGAACCACATCGGCAGCGTGCTGGCCGTGGCCGGCTCGCAGAAAGTGGTCACTCAGGACAAGGATATCAACTTCGTGCAGTTTTACACCCCCTTTGGTGAGGTGAGCATTAAAGTCTTGTCTTCTTCCCATTTAGAGGCAGATGTAGCAGTAAATGGGGAAAAGATGAGCGCCATTGTCGGGTGACTTTAACAGGGACAGGTATAAGTGTGGGGCGTTTCCTTTCAGGGACCTTTGAGTAACAATTGGAGAAACCAAGTATCTGTCTGAACATTGTCTTGTAGGTCTGTATTATATCCATCATGGAGTTTATAACCTATGTGTTTAGAAACCCAGGGGTGTGACCTAGACCACTATGGAATAGCAGGTTAGACTGTTTCCTGTGTGATCTAAGTAGATGTCTCCTGGCGCTGGTGGCCTTCAGGCGGATTTCAGTGGAATGGATTTGTTTCAGGTTCATTTTTCTAGGTTTTAATTGGACACTTTAAACGTTTTTGAATGTTAAATATGTATCTATCTGCTCTTCTTCTTCGTAACTTTCAAGTTTCCATTTTTTAACTTGGGCTGGCAAGCTGGCTCAATGTGGAAAAGGGCCCTTTGCAAACGCGGCCACCTGTTGCATCTCTGAAAACCCTAGTGGAAGAGAACTGACTTTTGAATGTTGCCCTTTTCACTGCACCCATGTGCTACAACATGTGCTACAACATGCGTGTGTGCATCTGCCCTCTCCCTCTCAAATAAATAAAAAAAATTAGAAATTATTTGAGGAAACCTGCAATACACTAAATATGAACTAAATGCTATAACTGCAATAGACTAAATACACTAAAATACGAGCATGGTTTTCATGAGTGCATGTTTCATCTTTTTCAGTGGCAATATTAATGAATTTAGTTTTTAGAATTTTCTGGAATATAATTGGAACATTCAAGCAAGGAACTGATATATTGTGAATTTCAAAATATAGGAAATGCCAACTTACTAATAACTAAGCCAAATGTATTTTTTTGATTGTTTAATTTTCCAATCCTTTGTTTTATTTTCTTTTCTTTGAATAGCCCATTGGTTTTTATAAGTTCACTATGACTCTAATAATATACTTTTTTGATTTTATAGCAGCCTATACCCATTTTTGAAAATGATTTTAACATTAGTATTTTTGTAGCTTCTATATGGTGGAATGGTGTTATTTTACCTTTCGTGTCAGTATCCTAATGGTAAAATATTTTGCAGAGAGGTGCTCTTTGCACCTTGTTAACCAGTGATATTTTTGATATATGCAAAAGCTAAAGACATCAAAAGCAGAGTTTTCAAGATTGCTAAATATTTAAACTGAATCCAGTAAGTTTTCTATTTGTGGACTTCCCTATAATTCCATCTGTTTCATGTATGCATGTGAGGAGCATGTGCGGGGGCACACAGGTGAGCAAGCACACATGTGGAGGTCCCAGGTTGGTAGCAGGAATCACCCCCATTCTCTCTTCTACCTTGTTTCTTTAGCTACACCACAAGCATTTCAACCACCTCCCCAGTCCCACAATCTTTGCTAAAAACTTTTCCTGGTCCCTTAGGTTTATTTATCATTATGTTGTTTTATCTGTCTTCCCCCATTGCACCTTGGTTTAGCGTCTCCAAGTACAACAATTTGTTTTCCAGATGTATGTCTTGGAAAGCAGTGTTTTAAGGGTTAACTTGGAGTTAAGGGAAAACTGTAAGTGGTTTTTGGTTATCAGTCATAGTTGAGGTATATTAGTCACTTAGGATTCTAGGAATGAGTGAATGATGGGAGGTTTATTTTTAGAGTTATGTCACTGTTAATAACATGTCATTGATTTGGTTTAGAACAGGATCTTTCCATATGGCCCAGGCTCATGAAGTCACGGTCCTTCTGTTGTCTCCTAAGTGCGGAGATTTATCTGCATGTGTCACATGCCCAGCTTTGAGATGATACTTTGAAGGCATATAGCTAATGATTTAAACTTAAGAAAACCACAGAGAAGAACTTGCCAGTTCTGTGGGCGAGGGCTCGCTGGGTTTGCATAGTGGTCTGTCCATGGTGGGGTAACAGATGGTAGGGTTTGTAGTTTGTTTGACCTGGTTTTAGTTCCGTCCCATATTGAGCTTTGACTTTGAGAAGATGTTAAGCCTGTAAGACTCAGCTTACTTCCTGAGTCAGGGCAAATCCTCCTGGTCATTGTTAAGATTGAAGGAGACGCTGGGCCTGCTGGCTCAGGCCTCTAGTCCCAGCCACCGGAAGGCGGAGATAGGAGGATTGCAGTTCAAGGCTTCCCGAGGTACGAGCGGGTTCTAGGACAGCCTGGGCAGCTTGGTGAGCCCTTCTCAAAGCCAGGAGGAACAGAGAGCTGGGGGTATAGTCACGGCAGAGCTTTACCTGATATGCATGAGTCCTGGGGTTCCGTCCCCAGCAACACACACACACACACACACACACACACACACGACGACGATGACAATGATGGAGTTTCTCACAGCGCTCGGCACTTAGGAGATGCTGAGTCAGTTTTCTGTCTTTGCTGCTGCCACCCTCTGGCTGCTTGCAGAGTGAGGAGATGGCTTTTGTCTTCCCTCTGTGGCTGCGGTGGGTGAACCCCAAGAGTGTGTGGGAACCTGCTTGTTTCCTTGTCTAATACAGGCAGCAGATAAGACTCTAGCTTAAAACTCCCTTTTGGTTTTCTCCACAAATGGTGTGTAGCACGTGTGTTTTAGTCCGCCATGCACTGTATGGGATGCCGCAGAGGGCAGATTTGTCAGGCTTACTGACTCGTAGATTTGGAGGCTGAGAAATCCCAGTTTGAAGTGTTGGTTGTCTTGGCACATCACTAGAGGAAGGAGGAAGGACAAGAAGAAACAAGAGGTTGAATTCATCCTTTCATAACAACATTAAAAACGTCTCAACTCTTAATAGTTCCCAATGACAGATTTCAGTCTGAACTTTGGAAGGGACATTCAAATCACAGCAACATTAAACTTGACCCTAGAGCGTATCTGCTTCAGAACAAGGGATGCCGGGGTTTTGAATTGTAGGCCAATTGAAATTCTTGGGACGATGCTGGTATTTTAAATAAAAAGTAGATTAAAGTATTTGTACTTAAAACCACATTGAAAAGAAAGTGTATTTTCAGTTATCAAATGCCCTCTGCTGCTATGTGAATGTACCGTTATTAATGCTTATTTATCGAATGCCTGTTTACCAAGAGCTTCTCTTAAGGGATAAAGAAACGAATGTGCACGGATGGAGTTTGTCATTCAAAGTGTTTGCTGCTGAATTATGTGGAACCAGGGGAGAGGGAAGAAGGCAGGGGTCGGTGGGGTCGGTGGGGTCGGTGGGGAGAGGCTGTTGAGTTGCACGGAAAGGCTGAAGAATCAGGGTGTTCCAGGGCAAGGTCAGGGTGTGAGGCAAGAGGGGAAGAAAACATCGCTCGTGAGGCAGTGCACGTCCTTGTGCTTAGAGCGGACATTCAGCTCAAGAAGGTCCTCTTGGTCCACGTGGGAAATGGCACGTGTACCAGGGCGAGGCCTGTGTGGGGACCGAGGGGCCACTGATTTAACAGTGATCAGATTGCTTTTCAAAGCAGGGAAGGTGAGATCACACTTGTGTTCTAGATACTTGTGACAGCCGAGTGGAGAATAACCGTGTAGGGGCGAGGGTGGGAATGAGGAGAGGGGTGAAGGTAAGAATGGAAGTTATGGGTCTCTTTCTTGTGCAGAAAAGAGGCAGTTGTAAACCCTGGAGAGGGCCAAGTGATGGAGAAGACTAGGCGGCTGCGGGAGAAGGAGTCTAGGGGTCAGGCTGAGCCCTGAGGTATCTCACTTCCTACAGCTGTGTATTAGGATGTGTCTTCTAACCTAAATTGCTGGATTTTCGTTAGCAAGGTGTTTTATTCATAGTTGTACATGAAAGTCAAGATGTGGCTCTCCATCTGTGGTATCTTATATTGGGTGAAATTAGATCTTGAGTTCTTAAAGTATAGTTTGTAAATTTCTCCTGTCTTACATATGTTTTTCATGATAGGAAAAGGAAAATGAGTCTAAAATGAGCCAAAAAGAGCTGTTGAATCACTTTTGATCTTGATGATGTATTTGAATTACAATACTTTAGATAAAATCTATTTTTCTCCAGCACCTAGGTTCTTTGAAAGTTCCTGGAAAACACATGTCTTCACTCTCATGGGAAGGAGGTGGACTGAAAATCGCCCTAGCTGTTGACTCCTTTATATACTTTGCAAATATTCGGCCTGATTATAAGGTATTAAGAGCAATTTCAAAATACAGTGTTTTTAAAAAATGAATTTGTTATAACTTTGTCATAACAAATAGCTCCTTCACGGGAGTAGCTGAAGGCTTCTTACAGAGGTGTGGACAGGGCTGGAGGGAACAGCAGTAGAGATGAGGCTGGCACCAGGGCTTGGTAGATGCCATCTGATCAGCCTGGGCTTCAGGGCAAGGGAAGGGGTGATGCTCCTGGAATCCACAGAGCTATGACCATGTGTCAGAGCCACTGCCAGCTGCTAGGCAGGGCGTGGGGTAGATGGCAGGATACCCACGTGGCGGAGCCACCAAAGCCAGCAGAGGGCAGAGGACGGATCAGAGGGGAAGAAAGGGTAGATACCAGTATTTTATCTGAAACACACATAGCCTCTTATCTTCAACATCTGATCCCAAACGAGCTCTTAAATAAGAAATGGTCTGATAATCTATCTGTTCTGAAAACGCTTGTGTAAGATCAGTGGCTCATGCCTGTAATACCAATCGTGGGAGGAAATGGCAGAATTGTTTGAGGGCAGCGTGGACTACATAGTGCAACCTTTGTCTCAAAAAACTAAGGGTTGAGAATGTGTTTTAGTGTTAGTATATGCACAGGGGCCTAGGTGTAACCTTGCGTGGTGAGAGAGGAAAAAGAAACATATATTTAACTTTCAAAGGACAAATATTTTGGGAAAATGGTCATTTCTAGAACTCGGCAGAGAAAATAGAATCGTGGAGCTCGTTTCAGTGCCAGGCAGTGAGGAAGCGCTGATGCCAGGGAGTGGGGACTCTTCACAGGGCTTGGCAGACAACCCGAAAAGCTTCCAGAGGCCCAGACTAGGATAATTCAAGGAATAAAGTAAATACGTAGCATTCTGTTATAAGCCATTTTGTCACAGGTCATTATGGATGTAAATAAGTGATTTAAATAAACAAGTGGGAGAGAAGAAACAGATTTTCCTTGCAGAAGTATTCCCATGTCCATAGTGCCCCCTCCAAAAGGTGCAGTGGAATCTCTCCACCCTGTCGCTGAGGGGGGAAAGCAGGGAACTTTTCAATGGAGAATCTTGGCAACTGCCCCTCTGCCCAAGTGATCAAAGCCGGCGTCATCAGTGACATCATGTGGAGATCATAAACCCTTAATATGAGGCAGGATGTGCGGGTCTCCCTAAAACCAGTCATCCGGCCTGACCATGAGGACATCAGACAGAGCTGAGCTAAGGGATGCTCTTCAAAATACCTGACTTCTCTTCTCCCCTGCCAAGGCCAAAACAGGGATGCCAAGAAACCGTCACTGCCCAGAGGAGACATGACAGCGGAACACAATGTAGCAGACAGTCAAATTCTGTGGTAGCAAAGGAAGCTCTAGAGCAGAGCCATGAAATCCAAAGAGTGGGTGGGGCTTAGCTAGTGTCAGTCACTGTAATCCAGCGAAGATAATGTTGGGGTCTCAGGACAATTGTACCATAGGAATGGAAAAATGAGTTGAGGGGTATTTAGAAATTCTGTGTCTTGACAACTTTTCTGTAAAACTGAAACTCTTAAAGTCAGTTTGTTTTAGAAGGGAACTAGTATAAAAAGTCTAATGGCTTAGCTTTGAAGAGTGAACTTAAGCCTCATGTTGACAGTGCTCAGTGCTGAATTCAGAGCTCATTTGCGCGCACGTTACCCCAGGGAGGCTAGAGTTGCCTAAGTTCTGTTACCGTGAACGATGTGAGCCAGAGAGTAACCAAACAGGTGCAGCTGGAAGATTTGCATGTGGTCGTTCCTGGGAGGAACTGGTTGGGGGAGGGGGAGGTCTGTCTTTGTTTCCAATAAGCCAGATAAAAAGATTTGACCATAAAAACGTTCAATGAAAAAAGTGCCTATTTTTTAATTTTGGCTTGGGGACCCAGAATTTAAACTTTGACAGTGATTAATCACTGTGTACCACATCTTCCTGAAAGCAGATATCAACTTTTGAAAATTCACGACTTCAACCTTATAAATCAGGGCTAAACAAGCTTAATACACTTTTGCAGCATATTGTTTGTTTTTAAAATGTCTTTTTTAGATTTTTTTTTTTGTTAGCGAGACCAGGTGTGAAACTAATCTGTCTTCCATTTCTGAAGGATACATTTGTCAGCACTGATAAACTATCTATGCAGTATTTCTTAAGTACATATAAAATGAATTGCTCTTTCTTTCCCAGGCTAAATATTCCATTTTCCTTTTTGTTCCCATCCCCTTCTTTCCTTTGTCTTTTCCTTCCTTCCCTTGCAGTGGGGCTACTGCTCCAATACCGTGGTCTACGCCTATACCAGACCCGACCGCCCCGAATACTGTGTTGTTTTCTGGGACACGAGAAACAACGAGAAATATGTTAAATACGTGAAGAGTCTCATTTCTATCACCACCTGTGGTGATTTCTGCATTTTGGCTACAAAAGCTGATGACAGCCACCCTCAGGTAGGTGCGCTTTGGCATCTTGCAGCTCGGGTGGGTTAACAGCTGGCAGAGCTGGGCTGTTCTTACCCTGCTTCTCAAGGACGGGCTAGATTCGCGTCTCCCCAGGGCTGTTTTGGAGCTGAGACTCTTGGCTCTGTATTTCCTGATGCCCTTTTCTCCTCCCAACCAATCACTGGCAGTTCATGTTGATGGATCTGATGTTTTGTATTTTAAATACCACACACATTCTTTCTTCAAGTGAAAATTCCTCAAGACAGAAATGAATATCCAGATGTCTGTAGAAATACTGAAGAAATTGTGAAACCATTTGAATAGCTTTTGACAATGACAAACCTGTTTTCATTTGGAGTCATATTGCTTTAAAAATCTATATTTCATAGCATAAAAATAAAGAATATAAATAATGTGTTTTTTTAATGTACTAACAATTTAGGAATTTATAGAGTTCATAAATACTTCAAACTAGGTTTACTAATATATTTGACTAAGTTATAATTTAAAAGTATGTGATTTTGGTTGAAGTTGACTATTTGAACAGCCACATTTGCCTTCGTTTTCTCTGGAAACACTAAAGCGACAGTTAAGGCATTTTTTTTTTTAGAGTAATAAGCTCGCAGGGGCCAGAAAAGAAAGGAAATGGCAGCAAAATGTTGGAGGATAGAGAGTAACTGGTAATTACCTTTGCAGACCCAAGAATACTATGCCAGAGGCAACTGGTCGTTCAGTGTGAGAGGCCCAGGACTTGGGGTGCCTGCTGGGAGAAAGACATTTGGGCAACTTGGGAGTACCAGAGATGAGGCAGGAAAGAGAAAACCTTTTAAAAAATAAAAGATGGATAAAGAAACAGATTTGGAGGTTTCCTTCCTAGCTAGAGCCCAGAGCAGCAGCCTCGTGAAGTCTGGGGTTTGATCCCCAAGGAGGAAGGACCCAAAGGACTCTCTCGGCAACCAGTGGGCTGAGGGGCATTAGGCTGTGCTGCAAGCCAATTACATGAAATGTTCACTAGCCAGCGTTACCTCCAGCCACAGCCCTTTGCTTTTAGAGGCAAAAAGCAGATTTCCCAGGATGAGACATTCAGCTTGCCAACAGCCGCATATTGGAGAATCACTTTGCAAATTCTGAGGGAAAATGACTCCTTATCTAGAATTTTGCATTTTTAGGCAATCTGGTAATTAAATGTGAAAGTAGAATGCAGATTTTTTTTCAGATACACAAGGTCACCCTGAATTTTCCACTCCCTTCCCTATTGCAGGGACTCGATTCTTGACAAAGTGCTGCAAGATGGGATACACCACAAAGGTGTGTGTGTGGGGAGTCCAAACAAACAAAGAAACCTGAGTCCAAGGGTGGGCATCCGTGGTGAAGAGTGTGCCAGGCGATTTGCTTCGCAGCTTGCCAGGAAGTCCAGGGAGGAGAGGAGGCTCCGACAGAAACTCAGAAGGGGACTGGGGAGGTGACTGAGTCAGTACAGTGCTGCCCTACAAGCTCGGCACCCCTAGTTCAGTCCAGGGCTCCTGTGCTGGGGAGATGGAGCCAGGAGGGTACCTGAGCTTCCCGGCCATGCAGCCTGGCCTAACCAGCACACCTCAGTTCCCAACGAGAGACTCATCTCAAAAAAGGGATGAACAGCCCTAGAGGAGTGAGAGCAGAGGCTGGCATCTGGGCTTCGCACACACGTGCACACACACACACACACACACACACCGTGCACACACTGTGTACTCACAGGAAAAATAGAAAAATTAAGACAAGTGGACTCTTAGGCGAGATAACTGGGAATAATTGGGGATTTAGGTTAGTAATGTAGAAAGCTAAGCACAGAGTAAAAAGAACCATGAATCACAACAGAGAAAGCAAAGAATGTTTAAAATAAATGACTATGTTGTTGGTCGGATCGTGAGTAGTGTTTGCATAGTCAAAATGATGTGATCATTTACACTTCCAAAGTTCTGAAGTAAAGTGTAGCACTTACAACTTCTGATATGACAAATTTCTCCTAAAAACAGAAAGATGGAGGGATGGAAGTGTGCTGGGTCAGGCGTAGGATGGGAGGGATGTAGGGAGCTGAGCGCTTGTCTTCACTTGGGGGAGGCAGAGATACAAGAGTGGGCTTTTCCAATTAGGTGTGCTGGCTCATGCCTGTAATCCTCGCACTCAGGAGGGTATTGCAGAAGGATTGCTGGAATTCCAGACCAGCCCAACTTACAGTGGGAAAACTTGTCTCAAAAAACAAAATCTTGGACTGGGGAGATGGTTCAGAGGTTAAGCCTTTGCCACACAAGCAGAAGGACCTGAGTTTGGATCCCAGATCCCATGTAAAAACACCAGATGGAAATGACAGCAGCCTTTACTTCTAGTCTTAAAAGGTAGAGCCTGGGAAATCCCAGAGCAAAGCTAAAAGGAGGTAGAGCAATCCAGGATGATTCCTGAAGCCACCCTTGGGTCTCCACAGCACAGGCATACATGATGCCTTCTGATACACAGACACATAGACATACACACAAGCATACACATGCACGCGCGTGTGCATGCACACACACACACACATACACACACACACACACACACACACACACACAAAGGTCGAAACAAATCTCCCCAAACTCAATAAACCATGAAGTAGCATCATTTGACTCAGAAACTTGTAAAAATGAAAGCTAAATAACCACAATTCATTTTGAGGCCATACATTAAGCTTATTTTAAATAGGAGAATAAATATTTTAGTATATTTTTTTATCACTGAGTTTGTTTATGAAATTAAACTAATTTTATTTGAGATGGTACAAAAGAAAAATCTATGTTAATATTATACAGAGAATTAGCCTATTTGAAAATGTTCTGGTTAGGAAAACATTTAAATACATTTATATTGGTAGTATACAGCAAAATGGTAAAAAAATGAAATTAACACATTAGAATCATATGATTTCAAATGTGTATTGTTGGTTTCTTTTCTCAATATTAGTCATTGATGATTATGTGTGTATAAGTCATTTTTCCCAAATTAACTGAATTTTTCTGAATTTCTCATATCATTTGTATATTGCGTCAAAGGAGGAGAAAGAGATGGAGACATTCGGTGCAATGGTAACAAGCTACATTAGCTCTCCTGGGCGGACGTGGGCGGGAGACTTATGCTTTGCAGCGATCAGGAAGGCTAGAGGTTTAAATGAGAAGTAGCCAGTGCACCTTAAAGATCCGCCGAAGGCTGCAGTGTTTGTCACATGGGGCATCAACCTTTAATTTTGATTCATGCTTTTTAATCATTCATCTGCAGAGATCTGATCTTTCTTGATGTGTGCTGTTTGCACCTAGCGGTGTCATCAATGTTTCATCAGCTAGTAGTACTTGAAAAAGACAAGCATGGTATAGAAAGCATTTTGCTTTTATTGTTCACAAACAAAAGTTCTGATACTTCTTTCTTATTTGTTCATAGTTTGTGCTGGTTCTTTGCAATTCCATTGGCACACCCTTGGATCCGAAATACATTGATATTGGTAAGGGAATGTTAATATCGGGTTCCTTTCTAAATAGGTGTAATTTGTAAGACTAATTTAAACACCTAACCATGGTATTAATGGGAACATTGCTCTCCAACATAAGGGTGACCATTCTTCCTGGTTGTCAAGTGTAGGACCAGTTGATCTCATAGTGTGATTATTAATGTCTCCGGTCGCTTTCAGTTAATGTAAGAAATGTTAAGGTCATTGTGTCTGAAAGCCATAATTATTTCGTAACAGCCACATCGCCAACACTTGTCACATGGGAAATATAATTGTATAGGAATTGATGTGCAATGTGATGATTAATGTTCAATAAGCAGGATTATAGAAAGAATTCTGCTCTTAAACCACTTTTATTATTAATAAACTGCTCATAAATACCTTTCTTTCATAAAAAAACACTTTAGCTGCTTGTTAAAGTGAGTTTGTCCTTTCCAAAATTTTCTAGTGAAACCAGCCTATTCATAGGACCAACCTTAGAAAAATTGCCACTTCTGTTTTTAGAGGACATTTGTCACTTTGGTTTTACCTTTCTGTCTGTCCAGTGGGTAAGAGAGTAATCCATTAAAAAATTCTAAGAGGTTCATTAAAATCCATTAACAAATATTTAGTTGCCACTGTACCATAACTTCCAAAATTAATGATTTTCTTAAAGTATGCAATTGTATATTGGAAATGGTGTGACAAAAATAGTTCTATCCAAAAACTGAAAGTCCACTGAATTATTTCTGAGAACTAGTGATTTATTTTTCAGCGAATGGGACATTCAGTATTTTATATTAACAGAAAGAGAGAGAGAAAGAGAAAGAGAGAGAGAGAGAGAGAGAGAGAGAGAGAGAGAGAGAGAGAGAGAGAGGCGCTTGCATGCCTCGTGTAAGGATGGAGCTCAGAGGACGACGTGCAGATGTCAGTCAGTTCTTTCCTTCTACCACATGAGCTTTCAGGGACCCAGGTTTGCGCACAGGCGCCTCACCGCCACGCTGCCTTGCGAGTCCCTGGAAATTCAGTTTTCACAGTGAACCATTACGCTGCCTTCTAAATGTTTGTGATTTGCTGAGGTCACTGGGGGTTTCAAGCACGCGTGAGAAACATTAGTCCCAAAGCCTGTACTCACACTAAAGATACTAGGAATCCATTAGTTGTGATACATGGAAGCATCTAGCTTCCTATCTCATGGTCATTGTTGAACAGGTATTTTTATGTGCATAAATACCTATATGTACATATGCACACATATGTGAAGTTCTGTTAAAAGAACAAGGTTCTGATGATCACAGACTTGCCATGTGGATACTTTTTTGTTAGAATCAAATTCTGTTGATCTTTAGGGTTTTTTTCCCACATGATGATATAGTTAGTTTCAAAGTAATTTTTAACCTATAGATTGTTTTTCAAATAAAACTAAATGTAAATTCTTCTTTATAAAATGGCAAAAACTGGAGAATATGATTATTTGTATTTTTGAATCTGAAAACTTTTCGCAGTTTTGCTGGCTGAAGTTTTAACTAACAGTTCTTTCATTGGTCTGCAGCAAACATGAGTAGAGACTCCCAAGTTTTCGATTAGTACATAGCTTGTAAAATTTTTTTTTTTGCATTTCCATGCCAAATTTACATGAAGATAGAAGTGTCAGACACGTTGTATAGAAGGCGTGGCTTTGTCGTGCTATCTATTCCTCCTCTTGACTCCTGTGCACAAACTTTGTGAGGGAACATGTTCTTGTGGAGTGTGGTTTGTGAATCTTCCATCCTGTAGCAAACTGCTGTCAAGGTGCTTCTTACCCTGCACTGTGATTGTTACTTCTGCTGTCTGTCTTCCCTGCTAGACTTTGAACTTCTTAAAGATCTATGTCTAGTGGATTTCTATACCTTCAATTTCTAGCAGCATCTTGGTCCATGATAAATGTTTCTTGAATATGTGGACAAGGCCTATTTTCCATTAAGTAAACACCATGACTAATTAGCTAATCACCAAACATACTTCTTCAGCAGTCACTGGGAGCAAGAGGGGATGAATTATGACATTTCTTTAAGGATGGTTCAGTAAATAAGATACAGTTGATCCACTGAGCTTGGTCCTCCCATGCCGTGTGCCAGGAATTGTGCTGGGTGCTGGGATAAGGGGGTGTGGTGCATGAGGATGACTGGTGTCTGGAGAAGAAGAGTTTCTCCGAGTGGTGTTCTAAGGAGGACCGAGGCATGGAAGGACCGAGGCTGGAGAGCGCCAGGCGCCCGAGCCGCAGCTCCGCGGGAGTGTGCGGGCCGCTTCTAGCGATGCTTTCCAGCACACACAGTTTTCCATATTTCCAGAGAAACCTGATTGGATGAAAACATTGCAGTGCAGTTTCAGTTTAAGGGCCCTTTAGAGGCTAAGAACTGATGCGTAAGAAAGTGGGGAACATTAGTAGACGAGACATTTATTGCTGCCTTTAGCATTAAAATAGTACAAGCAGCTTTTTCTTATATGTGAATTACTGCATTGTTCAAGTTATTTTACATCCTGGATTGGCTAATAATTATGCTTATTAGTGCTGAGGTTCAACTGATGGAAGCATAATTATTTTCTTAAAATAGCTTTCTGGTAATTTTCTAGATATTTTGGATTTTTCTTTCCAGATATTAAATGCTGGAAATTGAAATTTAATTTATTAATAAATTAATGAAAATTAGTTAAAAATTTTAAATCTGGATTGTGTTTTTTATACCAAAATTTCTGTATCATAAAAATTGATCTGTGTTTTCTCATGTGCATAGTCAGGATGGAATGAATCTTACAGGAAAATCTGTGAAGATGTATTTAGATACATTATACACTGAAAGTTCCAGTGCATTGATTCAGAATGTTTGAAATGTTTTTGTGTTTGCTCTGAGTAGTGCCTGGAGAACGTGTATGTGGTTCTATTAGAAAAACTTTCTTATGAAATAATAGTAAAACCAATAACAGCAGCATGCCTGTTGCCTCCCCCCATTTCCTTATTGAGGACCCTGTTTTTGTAGTAAAAGCATAGATTCAGGACGTGTTCAGCTCTCCCACCTTTTAGTCTTTACAACAAAGGCTTCAATTACTTCACGTTTCAATTTCTGTTTGCTGAATGGGAATGATGCCTGTTTTAGGTAGTGGTTGTGAAACAATGTGTGTAACTCACTTGCAAAAGAAGCTAGCATATGTTTAAAAAGATCAATATTGGCTTTTAAAATTATTAACCATTTACTCTCTGCTAGGCACTGTGTTATAGAAGAGTTCTATAGAAAAAAGAACCCTAGCTCTATAGGAATTATCCTCTTCAATTGATAGTAAATGAAGTAAGGTTCAGATAGCAAATGATAGCATTATAGTTAGCAAGCAGTGCTCACAGTCTGAATGCAAAAAAATCTCCCTCTTCCTTTGAACCACTAACATTTCATTTAGAATTAATTAGGAGAGCAGTAAATGCTCTGAGTGCTAAGGATGTGTCAAGAGTAGAGACAACAATGTAACTTACAATGTGGTTAAATGGTGCTTAGAGAAATGAACACTGTAAAGGTTTGTGAAGTTACTTTGAATCATCCTAAGAGCAGAGAATGACTTCAAGATGAGACTATTCGCAGTGGACTTCACTAAAGGTCTGTTAGGACAGCCTGTCTGCTCCGGTTGTGCCTCCCTCTAGAGGCTGCTCATAATACAATTTTGAATAGGAAAGTCTTTTTTTTTTTTTTTTTGGTAGGTAAAAGTTTTATTTTTTCTTTCATTCAAATTTCATAATGCATATAATGAATTTCAATCATATCTACCTGCTACTCTTTCCCACTAACACCTTCTTGTCCTTTTCTTTTCTTCCAAAATAGAGTTATAATATAAAATAACATATGAGCAATAAAAAATACATTGAGGATGTAGATAGTTGAACAATAAAAAATACAGAAGATGTGGATAGTTGTTAATGATCAAACTTCTGGCTCCACTTGGTTAAGAACCCGTGATAAAGCTAAGGAGCAGCAGTCTTCTGAGTCACTCCTCAGTCTCCTATAAGGCTGAGTAAGCACATGGTGTGAGTGCTCAGAAGTCGACCCATGTGAGGCCATCCACAGTGTGAGTACATGGAGTCCTCTGTGGGTGGTTGTTCATGGTGGAGTTCATGAAGCCCAACCCACAGGAGGCCATATAGGAAAGTCTTGACTGTAATAAACAAAACTGACTCAGTTATATCTCATAATTTAGTATATAAAAATTCTTGAAGTTGATATTCCAAGTTTTTTTCTATTCAGCCCTGCACCGTCAGCCTTATTTCTGGCTTCTTAGTTTCTTGTCTCTCCTGCCTCTGTGATGCGCCTGTTGACATCACTCATCACTGCTTTGCACGGTGTTCACAAACAGAAACCAGCCGTTTTCATTACTCATGAATCTAGAAAATAGGGATGAAAATGCGCTTCTGTTGATGAGTACTTTTGGTTTTACATTATGTGTGAATCTATATATTTAATTTTAATTATTTAGTATTTTATAACCTTGAGTGAGTCATTTTACTGCCTTAGTCTCTCGTTTTTATTTGTTCTGTCCTTGGGTTTGATGAAAAGCATTACAAGATGCTTACTACTTCAGAAGAGCAGACACAGAAGGCATTTAACGAAATGTTTTCTGAGAAATGGGACAAATGAAAAATGAAGTATCTGCCTGGAGGAACATAGTTAATTATGAATTAAGTGGTAGTACAAATACGAGATCAAGAGAAAGAATAAATGTTAAACCAACCTGTAGTGGGTAGTGGGACGCACAAGAAGTGGTGGATTTTATGTATCTGTCCATCAGTTGAGGGATATCTGAGTTTGTCTCTAGTTGTTGGCTATGAGTGAGTAATGCTGTGTGAGCATTTGTGTGTGAGTTTCTGTAGCCATATGTTTTATGTTTCTCGCGGCTATTGACCTAGGAGAATTGCTAGGTGATACAGTAACTCTGCGTTGGAGGATCCATCAAATAAATGGTTTTTCAAAGTGGGTTTTACATATTCACCACTTCCCTGTAGCCTTGTCAATCTCGCCTGACCTTCTAAAATTCCGACTCTTCCAGTGGGTATGAAGCAGTATTTCACTGGGATTTTGATTTTCATGTTTCCGATGGCTAATGATGCTGGTCACTTTTTCTCATGTGTGTGGTTGCACATGTATACATGTGCATGTGCCTATGCGTGATGTCAGGAACCATCCTTGGTTGCTCTTGCACCTTGTCTTTTGGCGCTGGGTCTCTAGTTAAACCGGATGCTGCCCTCCAGGCGTGGCTTCCAGAGGGCGTTTTCACGTGGGATCCTGGAATCTAAACTTGAGTCTTTTGCTTGCTCAGCAAGTACTGTAGCCCCTGCTGCGGAGATGTCCACTGACTCTTTGCCTGCTCTTTGAATGGAATATTCGTGTTATTGAGTGTCACCAGACATTATTTGTAAACAGTTCTCCCATTTTGTAGGCCATCTTTTCATTTTCTTGGTGATATTATTTGATGTAGAAATGTTTTGAATTTTGATGAGGTCTAATTTGTTACTTTGTCCTTCTTCCTCATTCTAGACAAGTGTTCTGCCACTAAGCTATAACCTAAGTCTTTACTTCTTTTTTTTAAAATTTTTTTTATTATTATTTATTCAGTTGTGCGTGTGTATGTATGTATGTGCGCGCGCATGTGTGTATGTGTGTGTGTAGAACCACGGACGAATCGGGAACCACCATGGACGCCTCTACCTCCTTCTGCCCCAGGATTCACAGGCTCTGCCCTACCAGGACCAGAAGCGCAGGCCACCCCCCCCCTGCTTCCGCCTGGCGTCTATACGTGGGATCTGGGATCCGAATTCAGGACCTTCTGCCTGCAAGGCAGAGGCTTAACCCCTGAGCCACCTCTCCAGCCCCCTAAGTCTTTACTTCTAAGTTTTCTTTTAAGAGTTCCACGTTCTATTTAGATTTTAGGTCAATTTAATATTTTTTGGATGTCACTGTAACTTTTGATTCTTTTTTGACTTAAGAAACCATATATGGGGGCTGGAGAGGTGGCTCAGAGGTTAAGCCTCTGCCTTGCAGGCGGAAGGTCCTGAGTTCGAATCCTAGACCCCACGTATAGACGGCGGGCTGAAGCAGGGGTGGCCTGCGTTTCTGGTCCTGGTAGGGCGGAGTCTGTGAATCCCGGGCAGAGTAAAGGAGGAGGAGGTGGAGGTATCTGTGGTGGTTCCCGAATTCGTCCGTGGTTCTATACACACACACACACACATACACACACACACACACACACACACACACACACACACACACGTGCACACACGCATACATGCACAATTGAATAAATAATAAATAATAAAAAATTTTTTAAAAAAGAAACCATATATGGATAATTTCAGGCTGTGGGTATCTTATTTAGAAAATGAGGGGTTAGACTTGGTGGCACTGAAAATGACATTCTGTGTAATCATCACTTCATTGACTTACTGTTTTATTTAATAGTACCCTTGTTTGTTGCGATGACCAAAACCCATGTGATAGCCGCTTCGAAAGAGGCATTTTATACCTGGCAATATCGTGTGGCGAAGAAGCTCACGGCACTGGAGATCAATCAGATCACTCGGTCTCGGAAAGAAGGAAGAGAAAGGTATCTTTTGATGCATATGGTAATAACTTGACTGCTACGTTGATCATTTGTCACCAGAGCAGGAGCAGGTCCTTAGACACAGATCTGAAGAGACCTGTCAGGGGACCGAACTGGGGTCTTGGTTCTTTTCCTTGCCTGGATTCTAGAGAGTCTCACTGACCTCTGGCAAGGGGAAGCTGAGAGGCTCTGCCACATGGAGAGGTGAGGATGCTGGGGAGGGGCCCGCCGCAGGAATCCCAAGGTGGAGGTGTATTTAATGTGTCTGACAAGTTATTCTGCCTCAGTGATGATGTCTGTCTTTTGGTTGTTAACCAAGCCTTTATATATATAATTTATTATTTACTGTGTGTGTGTGTGTGTCTGTATCAGAGGACACTGTGTGTACCTGTGGAGGACAAAGGGTGACCTCGGGAATCATCCTGGATCACTTCTACCTCCTTCTTGCTTCGCTCTGGGATTTCCCAGGCTCCGCCCACCTAAGCCTTTTAAATTAAAGCATTTTGCCTCATGTTCTAACCCGATGATTCTCAACGAGGGCATCGGCTTGTGCTGGCAGCATCTGGTAAGGGTAGGTGGGTCAGGAACCTCGGGTTTCTTTGCCTTCCTCACATGTACTTGAGATTCTTGATGCAGCTTCTCCCGCACTCCCACCTCACTACTTCCCCTCACTCAGATACCAAAGTAGATGATGTCTCTAATAAAAGCATTTGCGGTATGTGAAAGCAGAAAATAACTGTTGGAAAGGCCATCATTTGCCCTCTCCGCAGGACCAGAAGGCTAACTGGATATCTCTGGCCTGCTGGAGCACGTCTGGACTGCTAGCACGTGGCAGTCCCCTGTTGTAGGGCTTGCAGCGGCAGTAAGCAGAGCTCACAGGACGCCACAGGGACTCACGCACCAGCTTCTCCTTTAGCCAGCGGAAGGAATTCCGGCTTCTGCTTAAGTAGAGGAGGCAGCGTTTCCTTTCCCACTGGCTGGGATGTGTGTGGTAGTAGGTATGCTTCGGGCAGCTTCTCCCTGGATCTCAGGCTCCTGTCTATAGGGTACTGACAATGGTGAAAATGGCCAGCGTAGGTGAGTACGTCTTACACGCTAGACATTTTGGTGAGTTGAGTTAGTACTCAAGTCAAGTTGCTGTTTTATGAGAAGAAACTGATACTTATGAGCTTCCATTATTTGTGGAAGTCTATCAAGTTGCTATTTCATGAGAGGAAACTGATACGAGCTTCCACTATTTGTGGAAGTCTGTCAGCTGCTGGGTAGAGATGGGACCTAGAACAGGATTTGTCTGATTTGGATCCCTTTGCTTACACGGGCCTTTCTTGTTCCTTTCTTGTTTTGAGGGGAGGAGCTGAGACTTGTGATCTTGAAAGACTTCCTATTCTCATCTGTGGCTTTTGTTTGGTGACAACTAAGTGGAACTGAATGTGCTGTTAGAAATATATTTGATTGGAAAAAACCTGTGCCAATGTAGACAGTCTGCATCTCCCTGCATTTTACTGTAAGCCTAAAGTCCCCAGCATGCTGGAGGCCGAAGCAGAAGTAATATAAGTTTAAATCTAGCCTGGGCTACATGCTAAGGCTCTGTCTCAAGAAAACAACAATTCCAATAATAAAGTTACCCCTGCCCTGTCTCATAGTTGAATGCAGTCCATTGGGAACAATGATTCAGTATTCCTGAATACTGGAACTTTCTGGAGCAGACTGTTTACATAACCAGTAAATATATGATCATTTCTATCTTTATGAGATTCAGCTGTATTAAAAACTTCTGAAAACAGCCAGGATTTTTATATTGCATGTCAACAGTCATCTTCGTTATATTTAATTATTATAGAGAAATAATGAAATAATAGAAACTCTTAAACTTTCTGATTTTTTCACAGAATTTATCATGTTGATGATATCCCTTCTGGATCCGTGGATGGTGTGTTTGATTACAGTAAAACCATTCAGGTAGGTAATTTTATTTTTGCCATAAGTTTAGCGTAAGTTTAGCATATGTAGACCTGGAAATATTGTAATTCTATTTTGGGACTTGAAAAAGAATTTATTTCTAGTGAATAAGATATAGTTTTATCAGTTGTTGTAAAATTACTTTAAAATATTTTAACTTTATTTATTCATTAATGTGCATGCATGTGTGTGTGTACGTGTGTGTGTCAGAGGGCACTGTATGTCCCTGTGGAGGACCAAGGATGACTTCTGGAATCATCCTGGATTGCTTCTACCTTCTTTTTGCTTGGGTTTGAGATTTTCCAGGCTCCACTCACCAGGGCAGGAAGTACAGGCCACCACCAGTTCTACCTGGCATTTTTTTTACTTGGGACCTGGGATCTGAATTCAGGACCTTCTGCTTGCAAGACAGAGTCTTAACCCCTGAGCCATCTCTCCAGACCTAAAAAAAAGTTTTTAAAAAAGGCTTAGTGACCCAAACTTAAATAAAAATGATGGGAAATGATGAGTTGGCTAACAGGATACCACTTAAAAAAATATATTACTTAAAAATATTAGGCAATGTAGTTCCTCTTCTCTTGTCTGCTTTCCCTTCCTAGTGTCCATCTGAGCACAGTGCCCTTCAGATCCACCCAGGTGGTACCAGTGTCATCTCTTTTTACCTTTCCTGGTGGCACGTGCTGCCCTCCTGGCGCTTCATTCATCTTGCAGAGCTAAGATCAGGTCTATGCCCAGCTCCATGTAAAGTTACGTACTGCTCCCTCAGCCTTTTTATAAGCCCAGTTGTATGTCTTCTTAAAAATTGATTTTTGCACACACTCTCGTGTGTGTGTGTGTGTGTGTGTGTGTGTGTGTGTGAGAGAGAGAGAGAGAGAGAGAGAAGGCACTATGTGTGCCTGTGGAGGACCAAAGGTAACCTTGGGAGTCATCCTGGGTTGCTTCTGTCTCCTTTTTGCTTTACTCTGGGGTTTCCCAGGCTTCACCTTTCAGTACCAGAAGTCCAGGTGTGCCTGAGGTTTTTATTTGGGATACAGTATTTGAACTCATGTCCTTTTGCTTGTGAGGCAGAGACTTAACCCATGAGCCATCTCTCCAGCTCCTGTATGTCTTCTTTTTATAGAGATTATATATTTGAGGCACAATTTTTTCAAGTAGATTTTAAAATAATCTATCGGATTAAGGATTTCCCTGGACTACTGTTAGTACTTTCTGTAGTGACTGGCACATAGTCGGTAGTTAATCAGTAGTTAAATTCAGTAAATAAGTTAATATGTCACTGATGTATTCTTAGTAATTATATACTAACTTGCACTGTTTTGTCATTCAACAGATATTAAATAATAATTATTGGTTAATTTTAGGGCACAAGGGATCCAATTTGTGCCATCACTGCATCTGATAAGATGTTGATTGTGGTAAGTTGTAAGAAACTTGGTTTGTGAATAATAGTTGTTTCAATTATAAAATGCTACAGTGAAGTGAACAGTTTTGGACTTGGATATTTGTGGGTACCCTACGTTTTCCCAAGTCTAACAAAAGACATAAGAAAGTTTCAAAGCATGTTTCACAGATGGTTGTGCAAAAAATGAGCAATTTAGAAAACCAGAGAAGGGAATTACACTTAGAATTTGACACCAGTGCAAGGGTCCTACCAAGTGTTGGCAGCTGTGTGGGATGGGCGGACTGAGGGGTTTCTTCCTGCACACAGCCTGATACTTTATGCTGGCTGTGGCTTAGCGACTTTCATAAAATACAGAATGAAGAAGTACTGTGCTTGCCAGTCAGGAAAATGGAGACGTGTCTGAGAAGTTTCTGCAGAATTTTTGAAATAGAATCAATAGTCTAGTGTCTTTTCTTGAGCTCTGGCATCTGAAAGCATTAATTTTAGAGTGAATGTTTGTTTTAATGCAGTCACGCTAGTGGAGTGGCATGTGAATTACACTAACAGAGGCATTACTGTATCCTCTAGTTCTACTTACGTTCTTCAGCCATTAGCTAATTTTATGGGGGAAAGCTCTTAAGAGCAGTGTATCCTATGGCATTTTCATTTTGCTTAGAGATCCCTCCCCCAGCATTACTCAAAGTAGTGCTGCCTGGTTAAAAGGAGAGAAAAAAAACAGCCTCGCAGACCTTCCAGTCTTCCCCACCGCCTTGGCTTTGAAATGCCAGGGACAGCTCTCTGGAACTGTATTTGCTACCAGTCTGAGCACGTTCATGTTTGTCCAAAGTCGCACAGTGACATATATCCTGATCTTATTTCTCAGACATATTTGACTAGTATTCAAGGTATTTCTGTGTTTGGATTATCTTGTCCCTTGCCAAAAACTAATGCCATGTAGAAGGCCTTAGGATAGAGGACCAGAATTCCATGGCAGCTGGTTTCTATCATGAGCTTCTATTTCATACATATGAAATTTGATTCAACAGGTACTTTGTTTTTAGCTTTTAATCAATCCTAAATGTTAACCTAGAGGGCAATAAGCAACCTTTAGATATTTATTCTTGTAAGAATTTGCATATTACCAAAGATTGAGGTGCTTGGTTTCTTTCTTGAATATTCCCTAATGAAAAGGAATTAGACCACCTACAGCTGCTTTTTAAATGCTCAGGTTAAATCAGGAGATAGCTCATACTTATCAACACAGTGTGGTAGAAGAACTGGGAACTTGGTAAGACAACATTATTCATATCAGTTTTAAAACAAACGTGTGAACACTAAGAGAGACCTGTAGTTGTAGCTTGATGTTTTTATGATAAATACGTTTTAGTAACTGAAAGTGATTTTCCTAGGCCCGTGAGTCTGGCATCATTCAGAGGTACAGCTTTCCTAACATTGCTTTGATTCAGAAGTACTGCCTCGACTGTCGAGCCTGCCAGTTGTCTTTGAATTGCAATTCTAGGTGAGCCTGGGGACCTCTGGGGATAGGGTAGAAAGCGCTGGATTGGATTGCTGGATTTTTATGTGACCAGTACGGTGACAGGTCTGTTAGTTATGAACTTGTTTGGTGGAGTTTTGCTGTCTGGTATCAGTGGGAATCCTTAAGAACATCACGCTATATTTTAAAACTAGTTGGTTTAATTTCTTAGGATACAAAATTTTCTCTACAAGGAAGCATCTGTCATCTGTCAAATTTGTCAAAAAATTTTAAAAGTCATTTCCACAATGTTCCAGGTTTCTGAGAAGCTGCTTTTGAAGAATTTAAAATTATGCTTGACAATATTGTAATGTGCAGTTTTACAGGATCATAATACAATTGTAGGTAATTCTGTTGGTGCCACTGATAATATTTTGCTATTTTTTCTTCTTCCCCCACCTCTTTGATTCTAGTCGTCTGGCCATCATTGATATCACAGGGGTCTTGACTTTCTTTGACTTGGACGTTCGGGTGGTGGACAGCACAGGGCAGCAAGTAATTGGTGAGCTGTTAAAACTGGAGCGCAAAGATGTCTGGGATATGAAGTGGGCCAAGGACAATCCTGATTTGTTTGCAATGATGGAGAAGACGAGAATGTATGTCTTCAGAAACTTGGATCCCGAGGTAAAAACAAGAAACAAGTCTTCACAGCCCATAAATAGTGTGCCACAAAGTAAAATCTGGATGTTTTCCCTTGGTTCTTTAAGAGGTTTATAGCTATTGGCTGCATAAGTGTCTTACAATAAATAGAAACGTTTCTGTGGGGTTTAAAAATATTTGGCCTGAAGTAGTAATCATACCTTTTTTATAGACAGTTTCTGCTTTCTCTAGAAGACTCTTTCTGGGTGCTTTCTTTGTCTTCCGTCCTCTCCCTAACTTGTGTTTTCTCACCTCAGAAATCCTCATGAACATGAGGGTTGTGATATGGAGCTAGATTTTTTTAGTTTCTCTCTGTCTCGTGCACGCACGCATGTGTATATGTGTGTGGGTACCAGAGGGCACTTGAGTGTGTGTGCCTATGGAGGTCCAAGGGTGTTGCAGTCTGCCTGCATGGTTGCTGATTAAATGACCATCACACAACTTAAGGGAACAAAGAGTTTACTTTCTTACGACAGTCTGGTTACAGTTCTCAGTCCAGCTTGACAGGAGAGCAGCACCAACACCAGGGCCGAGGGAACTGGCCGCACCATCACTGCATAACAGCTGAGAGATGGACAATCCTTACTTGCCAGACCAGCATGTCTGGCCAAGTATACAGAAGGATGCCAGGGCCTAATCCCACCCACCATGGGCTGGGTCTTTCCCATCAGCTAGACAATCTCAGGTTTGCTCTGGGCTTAACTTAACCATCAACTCTCTACAACTGTGCCCAGAGCTCAAACCCTCAACAGTCAAGTTGTCACCTGTGCTTAGCTATGACAAAGGGTGTCACTATTTGCTTGCAGTACTTGATGGTGTCCTGTTTTCTCCGCTGTAGCATAATCCCTTCTCTCCTTGTTTCTGGCAGGGCCTTCCTTCCCCTTCCCTCCTGTTTATAATCTTTGCAATTACTGTAGGTATAACAGATATTTATCTTTGAGTGTGTCTCTAAGTGGGTTTGGTACTAGGAGCCACCTATTAGGGAGTACATACAGCGCTTAATTTTCTGTGTCCGGGATACTTCACTCAATATAATTTTTTCTAATTCTATCCATTTCCCGGCAAATTTCATTAATTCATCATTTTTGATGGCTGAGTAATATTCCATTGTATAAATGTACCACATTTTCCTATTCACTCATTCACTGTTGGGCATTTGGGTTGATTCCATGACTTTGCTATTGTAAACAGTGCTGCTATGAACATGGTCGTGCTTGTGCTATCAAGGTGAATTATCACTGTCTGGGGGATTATTCCCAAAAGTGGAATAGCAGGGTCATATGGCATTTCAATCTTTCATTTCTTTAAGAATCTCCAGATGGCTCCCCAGAGTGGTCGTATGAGCCTGCATTCCCACCAGCAATGTAGGAGAGTTCCCCTCTCGCCACATCCTCTCCAGCATTTGGTGTTGTTTGTATTGTGGATTTTTGCCATCCTGACCGGGGTGAGATGATATCTCAGGGAGGTTTTGATTTGCATTTCCCTGATTGCTAAGGATGCGGAGCATTTTTAAAGATATTTGTTAGACATTTTAATTTCATCCCTGGTAAAGTTTAAGTTCCAAGGCCCATTTTTTAATTGGGCCATTTGTTTCCTTGGTGTTTAGTTTTCCAAGTTCTTTGTGCATTCTGGATAATAGAGCTCTATCAGATATGTGGTTAGTGAAGATTTTCTCCCATTCTGTGGGTGGCCTTTGTGCTTGAGTTACAATCTCTTTATCTGAACAGAAGCTCTTTAATTTCACAAGATCCCATCTGTTGAGTGTTGGTTGTAGTGACTATGCTATTGGATTTCCATTTAGGAACTGTTGGCCTAGTCCAATCAGCTCGAGGGAGTTCCCTACCCTTTCAACTATGGTTTTTATAGTCTCTGGCCTTATATTGAGTTCCCTGATCCATTTGGAATTAAGTCTTGTGCATGGCAACAAGCACGAGTCCAGTTTTAATCTTCTGCATGTGACATCCAGTTTTGCCAGAAGCTAGGTGCATTTTCATCTGGGTTACAGTAGATGGTAGGTGCTACTGTCTTCTTGCTGCAGTGTGGCTGACCAAGGATCTGTGCTCAGGGAGGGAGGAATCAGTCCTGTGTTTCGTATTTGCTTGTTGCTTGCGGTATCAGTAATTTGGGGGTTGAGTTCTTTTCCAGATAAAATTATATGACATACTCTGGCGATCCATTTGATTGAGCATATGGTCCTCAGCATGCCACGGCGTGCTAAGACCGAAGAGCTAAGGAAGGGCACTTCAAGCTGCCGCCTGCGTCACACATGCTGTGGGGGCCTCTCGCGTGCTGAGTGAGGGGCCTCGTTCCTCTTTGGACAGTCTTATTTCATTGCATTATGTAAAACAATTTCTAGTGATAAACATTTATAAAAGGATGCTTGATTTGTAGTGTATCCAAATAAAGTAAAAAAGATTCTTATAATGTATAAGATCTCTTTACATGCGCCTTTTTAAAAATTTTATGTGATTCCGTGTGTGTCTGTATAAGTCTATACATCTCTTGATATGTGTCTGTGTTGTCTATGCTGTGCATGTGTGTGTGTCTATACATGCATGCGTACATGTGTGTTTGTGTGTATCTGTCTGTGTGTACATGTGCATGCATGCATGTATATGCATGTCTGTTTATGTCTATGTGTCTGTGTCTGTGCGTGTGCGTGTGTGTGTGTGTGTGTGTGTGTGTGTAGACAGGATGATGCTATGTAGCTTGCTAGCCTTGTGTAGTTCTCCTGCCTCTGCTTGCCACATGCTGGGATCACAGGAGTTGCACCACTGTGCCTGCCTCTCTTCATTGCCTTTGTTGATCATGAAAGCATATTGTTTGCTTCATGCAGTATACTCATCCTTTTTTAAGGCAATTAAAGAATATTATACAATTTTCTCGTATAATTTGATTCATGCTTTTTCAATGAAAATATATATTTGAAACCCAGTTAGACACCTCTTCCATGCATATGAAAGCTGAAGTTTTAGATTTGCTGAACTCAAAAAGTGTGATTCAGTTTTTACTTCTTATTTCCATCATTTCGACATCTCATGTGTTTACATATTGTCAAATAAAATCTTATGTAGGAAGTATATCGGGATCAGTCTGTGGCTCAGATTATAAAGAACAGATTTGTCCATCTTGTGTGAGATTTCTGCAATAGATGTACTTAGCTGAAAATATATTCTTTATCAGATTTACTAAGAATTGAATTGACAGCGTGGTCAATAAGAAAGCATCTGCTAGAGAGATGTCCCAAAGTATTTCGAGTGAATTATGTCAGTCCAACTTGAAGCATAGTTAGCACAGTGTTGGTGTGTATGTGATGGTATATGGTGTTAATGACATTGTTTCTAATTTTTTGATTGTTTAAAAATTTTGATGATATAATTTTAAGTTAGGATTCCTGAAAGAGGAAACATTTTGCATGATGAAACATGGCACTTGTTTTTTCTTTAAAGGAACCCATTCAGACCTCTGGATATATTTGTAACTTCGAGGATTTAGAGATCAAATCTGTCCTCTTGGATGAGATATTGAAGGTAACTTTTTAAAGAACTCTTTTTCTGTTGACTGGGACTCCCGCATGGAGCAGGCAGTGTAGCACCCCGTTAGGAGCAGACCCCAGATTCAGGTAGATCTTGGGTTCAGCCAGGCTCCGGTATTGGTGGCTTGGTCCCTGTGTATGAGGCTGATATCCTTTGAAAGTTTCCACGCCCGTACGTGAGTCGGCACCTGGGCTTTCTTAACCAGCGCCCTGTGAAGCAGCAGCGGAGGGCGAGGGGCGAAGCAAATTCACTGCAGTGTGTGACCGTTTGACTGTGAGCCTACCGCTTCTACGAGGTAAAGGATCTCGAGCCTGCCTGAGGTGTCCGGCTGAGAAGTGTGCCGATAGAGCCTCAGTACATAGCACTTTCCTGCTTCTTTCACTCATGCAAGAAGACACGTCTTTTCATTTGTCTCGTTCCATTTCCAAGTCTTGGGCATCAAGGACTCTAGAAGATGCTTTCCAGTGCCCTTTTACAGAGTCGTAGATGGGTGGGTCCAACAAGGGTGGTGCTGGTGACAGAATCAGCTTGTTGAGCCCCAGCGTCTAGGAAAGACCTGCTGTATTACTGAGTCTCAGGAAGTATGCTCCAGTGTTTAAAAAACAAAGCGAAACTAATGATGACCTTATTGCTTTTAAAATGATAGGTGTAGACTCAAATCAGGGCTCACAAGTGCTGAAAACAAAGTTAAAAACTCACAACACTGTGCCTCCAATCCCACTGTGCAGCTGTTTTAATGGTTACTGTTGGGTAAATACCGCTGTCAGTTACACAGTGGTAGGTGGTATGAAAGACAGGTTTGATGGATTGATGAACACAAGCAACATTATCAAAATGGCAATACTAGAAATCTACCTTTTTAGTGTTAAATTTTAAAGCACATTTAAAGGGATTTTCAACTCTTAGATAACTTTTTCACTACAAACAATACCATTTCCTGAGTTACAAAGAGAAATTATAAGAACATTATAGCTGTCATTTTAAACTACGTTAGCTGTTTAATAAATAAGCTTCCATTCTGAAAATGATATTTGTACACATTTCTTCCTATTTCTCTCCTTTTACAGGGAAGCCCTATTAGTATTTTTACATTATCAAGATTTAGAATATTTTAATTTACTTAATTTCGAGTTGTTTAGTCTTATATTTAAATGAATTTCAAAGCCGTTACCAATCTCTAAACACAAGTTCTTAATTCCGATTCATGTCTTAGTTGGTGCGGCTTCGTCCTGGTGATGTTTTCTAGCAATGACCCAGTTGCTGGTTGCCTTCTGGAAACTGGTTGCTGCAGCCCGTGACTGTTCTGACAGGGGCAAAGTGTTCTAGAAACTAAGGTTACAGTGCTTAGTGCTGGGAATCCTGGCACCCTGGCTACACTGTAGAGTGTCTAGCATTAGAATAAAAGCGTCTGCTGTGCGTCCATTGGCTGGGAAAGGGTAGAGAGGTGATGGACAGTTAAACTATGACAGAAACCAAATTCCGTGTGATATCAAGTGAAACTTACTAAACCAAGGAATGTGGTTCGTTTCTCGGGGCTTTGTGGGCTCAGGAAATGAGCTAAAGCTTCCACGTGGATTCCTTTAAGCATGTAGTTTCTTAAAAAGTTACCTAGAGGACTAACGAAGAAGAAACACAAAGGGAAAAAGAAGGAAATGAACATTCCCCAGTGGCTGTTTGGTGGTACCTGTGCCCGGCTGGCACTGCACATACCTCCTTCCTGGGCGCGCAGTGGCATAAGGATGGGCGCTGGGTGTGTTTGAATCCAGACCTCAAGCAGCACGCGGGCGTTCCCTGAGGGTTTCAGGCAGCTCTGGCGCTGCAGCTGCAGGTGCCCAGGGCCTTCCTGTGCGTGGCATGAGAACCACTGTGCCCTGGACACACCCACTGCGGCGTCACCCACGTGCCTCTCGGCTGGAAGAGACTCTTGCCCTTACACAGTGCGGGTAGCGGATCCGGAGCTGGTCTGCAGGCTTCCTTTCTTTGCCCATTTGGCCCCTGCCCTTGGGTCCTCGCAGTGTTCAGGCATCCCGAAGAGTGGCAGGAGGGTGGCAGCGGCCTCTTCTCCTTTGCTTTCAACTCCTGGCCGCCCCACTGGAGTGAGTGCAGGGGCCTTGCTCCTGAAAGAGCGTGAAGGAGCAGTGTGAGGGAGAGAAAACGGACACAGGTTTTCTGCTGCACTGGACACTGGGCAGCATGTGAGAAAGGAGTCGCCCCTGGGAAAAAAGGAGAGAAACACGACCTACCCCTTCCTTCTTTCTGTAGCCAGCTTGTCTGCCCATGGGGGACTGTATTTGTGTATTTTCCAAGTAACTATAAAGACCCAAACAGTTTTGCACACAATGTGATTCAGGGTTTTTTTGGATTGTAAAAAAGAAATGTATCAGCCAGCAATCCTGTTGAATTCCTTTGTTTCACTTTATTTTAGAATCCAGATCACCCCAGCAAGGATTACTTAATAAACTTTGAGATTCGGTCCCTGCGTGACAGTCGAGCCCTGATCGAGAAGGTTGGAATCCAAGACGCTTCTCAGTTCATAGAGGACAATCCACACCCCCGGCTTTGGTATTTCAAAGAACCCAACCTCCCAGAATGTCAGGTGTATACTTTTAAAGTCCTGTTACCTCTGCTTCCACACCAGCCCCTGATGGGAACGGATTTCCCCCCTTGCTCTTCTTTTTTAAAATACAGACACTTGTTTTAGATTTGGAAGTCCTCAGTAGCAGCATAAGTGTTATATGGAAAATGATTGCTTATGCTCAAATCATCATTTTTACTATATTTCTCCAGAAATAAGAGGTCTATTAAATGCATTCTGACTAAGGGTTATTGGTCATTTGCAACAGCCTTTCTGTTCTCTTTTGCAATGAAGGCGCCTGCTGGCTGAAGCGGCCCTTCAGAAGCTGGATCTGTGCACGGCGCAGCAGGCGTTCGTGCGCTGCAAGGACTACCAGGGCATCAAGTTCGTGAAGCGCCTGGGCAACCTGCAGAGCGAGTCGATGAAGCAGGCCGAAGTGATCGCCTACTTCGGCAGGTTTGAAGAGGCCGAAAGGATGTATATGGACATGGACAGGAGGTAAGTGATGATGGGCAGACTCCACGGACCGTCACGGTGGAAGGAGCTTACATGGGGAGATGCGACCTAGACTAAATAGCTCATGCAATTTCTTTTTCCTTTTTTTTAGCTTGTATTGCGACTCAAGTATTTTGCATACCTCTCATGAATTTACATTTTGAATTTGGGAGCAGCTGTTTTTCTGTTTCCATTGTTTAAAAATGTTTCTGTGTGTGTGTGCGCGCACGCATCCATGTGTGTGCAGGCATGCATCGGATGCATCGGAGGCCAGAGGTTGATGTTGGGCGTCTTCCTCTGTCGCTGCACCTCGTGTTTTGAGACATTGTCACTGAAGCAGGACTTGCTGTTCTGGCTGGGGGCCTGGCCGACGGGCTTCTGGGATCTGCCTGTCTCTGGCTCCCAGCGCCGGCTCCAGCTGTGTCCCACTGTGCTCAGCCTCACTCGGGTGCAGGGGATTCAAACTCAGGTTCTGCGCTTGTGCAACAGGCACTTGCTGAGCATCTCCCGGGCCCCTTTGTGTGACACGTTAGGAGATGACTGGAGACTGTGTTCAGGTGATAGAGAGAACATTGACAGGACCATAGAGATTGGGGACAGTCACTATTTATGGTAAAGATTATATAATTGCTGGTTTTTTCATTTTGGCCATGACTGAATTTCCTTTTGTCAGAAAGCATAAAATAGAAATCAAAGGCAGATATTATTTTATATATTTAATTTTTATTTATATAGTGCATGAACTGCATTTCAGCAGTAATATGCTATATAATTTTCTTCAATGTTGCTTATACTCTTGAGATCCCCAATTCTGTAACTTAAGCCTTGAAAAGAAATATAAAACCAAGTGTGTCTATGTCATTTGTTGTTTGAAAGCAAACCTGATTAGGTCTAAAAAACTGGTGAAAAGAGGTGATTATTATTTAACTAATTATTTTGCTAAATAAATTGAATGTCCAAAAAAAAATAAGACCAAAAGTCACTTCTTCTATTCTTGTGTCTTTTATCTTTTTGGGGTGCTATACCAAAGTTCCTGAGACTTGGTGTGTTATAAAGACCAGAAGTGTGTGTTCCTCAAAATTCTCGAGGCCGGGAAGCCCAAGACTGGGGGTCTAGCAGGTTTAGTGTCTGATATGAGGCCAGTCTAAGTGTCCAGACTGGTACCTTGAACTTGAAAAGCAGGAAGGCATGGACTTTTTCTGATGCTCTTTCATAAAGGTGTAATCTACTCATGGTATGGATATACTCACCTCCCTAAAGACCTGATCTCTTGATACCACAATTGAGATGAGGCTTCAATGTGAAATTTAGAGGACACACATTCAGACCACAACATCTGATCTGTCCCATGGCCTCTCACTTAGTCAGGCCAAGTTTCCACAGTGTTTGGAACGTTACTTTGTGTGTCCATATTTTAAGCACCTAGCACGGAGTAGATGCATTGATAAGTGTTTGTAGACTGGGTTAATGAATGGTTATATACTATTGTTTGTAGAGACCTTGCTATTGGTCTACGGCTGAAACTGGGGGACTGGTTCAGAGTCCTGCAGCTCCTGAAAACAGGATCTGGTGATGCGGACGACAGTCTCCTGGAGCAAGCCCACAACGCCATCGGAGACTACTTCGCTGATCGACAGAAGTGGTATGTGACTTGGTGCGTGTGTGGCCTCGCTGTGCGTGCTGCCAAAAGCTTAACGCTGTAACTGCCCGAGAACTTCTTGGAAATAAAACTGGAGGAATGAAGACTGTCCTCCTAAATCCTACGATTCTGATAGCTTTGGGTTCACGCTGGGGAGCAAGAGAGCCCTGAGGCCGAGAGACTGCCTGGTACAAGGCCAATGTGTTGCTCATGGGGGGAGAGGGGGAGAATATCTGAAGTGTTAGATGATTTGTTTCTGGACGAAGTCAAACATGTATTTCATATTTGATTGAATCATTCTTACATTTTCACTTGATTAGTGCACTTGATCACTCAGTTCTGGGGAGTCCTTCCATTTATGTCAGTTTAGAACGGAGAATGTCCACGGAATGTTACGACAGAGCAGACTGCATGGTCTTTAGATTCTTTTCTTTCTTTCTTTCTTTCTTTCTTCTTTCTTTCTTTCTTTCTTTCTTTCTTTCTTTCTTTCTTTCTTTCTTTCTTTCTTTCTTTCTTTTCTTTCTTTCTTTCTTTTTTTCTTTCTTTCTTTCTTTCTCTCTCTCTCTCTTTCTTTCTTTCTTTCTTTCTTTCTTTCTTTCTTTCTTTTTCTTTTTTTTCTTTCTCTTTCTTTCTTTCTCTCTTTCTTTCTCTCTCTTTCTCTCTTTCTTTCTCTTTCTTTCATTCTTTCTTTCTCTCTCTCTCTCTCTCTCCCTCCCTCCCTCCCTCCCTCCCTCCCTTCCTTCCTTCCCTTTCCTTTCTCTCTCTCTTTCTTTCTCACCAATTTTGTGCTTTAAAGGCTTGTAACCAAAGATGAAGTGATGCTGATGGAGGGATATTTTGGGGGGGAGAGCACTTATTTATCAAGAGACTTGCATATTAATTACAAATATTTTTCCCATAGGTTGAATGCTGTGCAATATTATGTAAAAGGTCGGAACCAGGAGCGCTTAGCTGAATGTTACTATATGTTAGAAGATTATGAAGGTTTGGAGAATCTCGCCAACTCACTTCCAGAAAACCACAAGTTGCTTCCGGTAGGCATTCCAAATGTTGGTTTATTTCTGAAATGTTTCAGTCAAGAAAGAGAATTGATCTATAATTAAATAATTATAATTTAAAGGAAAGTTAATCTATACTAATATAGTTTCTTAGACATAGATGCTTTTATTTATAACACAATATGTCAGTATCTTGGTGAACCTGAAGTGGAGAAAGAAATCAGTCATATTTGTAGTGGCTAAACACATATATGCTTGAATGGTCTCTTTAGCTTATTAAAGTTGATTTTAAAAGCTAGGTAGATACGTGGAGTCTTTACAGATGAAATTATGTTGTCAGGGATGTGCTTCAGAATAATCTAAAGTCATTTAAAATTTGCTACAAGTTAAGTTCAAAAAGATAGCTCAGTTTTGTTAGATGATGTTAACAGAGGCGTTGAATAGAGACTGAAGGCATTTACTCTTTCTTTTGAACTTCTGAGTAAATGTTGACTAGTGTCGATGTTTGTATTTAATGTGAGTCTTTGAGCTTGTGATGCCTGTGGAGGAGTCAGCCGCCTCAGCGACACGTCAGTGCACATACGTGTCGTGAGCTCATCCTGAAAGTTCTGTCTGCTAATTACTAGGAAGTGTAGAATGTTGACAACTCAGCTTTCTAACTGTGAAGCTAACAGGGAGATCTATGATAATTTTCAATCTTGTGCTTTTTCTTGAGTAGGAAAGAAACTAAAATTACTTAGAACCCCGGGAATGGGGAACAGTGTAGATTATGTTAATGTCACCTGTGTGGGAGTATGTGATGAATTGCTGTGAGATCCAGAAGAAGTTATAAGACACTAAACATGCACTATAATAGAAACTAATAATCTGAAGTAGTTCTGTAAAATGACATCAAATTTTAGAGAAATTTTTAATCCTGGAATGATGTATGTAGCACTTAATGTGGGAAATGCAGGGTAGAGAATTGTGGTATGATTGGAGGTAAACCAGAATATTGAGAAGTTGCTTATAAATAGGAAGATGTTACATATTTTTACTTTTTGGGCTTTATGATCTTTTTGTGCATTCCGAGTGCATGTGCCTGTGAAGACCCAGGGGTGAAATGGGAACCTGGACCGTTCTACCTCCTATTACTCCACTCTGGGGTTTCTAAGGCTTCGCCTTCCAGAGCTGGCTTACAGGCTGCCGCCAAATCCAGTAGGCATTTTTCCGTGGCATCTGGAGATCCAAAATCAGGTTCTTTTACTTGCAGGACAAAGGCATCTCCCAGCCCATTTTATGATTTTTTAAAAAATTTTTTATTATTATTATTTATTCAATATTATTGTTCAATGTGCGCATGCACGTGTGTGTCTGTGTGTGTGTGTCTGTGTATGTGTAGAACCACGGACGAATTCGTGAACCACCATGGGCGCCTCCACCTCCTTCTGCCCCGGGATTCACAGGCTCCGCCCTACCAGGACCAGAAGCGCAGGCCGCCCCCGCTTCCGCCTGGCGTCTATACGTGGGATCTGGGATCCGAACTCAGGACCTTCCACCTGCAAGGCGGAGGCTTAACCCCTGAGCCACCTCTCCAGCCCTTATGATTTTTTTTTAAGCCACTAGAATGTATTTTAAGAAAAATATGAATATTATTTTAAAAAAGATAGTTGGCAAGAAAATGAACATTTATATTTTCAAAAACAGTTTGGAAATGAAAGGGGAGGGAAAACTGATTAGATGTGTTGAAAGAAGCAGAGATGTTTTTCTAAGGGAGTAGACCCTGGTGGCCCCCGTCTCCGTACCTTCCAGGGGCGCTCTTTGGCTGCAGCTTTCTGAGCTGATAAAGAGCCATTTCTTTTTCCCTCTTGTTTTTTGCAGCACGGGGGTTCACGCGTAGGGTTCAAGCACTTGGCTGCTGCGCCACAGCCCACCCCCCATGTCCTTGACGCCTTATTTGCAGAGGGGCCTGTCTTATTTCAGGCTGGAGGACACCACTTCCTGAGCTCAGCGCGCCTGCGCACTCTTCGGCAGGCGCGGTCAGTCAGTCGCACTGCAGGCGCTGGCGCGCTTCTTAGCTTGTTTGCAGCAGGTTCTCGAGCATCTCCTGTGTCTTGACCTCTTTACGTGGCCAAGGATGACCTTGAGCTTCGATTCTCTGTCTCCAGCTTGGGAATGCTGGGCTTCCGGTGTGCCCTGTGTCCTGATTGGTTTTAGGGATTGTACCTGTGCCGGACAAGCTCCCTACCAACTCGAGGTGCGCTCCCGGGTCAGGCATCTCTTTCTGGGAAGCTGTTTGAAGCTGCGGTTCGAGCTTCTCCATGATCCCCAAATCGATGGTCAGCACTGAACATACCATCAATTCATGTGCCGTTTCAGTCTGGAAACGTCTCCTGCCCACTAGCATGGGGCAGTTCTGTAGCCTCATCTTCTTTTCTTTGCCTAGTTTCGAGCACGGGTCTCACTAGGTAGCCCAGGCTGGCCTCGAACTTGCCGCGATCCACGTCCTGCCTCAGCCCTCTAGTCTGAGATGTGGAGCTCGGCAGCCTGCGTCCCAGCTACTGAATGCCAAGGAGAAGCCCTGTCCGTGGAGTCCGGGGAAAACACTTGTTTTTCGTGGGAGGAAGCACTTCAGCTTCCTGCGTTCTGATGTGCAGCTCTGCCTCTTGTCTCTTCAAAAGAAAAACCACTCTGACCACCGACTTAATAGCCGTGTGTCTCGTTGGACTTTCGCTAAATTAAAATCTAAACAGTTTCCTTGGTCTGTGAAATCTGATAATGCTGTTTGGTGCCTACAGGAAATAGCGCAGATGTTTGTGAGAGTTGGAATGTGTGAGCAAGCCGTGAGTGCATTCTTGAAGTGCAACCAGCCAAAGGCCGCCGTGGACACGTGTGTGCACCTTAACCAGGTAAGCGCGGGCTCGCCGTCGGCGCAGTCTACCTGGTGCCAGAGCAAACCTGGTGCCATCCTGCGAGGTGGTCTCCAGCGCTCGGGCTGAGGGGCGGCCGTGGGTTTGGGTGTTGTGAGGACTGAGAAAGCTGGCATCTGTCCTTCACCTTTCAAAGCACTGGGGAGGGAAGGGGGGACCTTTGTCAGCCTGTCAAGCTTTGGTCTGGAAGTAATTTCATCTTTGTCTACATCTTACTAGGGTTTTGTTTCCAGGGAAGGATGTTTAACCGTTGGTCATTGCCAGAGGAAGGAATTGAGTTACTTTATCAATATTTATTTTGGCCAGTCTATTTTCCTTTCTCTTTATAGAAAACATGTATTTGATATTTTTAAAAACTGGGGTTTAACTGAAATGAAAGTGCAGGATTACTGCAGAAACTGTGACTCTTAGTGCATCCTTCTGTTTTTTATAAAACTCTATTTGTCTTATAAAATAATTTTTTAAGTATTAAATCTGGTATTTTCTTAAATGAAATCATGTATTTTGTTTTACCATAAAAAAAAACCTGAATTTTTTCTGGTTCAAAAAGAGAATTATAAGATGAATGTTTTGTAAATTTTGAAACTTTCCCTTTCAGATGAACTGCTTCTACAAGTGAATCTGAGGTCATTCAGTCATTTTGACATGTTTTGCTAGGTCACAAAATTGCTCTGACTTTAAATGATTTTTTAAAATGTATACTAGTTCTATTTTGAAGTATTATTTTTTGTAACAAACTTAAGACTTTTTGTGTGAATTTTATAACTGGGTGACTGAATGGTATAATTTTTTTTTCTAGTGGAACAAAGCTGTTGAATTGGCTAAAAATCATAGTATGAAAGAAATTGGATCTCTGTTAGCTAGGTACGCGTCTCATTTACTGGAAAAGAATAAGACCCTGGATGCCATAGAACTCTATCGGAAAGCCAGTTACTTCTTCGATGCTGCTAAGCTGATGTATAAGGTAAGGTATTGGCCTGTGAGTTTTTGCTTTGTACTAGTTGCAGTTTTTTATGGTAATATTTTATTATCTTATAATTACTATTTCACAGCAGTTTTCTAAGATTTTTAGGTTATTTGATATAACAATACCATCTAAATACATACACCTAATTACAGTGAAAATGAATGAATTAATTTGTATTTGTCATTCAGGCATGGTAGGATCCTCCCTAGCTTTTTGAGAGGTAGAGACAGGATCAGAGTTCAAGACCTGTCTGTGCTGCAATGTGAGATGCTATAATCAATTTTTTAAGTTATCAAAATCTGATTAAGATGTCTTTCAAGCTAAAGAAATAAGTTCTAAAGCAATTACTAGCCACAGTGTTTAGAAACTGTAGTGCTAAACACATCTCCTGTGTCCTTTGTCACCAAGTGCTTATTTCAGTGAATTCCTTGTTTTATTGCCATGGCAACTCTCCACATTGGTACCTTGCCCTCGATACAATATTTGGCATTGAAGTATAAAAAAAACCTAAGAGTTTTCTAACCCCCTCACTGGGAATTAAATCCTTTCAGTCCGAGAGTTTTGCACCCTTGGAAAGGTACAAAGTTTAAAACAGTACATTTTTCATAATCTCCATAACACAGTATAAAGTCATATCATTTTTATATTCTGTTGTCTTCTTGATTTAATAAAAAGGAGAAAATGTCCCTCAAAATCACTTAAACTTGAAATTCTGAGGAATGCACCACTTTCTAAACTCTGGTTTAGTTTTTCTATTTTTTGAAATTATTTTGTTGTTATTGCTGTGTCGCGCATGATGCGTGGCGCAGTTCTCTCTTCCCAGCAAGCTAGGTTCCAGGTGTTGGACTCGGTCGTCATGCAGCACTTGCCTGTGACGTTGAGTTGCCAGGTGCTCTTTTCCAAGGTGGTCAGTTTCATTCCACGACTGACTAGCATGAGGTGAAGATGGCTTTAAAATGCGAATATTGGCTTTTACATTCCCTCCATCCACTCTCCACCGTTCTCTCAAGATGTTAGTTGATTTGGGAAGGGTTTTAATTGTACAACTGGATATCAAGAAGGATCTTTCCCAAATTCTTTACATGTTTAAAGATTGCAGATGAAGAGGCAAAGAAAAGAACGAAACCTTTACGCGTTAAGAAGCTCTATGTACTGTCAGCCTTACTTATCGAGCAGTATCATGAGCAAATGAAAAATGCCCAGCGAGGAAAAGTAAAAGGGAAGAATTCAGAGGTAAGGGAGAGCTTAAAACAGTAAAAACGGTAAGTCATTGAAGTGTTTGGGAAAGCACAAAAGACCAGATTTTTCTTTATGGACAAGCCCTTTCATTTGAATGCACGCTTTTATTCTTACAAAAGACTTGAAGGAAAGAATGCTTCGTATAGAAGTAGTGTGCGAATTCAGGAATTTCTGCTTAGAAATATGGAAATTATTTTTCTTTAACACTAATTTACAGTCTTTGTTTACATTTGTTAATTTTTTACTTAGTAAATTCTCCTTTTTCATCAGAGAATTTAAAAACTTTTATGAAAATATGTATATTATTTTTTACTCTGCATGAATTGCATTGGTTGAAATGAATTTCACATTAGTTTTCAAGTTTAATCAGTTCTGTTTTAGGAATTGATCTGAGCAGTGTGTGAAGATATGCTTGCAATGGAGACGTTAAGTCTGTGGTGACAGTATTGCGGCCACAGTCTGGTAGCTGTGTGGCTGTCCCGAGGTTTCCGACTTGTCCTTCCTGGGGCAGACATGGAGTGTGTCCGCTTTTCTCCTAGGCCACCTCTGCTCTGGCTGGCTTGCTGGAGGAGGAGGTCCTGTCCACCACTAACCGGTTCACGGACAATGCTTGGCGAGGGGCCGAGGCTTACCACTTCTTCATCCTCGCGCAGCGGCAGCTCTACGAGGGCTACGTGGACACTGCGCTGAAGACAGGTGGGTGCGTCACTCGGTGCCCCACTCCTGAGTTTCTCTCACGGCAACTGCCGCCTCCTCCATGATGTGTTGAGATTATGGGATATAATGTATTTTGTACATTCACTGCTGTGATGTTCACACCACTGTTTCAAAACAGAAAGTAATACACGAACTTCGTTTGAGATCAGTAACAAGCATGTGGAGCACGCATGTACTTGATATTTAAGGCCTCCGTGCTCTTCTTCACCCAATAAGATTTCTGGAAATTCTCTTGTATTTGTTCACCCACATGAACTTTGTAGTGTTTGCTGAGAGTGGGGGATTTCAATGCAGTTCCGTTGGATTGGGTTAGAAGTGTATTAATTTATCAAAATTGATATGTTAATGATGAGTTTTCTCATCTAGAAACATAAACTTTCACAAAACTTTTTTTCTCTAAAGATTCATAGTTTTATTCTTGTATGTTCCAGATGTTTCTTTTACTACTTATTTTTATTTTTGTTGCCATTAGTAATAGGACTACAAAAGGCTTACTAACTGGTTATTAGTTATATAAAAGTAATTTTTAATTTTTCAAGATTTTATAATTAACCATATGATTTTAATAAATGTGATATAAATTGTACAATTTGGAATCATCTTTCACAGTCATATACCATTTCTAGATTTTTTTATCAAAAAAACTTAAACTATTAACATACTTTAACAATTGATGAAGATATTCATATATGTCAATTTTTCACCTTTCCATAGTGAAATGATGTGAAACAATATACTTTATAATTATTTCCTATGGAGTTAGAGTTTTGTTTATTATAAGTGAATAAATGCATTTTATTAAAGTTCTTCCAGTACTCTTTGTCAACACTTGACTTAAGAGCCAACTTTTAGGAATCTAATTGTAGATTATGTTATTGGTTTTGTTGAATTTCTAGCATACTATTGGAAGGCATTTTTAAGTCTGCAAGTTTCAGAAAAGAGAACCACATGAATTGATGATAAACTTGATGTTAATTCTACACGTCGTCTTTAAGAAAGATTGTATCTTTAGGGTAAGAAATTACAGATGAGATGCAGCAGCTATTAAGTGGCCTGAAACAAAATGATTGATTGGCAGCCCACTTACACTTCCCCTCAAAGTCCTGTTGTCGGTGCGTTGCTACTCCTTTGAAAGAAGTATATTATCTTGAGTAATAACGAATAATAAAATATCAATTTACCTTTTCCGAAATGCCACAGAAGTTTCTGAATCAAATGGAATGAACTACATGTTTCAGCGACAACCTTCTCTGTCTAAGTGTGATCTAAGTGATCACAGCCCTGTTCGTTCAGGATGATTTTCCCAGGTTCTGGGCTGTTGGCGTCTCAGAACCTGCGGTCATGTGTCCTGCCTCCCCCCTGCTGCCGCCCCGCCTCTTGCTTTTCTCTAGTTACAGCTAATGTGGGTTGAGCAAGAGCCACCGAGCAAAGTGCCTCGCTCGCCCACGCGTGTGACGTCATGGCGTGATGTCATGACCATCCTTCCTGACGTCGGCTGCTCTCTTCTAGCGCTTCATCTGAGAGACTATGAAGACATTATTCCAGCGGTTGAGATCTACTCCCTGCTAGCGCTCTGTGCGTGTGCCAGCAGAGCGTTTGGTACTTGTTCCAAAGCTTTTATTAAACTCGAGTCCTTAGAGACGCTCAGCGCCGAACAGAAGCAGCAATATGAAGACCTAGCTCTGGAAATCTTCACCAAACACGCGCCAAAGGATAACAGGAAGTCGGAGCTGAACAGCCTTCTGGAAGGGTAGGCTCACTGCGATAGTGCACACCATTTCCTTCTTGGAATCTTGAGTAGAGTAATGAAAGCACTAATTTTGAAGTCATTTACCTTAGCAGTACTCTCACTTAATTTTACAAGTGTATTAATGTTTTTTCATTGTCAGATAATTTTTATTTGAAAAACTTTGAAATTAAGTTATTTTATTTGAAGTTTATCTTGCATTTCTTTTCCAGTCTTGAGAGTGTATTAGATCATATTAGGTTAATCACACTGATGTGTAATTGTTTTTCCTCTTGTATTTTACAGTGGAGAAGGAAAATTGCCAACATGCATTGCTACTGGAAGTCCAATCATTGAGTATCAATTCTGGGTGTGCAAAGTATGCAAGCACTATGTTCTTGCTCAGGAAATCAGTAACTATAACTTTTGTCCTCTGTGCCATAGTTCAGTAGAATAAAGGAAACATGAGCCATCTTTAGACTGCAAAAAGTATATGAAGCATATATACATATCTATACCTATATTGTAATGTTTGATTTTCTTAAGATTTACATGAAAATTAGTCTCATCACCTTATATTTTTGTGTAGAATATATGCTAAGATGATAAAAAAGATTCTGGAGCATAGCTCATGGTAGAGTGCTTGCCTAGCAGGCACAAAGCCCTGGATTTCATCCTCAGTACTACAAAAAAAAAAATGCAGCTATGAAATAATGTGACCAACTTTTACATAAAAAATATGTAGATATGAACTTTATTTTCTTTCTATATTTTCTATCACTTACTGTCGATTACATGATACCACAGAAATAGTTCCAATGAGAAATACTGTTCTCATTTTGTCAGGGTTACTACTTCATTCTGAAGTTTTGGGGTTATGTAGGGTTGGAGATGGCATGGGAAGGGCAAACCTGTATTTGGAGACTTAATGTAACCTGAATTACAAGAAGGGTAATTAGCTGTGGTATGAAATGAGTTCTTTGTAGGTATATTTACTTTCAATACAGATCGAATGCTTTGTATTGTTCATTTTCAGAAGTGAGAAGATGGTATTTTAAGACCTTTCAAGTAATTTGGGTTTGTTTGTAAAAATATGTTTGCTCATCATTCAGGAAAGAGGCATTTGGCATCTACCCCTTTTTCTTGCAATAAATGTGAACTGACTTGATCGTGAGCAAGGTGGGCAATTCTTCGTTGACACCCTTGCTCTGAGTTGCATCTCAAGCAGCACACGGCCTATGTTGTAACACATAACCTTACGGCACATACAGTTGCCATCACATCTGCTAAATGCTACTTTGAAGTTTTAGCTTTTGTGAGCTATTATTTGGAAAAAAAAAAGTGAAAATAAATTCTGAAGAAAAAAAAATGTCGATGTCAGGTTTCCTTTCTCTGTAACTTATGGGTTACATGATGGGTGCTTTGTCTTCACTTAAATGTTTTGCGGGGAGTTGACAGAAGGGGACAAGAGGTGCAGAAGATGTAAATTCCACTTTTCTGTCGTAGCTACCACACAGGAGAAGACCCCAACAGTTTTATAAAGGAGCTTGTCAGGTGCTCTAGAGCGGATCTTAGAACGAGTTCTCATTCTGAAAGGAAGGGAAAAGGTGTTAGTGCACTTTTAAGGGGAAAAAAATAAAGAAGAGTACTGTTTGCTGATATAGTTCCAATATTTTGTGCCTGTGTTTCTGAAATGAGAGAGCAGTACTATATTGCCCTCTACTGTCTATTTCTAAATTTTTTTTTATTATTATTATTTATTCAACTGTGTGTATTGTGCGCGCGTGTCTGTGTGTGTGTGTATGTGTGTGAACCACGGACGAATTCGCGAACCACCATGGACGCCTCCACCTCCTTCTGCCCCGGGATTCACAGCTCCGCCCTACCAGGACCAGAAGCGCAGGCCGCCCCCGCTTCCGTCTGGCGTCTATACGGGATCTGGGATCCGAATCGGACCTGGTCCCCCTCGTTACCCTGAGCCCCTCTCCCCTCATTTCTAAGTTCCCTTTCATATTTTAAGAAAGCTACATTTTTTAATTTAAAAAATAACATGTTCCTGGTAGAAAGTTTCAGAAGCACATAATATAAAGTAAAAATAGTTCCAACCTTTGAAAGCATAAAAAATTCATTTATATTTTAGTTGACTCTCAGAAAAAATCAAATTGAACAAATTTTATGTATTATGAACATGTGTTTCATAAAACATTTTGTAACATTAAAAAGCATTAAGAGAATTTCTTATGTGATATATTAAATTTCTAGTTAGTAAACTTCAGAATTCTTTGGGTCCGGGAAGACGGCTCAGCTGGTAAAGTGCTGCCACGCAGGTGTGAGGGTCCTAGTGAGCGTCGCCCCTGCCTCTCGTGAAGCAGGCACAGAGGGGCAGGGAGGGGCACACCACACCTGAAATGCCCGCCCTGGGGGATTCCTGGACTTGCTGGCCAGTCCCGTGAATTTCAGTCAGTAAGAGACCGTCTCAGAAGTAATGTAGGGAGTGAATGAGGAAGACACCTGGTATTGCTTGCACACACACACACACACACACACACACACACACATACACACACAACACACACAGAGCAAACAAGTAAAATATAGAGAATCCTAAGGAAAAGTGAGATATTTGAGATATTGTATATTCCCAATGCAAACTGACAACTATTGGTGAAAATCAAATGCAGACTGACAAGTACTGGTGAAAATCAAAAGCAATTGAATCATACCTTGCTGACAGAAATGCAAAATAATATACTGTCTTTGAAAAAATAATGAACATACATTTATTGTAATTTCCAGCAATCCTACTCACAGGAATTTACCCAGGAATCAATACATAACCACACGAGAATGCATTCAATATAACTTTGTTCATACATAGTAGCCCAACCCTGGAAAGAACAAATATCCATTATTGTATGAATGTAACAAAGAAATAATGTGGAACAATAAGAAGGAATAAATTGATGCATGTAACAATGTGGGTGAATTTCAACAGCATTGTGCCAAATGAAAGGAGCCAAATACAAAAGACAACCTTTGAGATAAAAATTCTGGAAAAGACAGTTTCATATAAAAATAGAGCTTGAGATCAGAAAGATAACAATCTTCATACCTAGTTATACCAATAGTTGGATTAAATGTAAATGTATATAGCATTCCAACTTTATGCATTTTTCAAAATATTTTAAAAATCAGATTGTTTTAAAAGGATGAGAAAAGACATACCACACGATGATAATAAATCATGTGTGGTTTTATTCATAACAAAGTAGATATAATGACTATTGTTAGATATTTAATATTCAACTATGAGACATAATGCTTTATTTTTGTTTGTATGCAATCTATTATTTATCCGGCTTTACTTGGTGTACGTGTATATCACAGCTTGCATGGATTCCTTTGATTTTTTAATTGCTGTGGTAAGAACTTCAGAACTATATGGAGAAAAGTAGTGAAAACAAGCATCCTTGTCTTCTGATTTTAGAAGAGCTTCATTTAGCTGCTATTGAATCTGCTGTAGGTTTTTTAAAAAAACTTTTCATTCATTTAGTGTGTGTGTGTGTGTGTGTGTGTGTATTAGAGGGTACATATGTCCCTGTGGAGCAAGGGTAACATCAGGAATCATCCTGGATTGCTTCTACCTCCTTTTTGCTTTGCTCTGGGATTTCCTAGGCTCCTGCAAGGGCTGTTGTAAGTATAGGCCTCCATCATTTCCTCCTTGAGTTTATGTAGGATCCGAATTCAGGACCTTCTGCTTGTGAGGCAGAGTCTTAACCCCTGAGCCATCTTTCTAGCCTTTGCTGTGGGCTTTTTAATGAATATCAGTTATGTTGAGGTTCCTTAGCCTGCTGAGTGTTCTTACTGAGAAAATTTGGGTTTTCCAAATGCTTTTTCTATGTGAATTAAGACCATACAGTCCCTCCGCCTTTCATTTTGTTAGAGGCAGGGGTACTACATTGGTTCAAAGGCTGCGTCATTCTGTATTTTAAAGGTAATTTGCTGTTAGTAATAGCGTAATTTACTTATAGTGTCTTTGACTTTTTTTTTTTTTTTTTAGTCAGAGCAATACTGACTTCATAGGACAAACACTTCTCTTTCTGTTCAATTTTTAGGAAGAGTTTAAGGATTGGTATTGACATTCCAATGTTTAGAAACAATTGGTGACGCTGCATGTCAGGGCTTTGTCATCATAAAAATTCCATCTCCTTGTTCAGATTTCCTGTTTATACTTTCCCGTTATCCAGTGGTTAAGCAATTGTTCATCCCGTGTTCTGCACCTGGGTAGTTCTGTCTGGTCTTGAATTCAAGTCCTGCCTCAGCCTCTACAGGAGTAGTATGGTGATGGACACGACCTGCATAGTTTGCTGCTAGTGCATTGAAAAAGAAAAAAAAACACACCAATGTACTACATTTATTTTTCAGCAGGCAGCACACAATTGTAAACAGCAAAACAAGTCCCCAGTTTATTCGGGTTGAGGGGCTTTTATTTATTTATTTATTAATTATTTTTAAAACACATTTTATTTTACTTTTTTAAACATTTTTTATTATCTCCACTCATACAAACTTAATAGGTACACCGGTTCCCTCCCTCCCTCCTCCTCCCCCACCCCTCTGCTCACCCTCCCCTCACCACTCCCTCTCCACCCCCCAGTGCCTCCCCTCCCCCAATCCCCGGAGAATCCTTTAATGTGCCTGCCAGTCTCTCCTCTGGGACCGAGTGGCATTTCCCTGAACCCTTTCTCGTGTTCCCCTTAAGCATAGGAACACTACTGTGGCTGTCAATTCCTTGCCTCCAAGGATCTTGGTGCTTTTAGCAAATGCTAGACTGTGTGGTCAATAGTGTGTTGGACATTGTGCAGGGCATGCAAAGTCCAATTATGATTGCTTCGGCCCTAACTTGTGTGGAGTGACTTGCATATCATTGCTCCTCCCATCCTTGTGCTCTTACACTCTTATCACCCCCTCTTCCTCAAATTTCCCTGAGCTTCAGGATGGGGAGAGATTAGGCTGGCCTAGTTCTAGGTGGTTGATATAGAGTCTCTGAAGTTCTGGATTATGATTTGTTGATTTTCTTTTGCGGTTTTGCTGCTCCTGCAATGCCCTTCACTCCATCCTGATGGGTATTGGATGTCACCCCCTGGCCAGAGATAGAAAGCTGTTAAACTAGAGTCTTGTTATAAGAGTATATTCAAAGGTAGATGTAATAAAAGTAGGAAACCACAGTGAGGGAGGGGTCAATCACCCATTTGCAAAATGGTTACTTATTATCTGCCAGACTATATGCCCTCCCTTTCTGGTGAGATCATATCCCCTCAGTTGTAAATGACCAGGAACGAAAAGTCTGTGAACTTAACCAGATGTCTCATTGCTTACTTGCAGTCCTTGATGGAGGCCTATTTTCTCTGCTGTAACGTGGTCCCCTCTCTCTTTGTTTCTGGTGTGGCCCTCCTACCCGATCCCTCCTGTTCATAATCCTTGCAATTATTGTAGGTATTACAAAGATTTACCTTTGAGTGTCTCAAGGTGGGCTGGGTGGGTTTGGTACTAGGAGCCACCTATTAGGGAGTACATACGGCGATTAATTTTCTGTGTCCGGGATACTTCACTCAATATAATTGTTTCTAATGACATCCATTTCCCGGCAAATTCCAGTAATTCATCGTTTTTGATGGCTGAGTAGTACTCCATTGTATAGATGTACCACAATTTCCTTATCCACTCGTCAACTGTTGGACATTTGGGTTGATTCCATGACTTTGCTATTGTAAACAGTGCTGCTATGAACACGGTTGCACTTGTGCTATCGAGGTGAACCTCTGCTGCATGGGGGGTTATTCCCAAAAGTGGAATCGCAGGGTCATAAGGCATTTCAATCTTTAATTTCTTTAAGAATTTGAGGGGCTTTTGTAAGCAAATATTTCCAAATGTTTTCCAACTCTCCTTATTCCGGTGTTAAGGCGCTCAAGTGTAAGTTTGGGGCCGGAAACACAGTGGAAGGAACTTGAAAAGGCTTGTGTAGCGTCATTACACAGCTTTGCTTGTGATTTTGAATTAAACATTGATTTCTTTGAACGGCTGCGGACCGGGGCACCGTGTACTGCTTCACCCTCGCCCAGCTGCGGAGCCTGCCGTGCTAACCCGGCGGCCCGCAGACGTTCCCGCAGCTCTGCGAGCAGCCAGCAGTTCTCTCGCGAGACTATGGGTCCCGCCGGGCTGCGAGATCTCGCGAGACTCCGCGGGCCAATTAAGTTCTGGCGTGAGGAAGTGGCTCTGCGGCTCCCTTTGTAGGGACCCTGGAAGCCCGCCGTCACCAGCGGGGGCCGGGCGGCCATGGACGGGCAGCGAGGGCGAGGGAGCCACGCGACGCCCACGCTCGCGCAGGCCCACGCTCGCTTCGAGAAGGGCGAGTACGCGGCAGCCGAGGCGCTGTACTCCGCGTACATCGGCCAGTGCGCCCGTGCGCCTCCCGACCGCGCCAGTCCCGGCAGGTAACTATCGCGAGAGGAGCGCGACATCGCGAGAGGCGGGGCGTGGCGTCCGCCCGCGGGGCGGGGCTAGCTCGCCGGTTCTCCCCTCTCTCCCGGCCAGGTCCGGGCGGCGGAAGGCGGGGCAGAAAGCCAGCGGCTCTGGCGCGGTCCCCGCGCGGCGACGCGAGGCGCAGCCCGGCGCTGCTCCGGGGCCGCCGCCTCCGCCCTGGCGGCCTCGCGGGCTTTTCGCTCCCGCTGACCGCCCGGGCAGGCCCGGCGGGTCTCCGGCCAGCGGCACAGCGAGGACCTGCAGCCGTCTGCAGAGCGTGGGGCTCGTCACCCCGCTTCCCACGGAGCGGTTCACGCGGGCGCCGCATTCTGGTTCGCGGATGCTTCAGAACGCACTCCTGAAAATGGAAAGATCATAAGTGAAAGACACGACTACTTGCTGCCAAAACCCAGTGTTGGAACTTTCTGATGAGCCTAGCGAGAGCTCTGTTTGGTCGATCGGTGTTTAGCGGCCTCTTTCAGCCCTTCCCGTTTAAATTGTGGTTCGTTGGGCAAACTGATGGGATGTCCACAGTGTCCACGTTTTGACCTGCCGATTGGAGTCAGATACCTGCTGAGGTCATCGGCGGTACTTGGGAGGGCGTTAGATGCAGCTCAGATGCACCGTTACAGCGACGTGTGATGTGCAGTTGTTTCATTCGGAGGCTGTTAGCAGACTCGGCATCTTCTGGGCTCATGCTTAGATTTTATACTCCAAGCTTTGCCTTTGCTGTGCTTGGTGGTGTGGAGCGAACAGGGAGAAATTCACGAGGCTATTTTTTGACATGCATTAACTTGCAACCATTCTCTCTCTACTAAGTTTGATTTTTCTTGAATGCAAACTTGTCTTTTGTATGGAAGCCTAAAGCAGCATTCTTACCCCGTTTGTAAGACTCATGGAATAAAGCATTTATTTTCTCATTTCAATAATACATCAGCATGATACTTAATAAAAGTTGCTGATAGACTGAGGGTATTACCACCTCTTCTTCATCCTTACCTTCCTCCAAAAGTAAACACAGGAGACTTCGTTTTCTCGTCTATTCTTGTTTAAGGGGATTTAATACTCTTAGTTAAAAATAAGAATTTAACAGCAGCAGTTTTGTGGATGTGATCTAGTCTTGTTCCTCCTTTGCATATCTCAGTCAAGTGTGATTTTTTTCTTTGCACAATAGAAAAATCCACTTAGTTAAAGGGAGTTAATGAAGTGTGTGTTGTCAGCTCGCCTGTGCAATTTTGCTGGAATTTGTTCACCTCAGTTTCTCATCTGTAGAATAAGCCTTTAATTTCTTTTTTAAATTTTTTTATTATTTTATTCAGTTGTGCATGTGTGTATGTGTGTGTGTATGTAGAACCACGGGCAAATCCGGGAACCACCATGAACCGCCTCCACCTCCTCCTTGTTTACTCTGCCCTACCAGGACCAGAAACGCAGGCCACCCCCACTTCTGCTTCCGCCCAGCTTCTATATGTGGGGTTTAGGATCTGAACTCAGAACCTTCCGCCTGCAAGCCCGGAACCTTTAATTTCTTTACACTTACAAAATTCTAATAATTCATGGATTGAAACCAAATCTTATCAGTTCAATTTTCTCCCCTTAAGCATATCTTTAGGAGTTTTAATTTTAAAAATACTGGACATGGGATCATTTCAGGGCCCTCACAGTCTTTGGATGCCTTTCACTCTAGTGTGTCAGTTTTTCTTTTTATTACCCAAGGCTCAGCTGTAGCCGTAATCTCACTTTCAAATATTTCATCTTGGCCACCTTAGGAAATGCTAAAAAATCCATATTTGAATTAGGTAATATATAAATATAAGAAATATCTTTACAGAAATATCAATATTACAGAAAAGTCAGTGTTAAAAGATAGTCCATCTCTTTGTTGTTGTTTGTAACAAGTTTAATTCAAGTCAGGTAAAACAGAACACCTTTTTCATTCCAGCTTACCTTTTTAAATTACCCCTTCTTGAAGGGTACTGTTACCTTTTGCATATTTAGCAGCCCTTGATTTGACAAGTGTATGGAAAGGTCCAGGGTAACGCCAAAGTCACCACTAGTTTCTGGGAGGGTCTTTCTCCACCCCGCTTGGTGAGCTTCCCAGGCTGGAAGTATCAGTCTGTGTGGCTTTACTAACCGAGGTCAGGCTAGAAAAAAGTTGGTGTCAGGAGGCTTTGTCTTCGTGTCCCACGCAGAGAGCAAGCTGCGGACCTGTCGGCCTTTATTGTATCTCAGTCCTCTAATTCATGTCTTTAAAAAATAGAAACGTTTCTGCTTGACAAGTAGGCTTTTAGAATTCATTGTAGTGAAATATAGTTCTAAATCTGATACTTTATAATCCTTTGAATATAAGAATTTATAATGAAGCTTTAAAACCTCAAATAGTGATGAAACTTTTACCGAAGCTTTCTAAATTATAGCAGCTCCCCACTGTCAGCAGATTGGGACTTTGAGGATCTGGGTGGGAAGCAGTAGGCTGAGTTCTCCGTGATCAAGATGTTAAGAAACATCGCTGCCTGCAGTCACCAATGTTTTCTGAGCATGAACTTTGCACTGCGAGGTATCAAAAGAAAAGACAGAAGCCCTGCGTGTGCAGTTGGTTCAAACTTGGGGACCACTCTGAGAAAGAAAAGACAAAAATGGAATCACCCCTGACTCCAGAGCAGAGCCCCCGGAGTTCTCTGCAGAGGATTTGTCCAGGGCAGAGAGAGGCTCAGAGCAGGAAAGGGAGTGTCACAGGAAGAGGGACCCCTCCAGCTCAGGGCCACCTGTAGAGCCCTCCAGGGCAGAGGGCTTCTGCACACAGGACCAGTCTCCTAGCAGGGGGTGGTGTGGCTTGGGAAGGGCTCCTGAGGACTCCATCTCAGAGATCCTGGTTGGGGATCGGCGTGCGAAATTCCACCTCTGGTTAACCAGTACTTCTTTATTGGTGGGAAATGACTTGAAGTCTCATTGTTTTAAAGCTGTCTAACAATTTGAGAATAAAATTGAGAATTGCTTTTTGACACATCCCCAGCATGCTTCACGCACTGTGGGCTGCTGATCCCTTCTCACCATGTGCCTCGTCCGTCTCTGCCCTGCTGGTGTTGGGTGATAGTCTCTTCAGCAAACATGTTGGATCACGAACAGGGGCTTTGAATACGGGACATTCACGTGCCGTTAGATTGACGTTGCGCCTTGGCCCTACAGAAGCAGGTGGCAGGAGACTGGAGATGATTCGTTTGTCCTCCGTCCTTCCACTTGGCCTTTGAGTGACGGTGGGGTGTGCAGTGGGCTGTGGAGTTGGTAGAGCCCAGAAGAGAGCGAAAGTGGAAACGAGAGGATTGTGATAAGTGAGCTGGTTTTAATGTGAGCTTTTTGTCCGAAGCAAATGCAGCCCTGAGGATTTGGCTACTGCGTATAACAACAGGGGGCAGATCAAGTACTTCAGGGTTGATTTCTACGAGGCTATGGACGACTACACATCTGCCATCGCAGTCCAACCCAGTTTTGAAGTTCCCTATTACAACAGAGGGTTGATACTGTACAGGCTCGGTAAGATTTTTTTTTTAAATTAATATTTCTTCTTATTGACTACATTCTGTTCTGTCAGCGCTGTCAACTGTTGGAAATGAACATTATCAAGTTTTATCATTATCAAGTTTTAAAGTTATGGGAAATTCAGGTTGAGAGCTTGCAGCAGAGGAAACATGCCTGAGTGTGGCGCAGCATTCGTTAGGTGTTACAGAGTTGCGCAGAGCACTGGGTTGGGAATTGGGCCTGGGCACCCGCGTGGGGTGACCCCATTCCTTAGCGCCTGTGTATTCCCAGCTGCAAAATGAGGGTAACGCTGGCAAGCACCGTGTTACCATCAGGAGACAATAGCAAGCAAAGTGCTCAGGTCCTGGGGTGAAGGGAAGGCGAGCGCTGTCTGTAGCTGCATCTGCTACAGCCTTGTGACGCATGATCCGTTTTTGCTGAAGTTTTGTGTTGATCTGAGCTACTGCCTTTTACATCTTACAGACTCAAAGCCATTTTTATTTACTCTTTTTTTTTAAAATATTTTTTTGCTGTAGGGACGAATCCAGGGCCTCATGCTCGGTGGGCACAGGCTGTGACAGCCATTTCTTCACAGCTAGTGTAGGATGCAATTATTCCATAAGAGCACACAGTGATACTTTGAGATCCCTATCCCTATTTCATAACTGAGAGAAAAAAACTTCCTTTACCCAGAGTTATTGAACGTTCATTAATGTAAAAATGTGAATATCCAAACTTTGCCGTGAATGCTATGTAGAAACATTCAACTGTTTTTTGTTTTTCTTTTCTGGTTCTGGTGCAGGGTGCTTTGATGAGGCTCTGGAAGATTTCAAGAGGGCGTTAGTCTTAAATCCTGGATTTCAAGATGCTACTTTGAGCTTAAAACAGACTATTCTTGACAAAGAAGAAAAACAAAGAAGAAGTACTGAAAAAAATTACTAAAAATGTTAACTGATTGAAATGTTAACTGATGATCCTTGACCCTCATTTAATTGATTGAGGTTTAAAATGAGTATTGAAGTATTTTGATTGATATTGAAGAGAAACTTTAAAACTGAAAGTTAAATAATATGTATTTAAGGTTGTTAATTTCAGGTTGAGAACCGTGTGGCTTGGAATTAATAAATATTATGTATAAGTGCTTTTTATATGTTTGTATATATATATATTTGTAAAATATTTAAATCAATGCTTGCTAATTTTTAGTACATTTGATTTTTACTACATTTTTTATTCCTGGCTTTTTATTTTTCATTCCTAGCTTTTTATTTTTGTATCAGCAGAAAAATTGTAAGGGCAGTACAGTCCCAACGAGTAGCCTTCACCCGCGTCATCACTTAACCCTGTGCTGCATTGCTCCGTCCAGTGCTGCCCGCGCGTGCCTGGGCTCTGACAAGGACTCGCAAGAACTGGGACTTGAAAAGAACCTTGTACTCAGGAGGCTGCGGCAGGAGGACCACTTCGAGCTCCTGCCCATCCCTGGACTACAGAGTGAGACTCTGAAAGGAACAGAAACCCCCAGAAACCCAAGCTAACAAGCCAGGCAGGTTTTTTCTGAACTACTTGAGAATAAGATACTTGACTGCTTCCTCCCTCGTGGTCAAGCCTGCAACTTCTAGAAGAGACTCTTCTGTGCATGCGCCGTTGTAACACCTAATAAAAATAATTCTATAGCATCCTCCGCATCGAGCCCAAATTCACACTTCCCTGATTATTTCCAGATAGCGGCACGGCATTGTTTCTCTGCATCCCTTCGGTCTGGAATAATCCCCTGAGTGTTTTCTCCCCACGGCATTCGCTTGGAGGCTTGAGCTGTTTTATAGATTCGGTTGGAGCGCAGGACCCTTGGCTTCAAAACCAGCACCCCTCCAGGGGAGCACTTGGGCAGATACCCTGACTTTTCGGTAAAGTGTCACTGAATAGGTAGATAGGCTCAGAGAGCTTCCGTCCCTGGATAATGACAGCTGTGCAGCATCAACGACAGTGCTACGCGTGCAGAGAGGCGAGGAGCTGAGAAAGTCACATTCATGTGAAGTCCACAATTCTGCTCCGTCCAGTTCTGCCTGCACATGCCTGGGCTGGACAAGGACTCTCAAGAACCGGGAAGAGTCAAAGGGAAGTGAGGCAAAGCCAGCATGGCCCTTCTCCGGTCTGTGAATTCTCTTGTTACAATCTGGCTCTCAGACTAGTTTATTCCTGCACTGGGAAATTGCCCTCATTGGAGAGACAGAGTGTTTGCCTGGTGTCTCCAAAGGAGGCTCAGCAGAACTCCTGTGACCTCAGACCTGGTCACTATCAGCAATCTTAACAGGTTTTTAAAAAAATTTTTTATATTGTAATATATGTATAAAATTTTAATATATGTATAAAATATTTTAATATATGTATAAAATATTTTAATATTTAAAATTTTTATTTTTATTTTATTTTTAAGTGATTTCACAAAGCAGACAAAATTGCCCTATTTGTAGTTTACCAATGTTATCTGGCAAAATGAATGGAGAATTTGTGGCTCAGGTGAATGACTATGAAGAAGAAATCAAATTGATAGCCAGCTGTGAAGAGTGTCTCTGGACTCACTCCCACTTTCCAGGATGATTTATCATGTGTGCTGGAAATGGCTTTAAAAGAATTCATAAAGTTGCATGAAAACAGAAAAATCCCTTTTAAGAAAGCCTTTTGTAAAAATTCAAAGTCTCTAGAATTTGGGAGGACTTAACGATATTCTACCCAGAAAGTGAAGTGATATAAAACCAATTTAGTTTTTTGGCTCACATTTCTCTCTTTCTGTCTTTCTCTCTGCCTTTGCCCTGATGATGAACCAGATTTAATATGAAAACAAAAACTTGTTAATTTGCTCAATTTTATTTTTCAAAGTTTGTTCATTTCTCAGAAAAGCATTCACTGAGGTGAGGATCGACCCTCAAAGAGTGGGGCCCTTGGCCCTTGACTGCTCTCTTGTTACTGGACATAACCGAAGCATAAAGCATTTATCTCCTCGTCTTCTTTGAATTCAGGCATCACGCATTCAGCGTCTAAGTTTCTCCCTGACTAAGTGATACCTTTGCTGTGTGCCTGGAGCTGTCTTTCATGCCCTTTCCCACCATGCAGTGTGTATTCTCGCTGGACTCAGCGAGTGTCCACCTTATTGCCTGCCTGTGTTTTTCCTTCGCAAAAATAAAGTAGAAAGGAACTGTTGTTTGCTGTGAGAATTGTGTTTCACAAATTATAGTGAAATGAGTAAGTGGATTGAAGGTACTTTGGGTTTGGAAGTTGTTCTTAGCACCGGTCATGAACGTGGAGCTGTTTGTCTCCTGGAGTCTGGAGCAGACAGAAGCCTGTGCGCTGACTTGACAATAGCAAATCCAGCTGGAAAACAAAGCAAAGGCGTCTCAATCAGCCCTGTATCGTTACCTGATTGTTCTTTTCCGTCTCTCCTGGTTTCTGCCCTTTGCTAGCATTTCTACCCTATGGTGTTGGTCTTATGCCATTTTGCATGTCGTAAAGCTTTCTCAGTGGGCATAATGTATTTATTACTGCTGCTCAGGGCAAATCAGCTCAAGGTTTACACTGCTCCATGTTCTGCTGTCCATCTTAAAAATTTAATTCAAAGTTTCAGGTAGTTAATCCTGTCTCTTATAACTTCAGTTTGTCCCAGAAAATGTTTCTGAGCAAAAAGTTCATGAAAAAAAATCTTTCCATTAATTGGATAAGTTCTAAATTCTGCTTTATAAAGCCACTGTATTGACACATGGATATAAGCATTGAAAGCAAGTGTCTATGCCAACTTGAAAATAAGCAGTTTGGACATAAACTTACAGCATGAATATTTATCTTTTTTCCTAAAGCATTAAACCCTTTAGTGGTATACAATTTCCATATTCAGTAATTAATTTGAAGTATGTAGTTAGGTGGTTCTGAGTTATATGTAGAATCTATGAACTATCTTGGAAGACCTATTTTTGGGGGCTTTTGGGGTCTTGTAATCTTGCATGCAAATTGCACTTAAAAAGTTAACACAGAAAAGGCCCTTGGGCAATGAAAAACTGAGCAGTGGAGTGTTTCAAAACCAGCATCCACGAAGTAAATCAAATGTGCTTTCTTATGCTCTGCTTAAACACACAGCACGATTTGATTCTTTGTAAAATTCTCTGGCTAGAAACTTATGTTGAGGAAGGGAGTCGTCACTGTTCTGAACGACGATGTTGGGTTTATTTGGGGCATTTGGGGAACAGATTGTTATTTTAAAAAAGTTAGTTGCTGACAAACATGGTGTAAGAGCCCAGCAGACAGAACTGTTGCTCGGCGGGCTGTGTGCAATTTTAACATCTATCTAAATTCAGATTTTAGCCTTTTCTGTATTTCTAAAAACTGTGGCAACGCATCAGGGGAAGGGAATGGCATTCCAATTTAAAATGGAATTAGATCAAAGAGAGGAGAGAGATTTGTTACAGTTCACATCCAGGTTAGAGGACTTCAAAAGACACCACTCGTGAAAATGAAAAACATGGTGACAAATATCATTGTTTTTGGAAAATCAAACACTTGATGAACCATTAAGAAGCAGCCCATGCTTTTTAAAATTATCAGACGGTTAAAAAAAGCACAGTTTTGATGTGCAAAACACACACCACAGAAATCCGAAAGTGCAAAAGCAGAAATAGTGGCCTGTGAATACGCATAGGACAGTGTAATGAGGGGCTGTGGCGTGTGCCCAGGTTGTGTGCGCCCAGATTGTGTGCGCAGCACCATGAATGCCTCAGGGGCAGACTGAACTTGAAAAGTGAAAATGTTATTATTCGTCAGGAAGGAAGGAAGCTGAGACTAAGAAGTCCAGTAATTCATCCAGAATTACTTCCAACATCCATATAAACATTTGAAACTACAATTAGTATCAGTCCATTTTTTTTGTTGTTGTTGCCAAACTGACATTGGCTCAAAGAAGATAGGTAGCCTTTTTTTTTCTTTCTGGTCTTGGTTAAAAAAAAAAGTTAAATTGCTCATAAAATGTTTTAGTACCCATCAAGGTAAGTATCCAAACAATGTTGAAATTTGTTTTGCTTTTTATAATGGAACATTATTGCAAAGTTAAAATGGCTTGTGGGTCATTTTCCTTGCTGATTGAAAACAGACACGAATATGGTGAAAAGCAGATTAATACTAAGAGTGAACTCCATTTGGAGACTTGAAAGTCACTGCTGCCAATATGTAAATGCGTATCTTATGCTGGGAGAAGGCTTCCAGCGTAGGAGGAAGAGAAAGGACATGCATGTTCTTTGGACTCACGGAGCCCAGGCCTGCAGACCTGCCGCACGACTGTTCAGTTCTGTCGATTGGGCCCAGACTGAGATTATGTGACTTCCTGTGGTTTTTGTCCAGCGGAGATGTTAATGAATCCTGTTGGGTAGAAGAGATAACCCCAAGGTTCGCAGGGTTTGCCCCAAAGAACACTAGTTTCGTATCAGTTCTGGCAACTTAGTTGCTGGAGTCTTTCTTTCAGGCAAATCTTGAAATCTTCTCTCACCACTTCTGCAGTTCTTTCCTTCACGAGTGAAACGGTTACCACGACTTTGTTCTGCATTCCTCTAAGAGTCACGCTTCACTTTTTTTTTTATATTTAACAATACTGTTGAAAAAAATCTTAAGTCGAGCTTAGCATTGAGTAGTCACGTTGTTTCTACAGGATTGAGTGAAGAGGGTCTTGAAGGGGGTTTCCTGCCGCATATTTCTTTAAAATGTTCAACAGTCTCTTTGGAGTGTGTGAAAGCTTGATTGCGCACGTTCTAAAGCAAAATATGGGGTGAATCTTCATCTTCAAAATGTGTAAAAAAACTGAAAGTAAAAGAGCATCGTGGAAAAACAAATTTTTTCCCTTTCTCATTCCTAATGTCTTGGAAGAGCCTCACTGTGAGAATTCCATCTTTCAGATCATTTTCTTAATGCAAATAAAATACGAGGACACAGATACACAGTCAAAGAATTACATTGTTGACTTATTTTCTTGGTCATTTTACATATGAGAATGTAGAAGTCTTCCTCATTTTGCTTAAACCCAGATTTTTCTTTAAACTAGCTTAAAATGACTGGTAATAGGGGCTGGAGAGGTGGCTCAGGGGTTAAGCCTTTGCCTTGTAGGCGGAAGGTCCTGAGTTCGGTAGGATCCTAGACCCCATGTATAGACTCCGGGCGGAAGCGGGGGGAGGGGGGCTGCGTTTCTAGTCCTGGTAGGGCGGAGCCTGTGAATCCCGGGGCAGAATAAACAAGGAGGAAATGGAGGCGGTCCTTGGTGGTTCCCAAATTCGTCCGTGGTTCTACACACACATACATACATACATACATACACACATGCGCACACATGCAAACATGCACAATTGAATAAATAATAATAAAAAAATTTAAAAAAATGACTGGTAATAGTTTGTTATGAAGCCAGCGCAGGGATATGGTAATGATTACTACAGTACAAGAGCTGTAATGAGAAAGTAAGCCCCTAGCTGCCCATGCTGCTGTGAGCTAGCAACCTTGAACTGCACGGCTAGAGGCTAAGGGGTACCCCCCTAATTCCTGCTCATTATGTCTTCAAAATTAATTAAATTTTTATTTAATTTATTTCCGTATATATGTGTGCGCGCGCACAGTAGTGTTCTTGTGTGTACAGTCAGAAACCAACGTGGGAGTCCGTTCTTTCTACCTCGTGGGCTCCAGGAATCTGACTCAGGTGTTAGGTTTGGTCAGTTTTGCCTGCTGGGCCATCTTGCCGGCCCCTAAAGAATTATTTTTGTTCTGATTGAGCGCGGTCCTAGCATTGAGGGTGTATAGGCAGGAGGGTTAGGTATTCAGGGGCCCCCTTGGCTTCATGGCTAAGTAAGAGGCCAGCCGAGGTTGCCTGAGACTGTCACGAAACCAAGCAACAGAACGAATTGCTGTTAGTTCTGTTAGCGTCACGGGGACTGTTTCTGTCCAGGCAATTTGTCTAGTTTGTTTCAAGATTACTGCTGAATATATTCTTTTGAACCTATTTCCACTCTGTTATAAAAGTCTTCATAAACTGATGTGGCATCAGTTTCCCTAGGCCCACGTTGAGCTCTTGATTCCGCCCTGCAGAATCTCCATTCAGATGTGAGACCCCCCTCCCCCCAGCCTGCCCACCTCTGGGTGGGTCCAGATGTAGTGGCTTTTATCTCTCCCATTTGTTACCATGCCAACATTCCATGTCAATATCATGTCAGACCTAGTGACAGAGCCCCAAAGTGACAGTGACCATGCCGGATGGTCCTGTCCCTGGGGAAGAAGTGCAGGTCTCAGGAGACCCGTGCCGCTGTCGCTGTCCGGGCATCCTCACTTCCTGGTGCTGTCCTGACCCTTCTCTGACCACCTGCTTCCCATTGCAGATCTCACCCCCCCCCCATGTATCTTCCTGTCTCCCAGCCTGTATTTTATTTGTTTTGTCTTTGTGTCTGCTCCCTACAGGCCAGGCAAGTTGTGTGTTGGGGGTCTTTTGCTCACTTTCCTACCCCCAGCTGTTCATGCCCAACACAAGGCCTCAGTGATTGTCCATGAGCTTGCTATTTAGATTTATATTTTCTTGCTGTTTAGATTTATATTTTCTTGCTATTTAGATTTATATTTTCTTGTTATTTAGATTTATATTTTCAGCGTTTGTCCATGTGCTTGCTATTTAGATTTTGTCAATTCATCCCTGGCTAGTAGGCATGGGGGGGCAGGTACCTCAGTGAAGAGAATAGACCCCAGTTTATGATTCAGTTTTCATTTTACTTATAACACCCTGCTTTTGGTTTAACTTTGGGGGAGGAGCCAGGTTGAAGTGCGGGGAATTTAGTTTTCACACAGCTTTGTAACCGGTACCAGCAATGGGTTGGCTTTAGAATCTTAACTGCCGTTACCTCCTTTGTGACCTTTTTGGGGAGTAGAGCTTTGGGGGATCTAATCAGGGAAGACAGTGCAGGTGGGGGAGGGTGGATCTTTTCGTGTCTCTGGCACCCAGGTGAGACACAGCAGCTTTGGGAGAGAAGGTGACAGGCACCACCGAGGGAGGGACACTCGTGAGGTTGAAGCAGCCGTCAGTTATGCTGCTCCAGGGTAAAGAATGTTTGGAAGAGGCTAGGAGAATCCTCCAGAAACTTTGAAGGGATGACGGCCCTGCCTCCGCCTTGACTGCGGACTTGTAGGCTCCAAACGGTTAGGATCATGCACCCGGTTTGCAGTGCCTTGTGGTGACAAGAGAAACAGGGACCACACGCAATAGGTCTTAGTTCAGTTTTCAAGTGACGGACAGGTCTTTCGCACAGGTGCCTTTGCACCTGCAAATGGAGCTCATTGAAAGGGTGAAGACTTCTGGCCAAACATATATAAACTCAGATTTGCAAGGAGAGGAGCAGAGTGAGGGCTGCGACCTTGATTGAATCCGGAGGGGAAGCCATGACTAAGCAGAGCACGAAACATGCTTTGCTCTGGCCGCCGGCTGAGAAACTCATAACCTCCCTGTGTGGCTTCGAGACTCTGCGCTCTTGGAAAGCGGAGGCTCCTCTGACTTGACGTTGGAAAGAAAAGCGGGAGTCACTTCAATGCCAGACAACAAACCATTACTAGCAAGCCAGGTGAAAAATCCAAGTTGGCCGAGCAGGCCGGAGTCAGAGCTGTCAGTCTGGGGCTCACAGGACAATAATTATTTCCATCATGGAGACCAGCTGCCCGGAACTTACTGGAACTGGATCAGCCTCTTGAACAGGGAGGGTGGGAGGGAGGTGTTGGAAGGAGGCGCCTGCATGTGGATCCCCCCCCCCCCCCGCCTCTCCATCCGCCACCCACTCCGGTGTGACTCTGCGGCCAGGGTCGACATCTCTGTTCTCATCCTCTGCTCACTGCCTTTCCCTTCTTCACTCAGATCTTGCTTATTCTCCAAGAACCAGCCCTAGGACCCCCAAACCACCACTGAATCTTCCCCACTCAGCACACTCCTCATTCTCCAGTTCCCTCTGCGCCGATGATCCGGCCACACTGCAGTTTCTCTTGAGTATGTCCGCAGATGGTGGGCTTCACGCGGCTCCCACCGTGCTGGAAAGGCAGCCGTTGGAGCTGGAGGTATATAGCTCAGTAGTAAAGTCCACGCTTCTTAGTGTGTGCGAGACTCGGGAGGGGGGAGTGAGAGAGGACGGGGAGGGAGGTAAAGAAGGCAGGCTGAAGGAGTCTCTTTCTAAGTCTTGGGGAGGGGGGCGAGTCTTTGAGGAGGATCGCTCTGCTTCCCTTGAATCAGAGAGCTGATCAGTCCCATGTAATTATGTTATCTCGTCATAGCTTGACTTTATCCAGAATTGTGTCTCCAATAGTTTTATGTGGGTTTCCTCCCTGGAAAAAGTCATTTTTATTTGCTATTAAAATAAAGCAGTGCTGGCACACTTGTGTCTTTCTCCTGGATCAATTAAGTCCCTCATCTGGACAATGGCCGAGCTGGCAGATACCGACCCGTGGTATCAGTGAGAAAAGGAATCTCAGACATGACTAATGTATAGCCTCCTCGGCTCCTACCCGTGAACTCTCATAAATCGCTGCTGTGTTCCATCATCGTCAATTACGCCGCAGCAAGAGTCCCGGGCCGAGAGCGCACTGTCCTTACCCCACGTGCTCTTCTTCCTCCGGCTGCCGCCGGCGCTCTGACCGCCAGGCCTGATTCCTTTTGAATTGCTTAATGGGCACAGTTTTCATGGCAGACACAGAACTCTTGAACTGGAAGGAGGTGAGCTAGCATCTGCTCCTTCGTCCCAGGTAGATGACCCGGGACGTGGGTTCAGGGGAAAGGTTATGGAGTTGACAGCCGAGGGATGTACAGATCATGACGTCTAGTGAGCAGGGCACCCCCATTCCAGGATCCAGCGCTGAGGACCATTCTCCAGGACGAGAACCCTTGCCCAATATTGTGAGGAACCGTGCAAAGACCTCCATACGGTTATTTTTCTGTCACCGTGACCAGATTCCTCAAACAGTGCGGTGAACTAAGGACCAAGTTCAAAGCACAAGCTCCTGTTGGAAATATTTCAGACTCACTCCATGACCAGCCTAGAAATCCAACTAAGGGAAACAGGGTACAGACACCCGAGTCCTCAGGGTAGAAAGAGATGCCCCAGGCCAGGGCCGAGTGGTAGGGCGTGTCTTGAGCTGCAGGCTGCAGGAAAGGGAGTGGCATAAGGAACTTGGAGGAAAGGGTCCCCTAGATCCCACTCGTGGCATGCTGTAATCTGACTTACAGAAAGGAGAATGGCCACGTCACATAAAACCCAAAGTGCAGAGGAAAGCAGTCTACTGGGAGCAGGGTTGGGGGAAAAGCCTGGGGCTCATTAGGGAACTTTCCATTAAGCAGATGCCCACTGCTTCCCATGCACTTGCCCGGACCGAATGAGATCGTATGCGGTCTCTGTATGACTGACATTTAATATCTTAGCAAGACCTCAGGGAGGTCGCGTGGGCTGCAGTTTGAGTCAGGAGACAGTCCAGTTCTTTTCCTTGCACCGGTCTGTTGAGGTCGACCCACTTGTCCTGGTTGGCCCATCACCCTCTCTGCCCAGGGCAAACCTTACTCTTCCTCTCTTACCACACAGACCACCGGAGTTCGTGCCAGTAGCCACCCTGGTCTCGCAGGTCCTGACTTGGGCCTGTTTAATTTAGTTGTGGGCAGCGGGCACCGAGGGATGCTGCCACCTCTGCGGCCCAGCAGAGAGATGGGCTGGAGCCCCTGGGGTGAAGGTTGCCAGTACACTCCATTTTACTGCGGAACGCGGGTCACCTTGTTCTACTTTAGTTCAAACGTACGAGAGGTTAGACATGAGGGAGACAGGCAGGAGGACAAGCGACGACCAGCAGGGAGCCGCTTCCCGTTGCTTCTGTCTTGAGACACATTTAGCTTTCAAGGATCAGAAATTCAGGATTAGCTCAAGGCAAAAGGGACTTTGCGTGAAATATGTACATCTCAGCTAAACAAAGAGCTGCCTGGTGAGCAGGCTTAGGGAGGGCACTGCGGGGAGCCCACCCAGTGGTCCTGTGGCGCACAGCTAGGCTGGGGCTCAGAGCAGTGCTGGGGTTTCAACCATCTACTAATGTGGTTCTTTGAAGGAATTGGGTAGGAAAATCCAGTTTAGAGAGGGGATGGTTTCCCCAGCATCCCAGTAAGCAGATATCCTAGTAATATAGTCCCAGTATTAGGGTGTGGTTCTTGTTTGTCGCAGGCTGGCCACGGGGGTGGGGGGGTGGGGGGGTGGTGATGTAAGAGAAACAGACTCTGAAGGCAGGAAGCCCCAGTAGAGCAAGAGGAGACAGGACAGGCTGAGCTATGAACGGGCCCTTGTTTCCACTACTGGGGAGGTCCCACTACTGTTCTCCCACCACTTTAGTCAGGAGGATAATACCCCTTACTAATGCGCTGAGCTTGCTAGAACAGTCAGCCTGTAGACAAGGGATCGTAAGGGTCTCCTTCCCAAGCAATGCTTTGCACTGAAATCGTTCATCTCTGCTACACGCCATGAGTGTTTCGGAGTCCTGACAGGGAGTTGGGTCCTCAACAGGGGGAACCCAGACTTAGGCAGCCTCAAGGCCGGTGGGCCCCCCACTCCCTCACAGCTAACCAGCACCTGATGCTCCAGCTAGGTTAACGAGAGGGACCACCCATTTTTACAGGGAGAAACATGGCCCTTCTGAGACGCGGCACGGGCCAGGAAAAGAGTGTGGGCTGAGCAGAGGGCTCGGTCCATGACGGCATGATTGGGGACGGGGGCCAGCTTGGTAACTGGGCTCCAGGGACGCTTTCTCACCGCCTCCTCCAGGCCCGGCCAGCAAAGGCCCTACAGGAGAGGCCACATCGAAGCCCTTAGTTCTCCGGGTCAGACTCTGTTCTGCCAGGGCTTGGAGCCGAGAGAAACATTGACCCTGGAGGCGAAGATGGACCGATCTGGGGGGAGGCAGGCTCCAGAGTGGGGGTGTTTAAGAGCTCATGAAGCTAGGAACACTTCCTGGGCAGCCCCAAGACTGGGCGGATCTCCTCGGGGCTGGGGAGGGGGTGTCCCCCGGGAGTTCTCAGCTCTACTTAGTGACTTTAGATGTGTTCCTGATTCTTCTTCCAGCCGTCTCCTCCTTGCTGGTAGGTTTGCTGACACCCTCACAGCTACGCAATGCCCCTTAAATCTCCTCATTTTTACGAAACAGATTCTGAGTTCCAGGGTCTTTGGAGCTGGATGATTGAGATATCTCCCCACTGGGGGAGAACAGTGAAGTAAACCAGCACAGACCAGACAGCAGGGCGTCTTATAGGATGACTTACAGGTTCCTCTTGGGGACACCTACACGTAGGCCATCCCTGTGACCAGAAGGATGGCCAGCCGGGACTGCAGTCGGGATGTTTGGGGGCTTCTACCTAGAGAGGAAAACCGTAAGGCAGCAGAGACCTCAAGCTATGGCCTTCTTCAGAATCCCTCCAAGATCCTGTAACCCCACAGTCCCTGAAGCCTTAGCCGGGTGATCTAAGGAACATTTCGCTGGCCCAAGTTCAAGGTGGGCAGGGTCATCACAGAGGCAGGAAGACCCAGTCTTCTGGGCTCATTTGAACTTTCTTTTTGGACTTCCTTCTTCTAGCAGGCTGATCAGACTTGTTAAATGTCTCAAAAAACGTCTGAAAAATTAGCATAGCCAGACACTAGACGAGTTCCAGGGGCGGGAGCCAGGCATTTTTGGCCACAGAGCCAAAAGAACTCATCCGCCTCTTCATCCAACGTCTCAAGCAAGAGTTCCCGGGGGCGGCGGGAGCTGAGTGGGCCCAGCAGATTCCCAGGGTCTGCTGAGGGACTCAGCCAGGGGGGGAGGGGGTCGTGTGGTCAGCTCTACCGGCAGAGGAGCACCTTGGGTTCCTTTGGAGCCGGAGAATTTTGTGGGCAATGGGAGATGTAAGGGCAACGGAAAGAGGGCGGAACCAAGGGGGCGGGGCAGGATGGGTGGAGCTTCTAGAATTGCAGTAGAACAGGAAATCTGGAGGTTGATAAGACTTACACGTGGGCGGCACCTTTCCTATGAGGCTGATCCAGCGCTCATTCATCCTGTAAACGAGTCGATGGGGGCTGGAGAGGTGGCTCAGGGGTTAAGCCTCCGCCTTGCAGGCGGAAGGTCCTGAGTTTGGATCCCAGATCCCACGCCAGGCGGAAGCGGGGGCGGCCTGCGCTTCTGGTCCTGGTAGGGCGGAGCCTGTGAATCCCGGGGCAGAAGGAGGTGGAGGCGTCCTTCGCGAATTCGTCCGTGGTTCTACACATACACAGACACACGCACACAGACACGCGCGCGTGCACATACACACGCATATGCACACAGTTGAATAAGTAATAATAATAATAAAAAATTAAAAACAAAACGAGTCTATGGGCTGCTGCTGCTGCCTCCCGTGCTCAGAGGCCTGGGCTTCGGGATCTACAGCTCCTTGCTCTTCACAGACACCTGTCACAGATCCACAGAGTCCCAGGGGAGATTTGCTCGTGGCTGATGAGCGCGGTTCAGCCACGAACCCCCTACTTGGCGAGACTGAGGTGTAGATGTTGTCGGAGATGGATGGTGCTGTGTGCAGTGAGGAGAATGGCGTGGAACAGAGCCTAAGGATGTGGATTTAGAATTAGACATATAATTCTTTTTCTTTTGTATGTGTGTGTGTGTGTGTGTGTGTGTGTAGTGTAGGTAGGTGTACCAGAGAGCACTTGAGTGTGTGTGCCTGTAGAGGCCCCAAGGTGACATCAGGAATCAGCCTAGATTGCTCTACCTCCTTATTGCTTTGCTCTGGGGTTCCCCAGTCTCCACCTTCCAGGGCTGGAAGTGCAGGCCACAGCCATTTGCCCTTCTGCATTTTGATGTATTATCTGGGGATCTGGACTTTGGCTCCTGAGGCAAAGGCTTTAACCCCCGGGCCACCTTTCCAGCCCTAACTTCTATTCTTACCTCTGTTCAGTAGCCCCCAGGAGTGCCCGACATGGTCAGTGCCCTGCGCGAGGGTGGGGTTCCAGGTGGGTGGGGTGGGGATGAGGTTTCCCCAGGTTCCGGGCTTCTCCCGTGATTTAGTCCTCCATACTTGTCTTCCCACCTGAAGTTCCTTCTTCATTACTCTCTCCTGGAGCACAGTGATACCCTAAGCCCCAGCTGAAGCAAGAATCCCGGGGCCGCTGCATTTAACGCTTTGCACCGGTCGTCTAGCCGAGGTCCACCTAAGAAAGGGAGGAGCAACCCAGCTCTGGCCACTATACCTCCAGCCTTGTAAGTGGGGTATGCCTTTTTTTTTTCTTTTTTTTTTTGGTCTGCCCTACAAAACCGCTCTGTCGATGGAAGTTTTGCAGGTCGGCTTTGGGGAGCAAAGGCAGAACTGTGGCCTCTATAGTTGTAGCTTGTGTTCAGCTACAGAGGCAGCGTGCGTCTAAGAAAATGCTGGATTCCCAGGTGCTCCTGCTTCTGCACGGGGTGGGGGGAGGGGAGTAGGGAGGTTGCCGCCTTGACTGTGGTTGGAGTTTTGGGCCACTTGAAAGCAGTTCGGGGAAGATGTGCCGGAAGCTTCCTCAGCTGCTTGGGCCTCGCGGTGACCCCCAGAGCCCTGAACACAGGCTTCTCCAGGGTCTTTAGGTGGGGCGCAGCCACAGTGGGGAGCCCAGCAGGACGGCCCGAGGGCTGGCAGACCCTCCAGAGGGGTCTGAAATGGGGGAGGGGGTCACCTCACATTCTGGAAGGGCACAACAGGATCGCCTGGCATGGTGGAAGGAGGCGTCAGGCTCGATCCCAGGGGACTATGTCCAGAGCTTTCTTATTATGCCGGCAGGCGGGCTCTCTTGGGGACCCTCAGGTATCCGTCTCCCTCTCCACTTCTCCACTTCCGCAGCTCAGGCCAGTCTGGCTGAGTTGGCAAGCAATTGCCTTGGGGACACTGGGCCATGGGAGCTCCCAAGAGCCTTTCTCTGGTAAGCTGCAGCAGGCTTCAGTCTGCAGAGTCCTGGGGGGGCGGGCGGGGGAGGGAACAGGCACCTCTCCCAGATCCTGATGGGGCACCTGCCCTCTCTCACCCGCGGTGCTCAGGTCCAGCGCAGACAGGGTAAGGAGCCGGACTGCGGTTGCTGGGTTTTTAGTGACACCCCCTTATCTGGCCACCCCTAGAGCATTGCCCACAAGTGTGTGAGCTGAGGGGATAGCTGCTGTTCAGGAGGCCCTCAAGGGTAGATGTAGCCATGCATGTGTATTGCTGTATGTGCGTGCGTGCGTGCGTGTGTGCATGTGTGCGTGCGTGCGTGCGTGCGTGTGTGTGTGCATGCGTGCGTGTGTGCATGTGTGCGTGTGTGCGTGTGTGCATGTGTGCGTGTGTGCATGTGTGTGTGTGTAGGGGAGCATGAGTTGCACTCTAGGGAGGCCTCGAACCTGTTCTAATGCCGGGAGACCTTGGTGTCCAGAGTCAGTTAGTGCAGGGTGTGTCTGTTTCAGGAATTCAGAGCACAAACCATTGGGACCCCCGGGGACTCTAGAGGAGGGGTCGCTCTGCTTAGTCTACTCAGGGGTGGCGTATGCATGGCACCGTCTCGTGAGTAATCTCCTCAAACCATCTTATGAGGAGAGGCAGAGGCTCTGCCTAAAAGGACTTTATGCTGGAGAATGTCTCAAGTTCTCGGCTCTACCACCTAAGAAAAGCAAGTTAAATTCCATTCAGCTACAAAAGGGCTTAAGACAATTGCAATTTAAGGAAATAATTATAAAGGAGCGCTATTGTCCTCAACGAAGTATCTCCAGCACTCATTTTGCCCTTCTCTTTCTGTACTGCAGTGGTTCTAATTTATCTGTTTAGCTCTCTAATTTCCCGGTTACTACGTCATTTTAGATTACGGAAAGGCTGGGCACAATTGTTCTCGTTCTCTCGCGCACGTATATTATTTGTAAAACTGAGTTGTTATAAAAAGTATGAGACCTGAGTCAGTGCATAAAGATGCTTTCTAGTCAACTCATAGCTTTATTTCAAGGTTTGTGGACCATACTGCCAATCCCCATGCAGAGGGTTTTTGCTCATTTTTGCGCCCATCCGCAACTTGATCCCATTAGTACCCACACTGAGCCAGCCTGGGGGAACAAGGCCAGGTCCAGGACAAAAATCTGTTTCAACACCCCCTTGCCAGAGTTGCCTTTTGGTTTTCTTAGTTTAAACAGATCTAGGATTTCTTGGAGTTTGCATCTCTCTGACGTTTCAGGAATTTCTTTGGAATAATTTCTCCGACACCAATTAGGGAGGAGGAGAAAAGCTTTATTCACTGGTGGGCCAGAGCTGAGATCAGCCTAGAGTTCAGCTTGCATTTTATTTTTATACTAAGCAGAGCTGAGGTGGAGCGAGCAAAGCGGGACTTTCCAGAAGCAAACTCAAGGGTTACTAAGTAACAGCAGATGGGTTCGCAAGTTGGGCCAATGACCTTGCAACTCAGGCAACGGCGCAGGTATTGCTGCGAGGATGGCGTCTTTGACATTTTCTCACTTGACTGTTTGGGATTTCAGCCATTTTTCATCTTATGTTTAGTAATAACTTAACAGCTTACTATTTTTTTTAATTTCGGTGCTACCTGGGAGGCCAAACATCCCAGTTTCCAGTGGTCTGCTTACTAATTAGAGCATCTTGAGCCCCATACTGTCCAGTTGCCTCTTGGCATGCGGATGCTTCCCCTGACTATTGCCGACATCTTTACGGAGCAACACACTTACCCTGTGTGCTGTTATTATTGCCACCCTCTCATTGTTATTTTTTGGTTAAAAATTTATAGAGCTGGGTGAGGCTTGGACTTCATTTGCTCCAAACCCCTTGCAGCCCACTAAATGCTGTGCCCCCTCCCTTAGGTTTATGTATGGACCTAACCTTGGCTGAAAAGAGTCTTTGCAGGTAGAATTAAGTAACTTGAGTTGAAAGCTCATCATGGATTACGCAGATACTAAGTCACATACAAGGGACTTTTCTTCCTTTTTTTTGAGGCAGGGTCTCCTGTAGTCCGGGCTAGCTTTTGGACTCTCTGTGTCGTCCACCATGATCTGGAATTGCTGATCCTCCTGCCTCTGTATCCCAAGTGCTGAGATTATGGTAACGGAACCACCACAATCAGCTTAGGTGTTAGAGGGAAAACGCAGGACCTCGTGTATTTGAGACAAGCACACCACCAACTGAACTGTATCCCCTGCCCCGCAGAAGGTTTATAAAGAGAAAAGCAGAGGGAGATTGGAAGGCCGCACGCTGAGGTTGGAGCAACCACAAGCCACGTTCCGGAACCCCAGGGGGCAGGACAGATTCTCCTGCAGTCATCGGAGTGGTGTGGCTTTGCTGACCATTGACTTCAGGTGCTCCGCCTCTAGAATGGAGGGTGTCGCCCACCAGCTATTCCTTGTGGTCTGGACCATCCAGGAAGCACCTCCTGCTTCAGAGGAGGTGAGCACGCCGGGCTGGCTGCGGCCATCCTTTAGGGTCCCAGCCAAGACCCCGCCCTAGGGCTCTTGTTTCTCAGGTTGAGGAGCCAGATGGGATGGTCCCTTCTGGTGTCCCCAGGTCATGTGACTTGACCTTCTATAGGGGACCCTGTGGTGGCAGAGATGGGGTGAGCTCACTAGCAAGAGGACAGCGCAAGGACCCGGCACTGTGATGTCAGACAAGGTGGTATCCCTCATGGGCCGCACAGCCTGCTGGGATTGCCACTTAGGCCCGTGAGCCTTCCAATGCACACACTGGCTTGTCCTGTGGATCCTGCCCACGTGCCGGGTTCTTGGTGGTAGTGCCGGGTTCTCGGCGGTAGTACCTGCCTGCTCAGAAGCTGCACCTGTTTTCCTTCCTATTGGATGCATGCTCTCCTTGGGGCTCTGTCTGTCACTCAACTCTTCGGATGGCTGGAGAGACCTGACACACTGCAGCCTGATAAGATCCACAGACTCACCATCTTGGACGGGGTGGGAAGAAGACACAGGGGTGGTAGGAGCCTCTGTGGTTATGCTGTGTGTATGTGAGTGTGTGTGTGTGTGTGTGTGTGTATGTGTGCATATGTGAGTGTATGAGTGTGTATATGTGTACATGTGTGAGTGTGTGTGAATGTGTGTATATGTGTGTATGTGCATGTGTGTATATGTGTGTGTATGTATGCATGTGTATTTATATGCATGTGTGTATGTGTGTATGTGTGTATGTGTGCATGTGTGTATATGTATGTGTGTGTATGTGTGTATGGGGGTTGTTAATATCCACTATCCTTTTTGGCGGCAGACACTAGCACATGTTGTTGATGAGCCCTTGAAACGTTGTATTGCTACAAATCGACTGACTTATAAATTTAATTTGAATTCATTTAAAGTAAAAATGACAACTCATTCAGGAGGTGGGGCAATGGCTTAGGTGGCAAAGCATTTGCCGCATATGCATGAGGACTTGGGTCCAGATTCCAGTACCCATGCGAAGGATGAGCGGCGTGCACCTGCAAGCCCAGCACTGGGGGTTGGAGAGGGGAGCTCTGATCCCTAGATCCTGCTCACTAGTCTAAACAAATCGATGAGCTCTGGGTTAAGAAATCCTGGCCAAAGAATAAGGTGGGGGGTGACATCAGAAAGGCCTGAGGTGGACTTCTGGCCTTCACATGTACACACATGCACATGTGCAACACAATACACACACAACATACACACAGACACACACACAACATACACACACACACACCACTCTCAACTGAATTCAGTAACTAGAAAATTTTAAGCATGTTTGGAAAACAAATTCACATTTAAAGTTTGTGAATTTGCAACTGTGGAGCTTATGAGATTGAAATCAAATATTTCTGATGGAAATTTAATGTTCAAATCGAGATATGCTCTCAGTGTGAAATAGATACCAGATTTCGAAGATGTTGTACAAAAGGAGGAATGCAAAACATCTCTAACATTTTTATATTGATTATGTGTTGAAATGATAATATTTTGGGTACATCGGATCAAATAAAATCATATTAAACTGAATTTCACTGGCTCCTGCCACTTAGCTCATGCTGTGGTTTTGGGCAGCTCCCAAGTTTTCTGGGCCTCTGGTCACCGGGTGGAGAGACCCTCAGGGCTCGTTACAGACCATGCCGGCTGAGCCTAAGGACACTCAGTGGGAAGGAAGTTTTCAGCCACACGGCGGCGAGGCCAGCCTGGAAGGGTCGGCGCCCCCAGCCCCAGGGGAGCAAGCCCAGCGGGAACATTCAGACAAGATTTCCTGGGTCTTGGAATTAGCATCCGCCGGGCACTGGCTGCCTAAAACGCAGAATCTGCCCTGGCCCTTGGGCTCTCGTGTGATGGCATCTTGTTACTTCCTGGGTCCTTTCCTTCTGGCCGAGCACCTCCGGACCAGGGCAGGCTCCTCCCAGGACCTTGTGCCCAGGCTCCAGGCTTTGCTTTGGGTCAGGCGCGTCTCTGGGTTGCTTCTAGCCTCTTCCAGGTAGCTGTAGGGGTCGGCATGAAGGCTTTGGTAGATAAAAGCTTGGTGTGTGTGTGTGTGTGTGTGTGTGTGTGTGTGTGTGTGTGAGAGAGAGAGAGAGAGAGAGAGAGAGAGAGAGAGAGAGAGAGAGAAGGAGAGAGAGAGAGAGACCAGGACTATGACCCATGCCTTGCAGTATGTGTGTAGGAATCAAGTTCTTCTTGGTTACTTAGCTCCATACATCTACAGCTGTCTTAGGTCTGCCATAGTGGTTACATTCGCTGTTCATGAGAAAGGCCACCCTGTGGGCTTCCTATACAGTGGATCATCCCTTTTTCAGGTTACTCAACAAGGGGAAAAAAGACAGATGTGAAGAGAACCGTTCCAGGGCACAAGGCTGGCATGGGCAGGGGCAAGATTTGAACCTGGTTCTGACTGGGAAAGTCAGGATCCCGAAAAGCAAGTTGTTCAGAGACCTCAGATGTGGTTTACCAGAACCCTGTCTGTTGTAAAGCTATTTTCTCCAAATCGAAACATTAGCAAATCAAACAAACTCAGGAAACTGGGCAGGTCACAACATCCGCAAGGGTTATGTAATCCGGAAGGTGCTGAGAAACACTGTCTTTGGGGGAGCTGCCTTCACGCCGGGCAGGCGGCTCCGGGGGCTGCAGGCTCTTGGTCACTCACCCATGCTTGGGTGGTCGTTCCCCAGCTGCCTTTGAGTCTCCCATGCTCCCCTAAGGAACTTTAGTACGCTCGTGGGACCATCAAAATTGGCTTGGATGAAACCCTTCCTTTGGTCCGCGGGTGTCCTTCCTGCATGGGGTTCCTGTCTCCTCAGATGAATTCACATTAGATCATCACCATTTCTCTTACCCCCCCCCAAAGCTGGGGAGAATGAGTCCCAGCTGGGACTGTGACCTTATGGGGTGAATCAGGCCTAGAACTTTGGTGGGCAGAGAACTTCCCTTTCACTGAGCCTGCTGTGTGGGATCCCCCAGGCCCCCACAAGGAAGCCCACCTTGGGATCAGTTATCATTCCTCTCTCACTACCTGTGCGTTTGCTCACTACCTGTGCAGGAGACCACATGGCCCTTGGTCTATGTCCTGATATCTGGAGTCTCAGCTTGAAGTGCCACAGTCTGGCACTTGCATTGATGCCGCAGGGTTCGCGGTTGGGCTGATTCACAGCTTTTAGTGGGGCCTCTGAGAGTGCAATGTTCTAATTGGCCACTAGGTGTCACCATCACCCCATGAGCTGGACACCCGGACACAGCCCTAGATGCTCAGTGTGCTGACTTGGGACAGGTGTGTCTCCTTGTCACACTCCGTCCTAAAGCAAGTGGGCTCGCTTCGCTGGGGGACAGTGTGGCTGATTATATAAGCGCAGGCTCTGTGGACACAGCATTGGCGTTCATTGGAATTTCAATGGTGTGCTTTGCCGTGGATGTCTTTGAGGCTTGTATTTGAGGAATTTCTAGGGCTCTTGGACCTTTTGATGCCTCAGTTCATGTCCTCCCTCCCCCCATCCCTGGGCATACTGATTAGGTCTCTCGACCTTACCTGAAGCATATGTAAGTCTCTGAGGTCTAGCAGAGAGGACGGGACCTTTGGAAAAGTCCACTGTGGGCTGCTATACCTCATAGTTGTAGGCTACACCGCCCAGCCTGCCAGCCTGCAGAGGGGCAGGTGGAAAGAGGCTGACATCCCCCAGTCTCTGCCATCTGAGCAAGATAAGAGACTGACTTGCTTAGAGTCCCTCATCTGGTGGGGGTTAAGTGCTTGTCTGCTGAGGCCGATCCCAGGAAAGAGGCCTGTTATAATGGGCACAATCATGTTCTCTCCAATCCGTGCGGGTTGAAGTCCTGACCCTTTGGATGTGACCATATTTGGAAATGAAATCTTTGTGGATATAATTAGTTTAGAGATGGTCATACCAAAATAGGGTGCACCCCCGTATCCAATGACGGATGTTCTTATAAAAGGGGCACATATGTCTACAGACAAGTACCCAGGGGGTTCAAGCCAGGGCTGGGTGATGCTGCTACCAGCCAGCAGTCCCAAAGAGGGCCCCGGGCCACTAGCTGCTGGATAGGGGCGGGGGTGGGTCCTTGCTTACAGCTTCAGAAGGAAGCGACACACTGACATCACCAAGGTGGCCTCTGGTCCTCAGAACAGCGGGGACAGGAAGCACATGGTCTTTAACACACGTGGCTGGCGGCTCCCTGTAGCTGCCTTAGCAAGCCCTTCCAGGACCCGTGAGTGACAGACTGTCTCAAGAGCTTGTTCCTCCTCCTTTCCTGGGGCAACTCCTTCCCTCCTTCCCTCTTTCCTTCCTTCCTTCTCCATCTCTTCTTCCTCCTTCTCTTGTTTCCTTATTTTGCTCTCTGACTGAACAATTCTTCTTTCTCTCCCATTCCACAGAGTCTCATCCTATATTCTTGGTCTCACCCTAGATCAGATCCTACCAGAATCCATTCTTTCAGGAGGCAGCAGGAAAGCAGTCAGATTAAACCATTTCACACTAAGGGGCGAGTGTCTGACATCTACGCAGCATGATTCTGCAGAAAGTACCTCCCCACCCCAACTGGGTTTTCCAGGGCCGCTTACCTGCTGGGCTAGAACTTTGTCAATTGCAACCCTTTGTTAAACGAAGAATAAGGGATCAGCTAGACACCTCAGCTGCTGCTCTCGCCCCTGCGATCTTAGGTCTGGGCCAAACTAGAGGTCAAAGACTAAAGCAGTCTTCTTACTTCCAAGGGGGGTGAGTCTTCTCATGGCCCGGTTCAGGGAGCCCCGCTCAGCCTCTTCCCCTGCCCCCACACGGCTCCATGCTGGCCTTGTAAAAAGAGTGACTGCTTGTTGGGGTTGGCTTATTTCCAGCCTCTGACCAGACAGGTTGCCCCCGGGGATGGACGGTGCCGGCAGCCAGACCCAGTTGGCCTCCTGGGAGCTGTGCTGGCTGGCAGTGACTGTGCCCAGAAAGAGTTGGCACCGGGCAGGGCACATGTCTGGCTCTAATGATCCATGACCTGTGGCCTTCAGCTGTGGATGGCTGGCAAGTGGGGCACAGAGGGGTCCAAGGAGGAGACGTGGAAGGCGGGATGGTCATCTCAACAAGGTTCTTTCCTGGTCAGCATCCAGGAGCCTGGAGGAAGTTGGGGATCCCGGACCGAAAGCCCAGGAGGTCCGCTTGGCAGGGCCATGGGTGAGGCTCTGGCCGAGCGAGGAGGGAGGCAGGCTGAGGGGAACCCCCTGCCCCCATCAGTCTCTCTGGGCTCAGCCGATCCCGGTGGAAGTCCTGGTGTGCCTGGGCTGGGTGAAGCTCGCGGAATGAGATGTGTCCCAGCACTCGGGGTAGTGTGCTGGACGGTTCCAGGAGCCGAGGATGCCGGTGCCGGCCTCCAGGGGGCCCTGAGCTGGCAGCTCAGCCCCCCACCAGGGAAGAAGGCTGTCGCTGGCCTGAGGGAACCCAGGGGTGTGTCCTGGAGGAGACAGAGTTAGCAGGGACTAGATGGGTCTGTCCTGGGGCAATGCTGGGCAGAAGACACCTTCGCAGATAGACACTTCTGAAGGGAAGCAGAGTAGGGTGTGGGGGTGTCAGTTGCTCCCCCAAACCGTCTAGAGACTTAAACTGACAGCGGAAAGTATTGTAACCAGCATTTCTTTATCTTAACCATGTATGTTTCCTTCTCTCTGAAACTCCAGGACTTGAATTCCTGATCTTCCGTCAGAAGACCTTTTCCTGAACCTACTGCCCCCACCCCAGGGACTTGCTTTCAGTGGTTCTCTCTACCTGTAATTCGCCCTGCGGTGCTAGCTCAATGCGTTGAAATACTGTCTGGTCAGACGTTTCTCCCATCCCGCTGTCCACAGCTACGGGCCTCCCTCCCTCTTCTCTGTCCGTGTAATTGTCACTAGAACTCCTCCCTCACCTACCAGTCAGACGTCAGCTGGGCCCCCAGCTTGTCGGGTCGGGGTCCATGCTCCAGCCTGCAGGAGTCTAGGACAGGCAGGGCCCAGAAGAAGGTCCGCCCAGGCTGCTGAGAAGCCAGGTTCAGGTTCTGCGCTGTGTGCTTGCTGATCTGTCTCAGTGACCCCCTACCCCCCAAGACGTTTGCTTCTTGCCGTCAGGACTGGGCAGGGTCGGGGAGCTGGTCCCCAAGAGTAACCAGCAAACCCCCCTAGCGCGGCCCATTCCTGTCATTTCCTGAAGTGCCAGCTCACTCTGGTTGCTGGCAAGGCCTTTATTTGGGGGGCTCGGCTTCCTGGCATGAGGCCTGGTCCAGGACGGGGAGCTTCCAGAAACAGGGTCCTCTTCTGTGTTGCCACAAGCGCTGGGAGTTGAAGTTTGCGCAGACATACAATTCATAAGCCGATGGACGTTACTCTCACTGTTCCCAGGCTTTCATTTCCAGAAACAAAATGTCAGTGCTGTGGCTGAAGTCCTTTTAGCTTTAGGAAACACATCATAACCCAGGGCTGTTTATGCACAGTTCGTATATTACGTGACAAGAGAGGGCCGGAGAGTAAGGAGGGGTCACAGCTCTGTGGTTACACTGAAACCAGATGATCTGGGGGGGGGGATCCGTTCTGTTATTTATCCTGCAAGCTCTGACCATGGGCTCCCCCCACCCCAAGGAAAAGAAGAAGGGAGTGAGACAGCTTGGCTTCCTCTTTCTTTTCACTGAATTTTAAAGTAGTGTGTGTGTGTGTCAGAGGGCACTGTGTGTCCTGTGGAGGAACAAAGGTGACTTCAGGAATCATCCTCGATTGCTTCTACCTCCTTTTTGCTTTGCTCTGTGATTTCCCCGGCTCCACCCACCAAGGCCAGGAGTGCAGGCGGCTGCCATTTCCGCCTGGCATTTTTCACATGGGACCGGGGATCTGAACTCAGGATCTTCTGCTTGTGAGGCAGAGGCTTAACCCCTAAGCCATCTCTCCAGCCCCTCAACCAGACTCTTGGGACACTGTTTTGCGGGCCCAGCAGCTGGCCGAAAGGTGAGTGCTAACCCTTCTCTGCTTCTGATGTCGGACGACAAAGGCTGCCTGCTACAGAGGAACTCATCCAGGGTAACTTTTGCAACCTTGTTCATGAGCAGAACTGAAGTTGGATCCCATCTGTGCCAATTAGATACAGGCGTCTACTTGACAATTGAGGGGTGTCTACTTGACAATTGAGGGCTGAGCTTTTAGGCAGACCTATAAGAAATGAATTAAGGCAAGCTCGAGGCAAAACTGAGAGAGGCCATTAATTGATGTGGGAAGACCCAGCGGGGGGGGGACTATTCCCTGGGTAACTGGGTAAGATAGAGAGAGTTGGCTCCGTACTTTAGCATGTGGACATGGGGACATATCTACAAGTGAGACAAGTTCATTCCTCTCTCAGCTCTGTAAGCGAACATGGTGTGACCAGTTCTCTCAGCGTCCAATGCTATAAACTCTTCTGCCAAGCTGAAGTGTGTCTAAGACACCTGAGCAAGAATGAACCCCCCGGGTCTTCAGTTGTTTGAGTCCTTCATGCATTTAGCAAATGGGAGATGAAACAAACACACCATTCTTGGACATGATGCCCCAAACTGAAAATAAGCTTTTCCACATTTCCTGCTAGGAGAGTGCAGCGCCACAGGCTGTACCTGTGAGGGAAAGCGACAGATCTGATAACCTCCTGGCTGGGTGGTCCGCGGCCTGGGCCAGGAGGGGTACAGCATTCTCTGTCAAGCAGAACAGGTGGGTGTGGGTCCGAGCTTGCCTCTTTCAGGCTGGGCCCGGCCTTCTCTGTCTCAGCAAGAATCCCCTCTCTGAACCCTAACAAGATTTTCAGAAGGGGGAGCCACTGTTAGAAGCAGCGAAGAACACTGGGCAGACCATGAGACTCTGGATTTACCCTCATTCAGAAGAACTTGGAGGGTGCCATTTTCAGGGGGTGGGGCAAGGGGGCTTTGCCCGTGTCTCTGAGAAGCTGCAGGGCACCTTCCCGGAAGGACAGAGCTATAGGACTAGAAGATGGCATTCAGTGAGTGCGTTCTGCTGTCAGGTGTGTGAAGTGTCTCTCTGCTGACCATAGCACAGGGGACTCAGAAACCTGCGTGGGCCTCGGGGCTGCAGGCACGCCCGCTGACCTCTGGGTCATGGTCCGGATGAGCTCGATTAGTGGGCCTTCGTTCCTTCTAGAACTCCGTCTTTACTTACCCCAGCTACAAATCCATCTTTGGAGCCAGAAGCTCAGCAGGTGGGATAGATAAAGAGTGGACCGGACATTCTTTAGGATCGCCCTTCCTGCCAGTCACACATTAGAGGGTTCCAAGCTTGAGCCCGTTTATTTCCAGCCAGCTTGTGGGAGAAGGAGAAGCAGAGAGAGGGGGCTTTGGAGTCCTCACAAGAGACGAACGGACCAGGAAGCCAACTGGAGACTCTTGGTGTAAGGCACCCGGCATCTCCATGCCACCTTCTGACATGTTCCTGCCCTGCTTGCCACGCAGCTGTTTGGACTCACGGTCACTTTGCAGAGTCTGGCTTCTCCTGGGGAAGCACGGAGTTTGGGAGTGTGCATATTTTATCTTGCGCACTATGAGATTTCTAGACCTTTGGCCATTGGACATTGTCTCGAGTACCCCAGAGAGCAGGCCGTATCTGATGGCCACTTTGTGGCAGGAGCTGACCACATGGGTTATTGATGGTCCCTGGGGTGAACTGAGCTGCCACACTCGCTTTACTCCATGTGATGATGTTAACGGGGGTGGGGGGTGGGGAATGGGGGGGAGGGCAGAGGGACCCTGCATATTGAGATGCCTGCCTCGGGGGCTTTAAGTTTTCAGGGTGACTTGTTCAGGGGCGAAAGCAAGCCTGGAAGAACCAATATTTTTAAAAGTTGATGCTAAGAGAGGAGATGGATGAAGAAAAGAATTTTTTCCCTCTCATTTTTCCTTAAAAGGTAATTTGAAAAAAAAATTCACCCTTTGAAATGTTGCCAGGAGCGAATGAGCCACAGACCAGAAGGAGCTCAGAAGTGAGGGCCCGACTCTGGTTTCAAATGAGGTACTTAACGATCCTTTCCCATCATTCAGCAGGGGTACATATTCCTGACATGGCTTCAGAATTTGATTTTTCTTCAAGAGGAAAAATGTTGTGAGCACTGTCAGGCCTGGTTTCCCTGGTCACAACAACGGCTCAGAAAAACGATGGATGGAGCTGGGTTTTCAAAGTTGCTTTTGGAGGGGCTTCGTGCCCCTGCGGCAGTGAGGGATTGAGGGTGGGGGCTTCTAGGCGGGAGTCTGGGAGGAACTGCATATAAATTGGATTCGAATATAATTGATATTTAAGTCTCTCCCTGGAAATTTCAACATTGATAGTTTATATCTCTGCTTAATAGCATATTAAATCATTTTATAACTCTTAACAACTGTTTAATCTTTTCATTGTTGAAAAATGAGGTAATTGATCTAAACCGTGGTGGGATATGCCAGGAAAAACTTATTTAAATATACCACCCTCGCCCTGCGTTCAGGGGGTGGGTGCTGGGGGTCCACATGTGTTTAGGATGGCTCATCCTCCTCCTCCCCCCAGGGGTCTTACATGGAGCCAGGAACTGGAGGCTGGTGGGAGGCATTGGGGTGAAGGTTGGAGCCTGGGATCTCTCCTGAGACTGGAGTTTCTGCGACCGTCCAGGACTTTGGCTTTTGATTGGTCACTGTTCTTTGGTCCATTTCTTACAGCAGGGTGTTTGGACACCGCTTCTAGCACTGTCCTCGCGGCTGGGAACGAAAGCGAGAATGTCTGAGCGAGTGAGGGAAGAGCGAGAGAACTTTGCTGTTTCCCCAAACAAGCATGCCTTCTCCTTGGGAATGACACCAGAGAATACCTTCTACATGAAGAATGTTTCCCTTTAGAGATTACAGCATCCGTTGATCAAAGACCCCTGGAAATAGCTTTTGGCAGCACGGAGGTTTTCCCGTAACTTTTCTTCTACTCAGTCAGGGCGGCAGCAGCGGTAACCTGGCTTGGAAGACCCAAGGAGTCAGGGGTGGCGTTGAAGAGGTGTCTTGGGTGGCCCCCTCCCCCAAGTTTTGCAAACCTCTCAGCCATGTGTGGGTTTGGGGTAGTGGAAACAGTTTCATTTCTCGAGAAAATTGACGGTGGTACACGGGCTGACGGGTGTCATCTGTCCAAGTAAAGCAATGCGGGCATCTTCTAAACTGAAGCAGGGCTTTGGCAATTTTGGGGAGGTGGATTGTCGTCAGCTCCGTGTCCTGATGTCCTCTGGCGGGTTGAAGAATGTTTGGACCTCAGCCCCTGATCCCTTTCTGGTTTAGGTTTAGGAAATCCAGGCAGTCCAGCTCTTCCCCGGGCAGCGGGGATGAACCCTCGTCGTGTTAATTATCGCTAAGCCACACTGTCTCCTTCCAAGTCCTATGCACAGCCCTACACAGTGTATACATTTTATATGGTCTATTTCCATTATAAATTGCCCATAAATTAAATACAGATTTTCTCCAAGCATCTGAAGAAAAAAAAGGGGAACGATCCGTATGATCCATGTTTCTGGTATTGGAGACGACGTGAATTACAAAAGGGGAGGGCAGCCTGGTGCGCCACTCCCCAATATGCAGGTCACGTGTCGGGGTGAAGGCAACCTGAGTTGTGTGTGAACGGATGTGTGGTGTTCCTCCTCCGTCCTTCATGTTGGGAGCTGCATGTCTTGAGTTGACATAGGCCGAGGACTGATTGATTGACCCAGACATCCCGGGGGCTGGGGGGGGGGCAAAGGAGAGGAAGAAGGTGAAGGAGGGATGCGAGTGCCCTCTGCTCTCCAAAGCACAGCTTGGCTCTGGGATGGCTCTGTTGGCTTCTGAGATGGCCATTCTTAGCCGCTGTGCTCAATACATGGGAGAATCATCTTTATGGTAAGGTGTCTTATCGGTGACATCTTTTGTTAATAATAGTGAAGTACTAATATAACTTCAGAATGAATTTAAAGCAGATTCAGGACTTGTGTCTAAAATATCTTTTTATCCCTCTTCATTCCTGGCTCTTTTTTTGTGCGTACACATGTGCATCTCTCTCTCTCTCTCTCTTTCTGTGTATGTGTGTGTGTGTGTACAAGAGAGTTCTTGAGTGTGTGCGCCCATGGAGGCCCAAGGGTGACTTCGGGAACCCTCCTGGATTCCTTATTGCTTTCCAGGGCTGGAGCTGCAGACCATGGCAATTTCTGCCTGACATTTTTCTGTGGGATGTGGTGATCTCTGCTCACCTCCCTTTGCCCGTGAGGTAATGAGGCTTTAACCTCCGAGTCACCTCTCTAGCCCATTCCTGGCTGTTTTTGAGTGGAAAGCTAAGGGTGCAGCTGGACTTCATAGCTGTGCTAGACCTGAAGCCTGCTCCACTTTTGTCCTGGCTTTGCGTTCCCAGGGCCTTTGCGTCTCTGCTCCCTCTGTTTGGATTGTTCTCCTGGTTATCCGTGTGGCTTCCTATTTTTCTTTCTGCTTGAAAGTCTTTATTCTTTAACAACTCCTTGGCACTCCCCCAGCTCTTCCCTGCTTTATTTACTTTCAATTTATTACTTAGTCTACAGCATTATTTTTACAATTAGCAACTAGCATAAGTTTTTTTTTTTTGCTTGTTCTGTTCTGCTGTAGCACGTGACACCTACCAGATACTTGATGAGCTTTGCTGAGGGCTAAAGAGATAGCTCAGGGTAAGCCTCTGCCTCCTAAGCGCAAGGACCTGAGTTCAGGTTCCAGATCCCGTGTATAAATGCTGGGCAGAAATGGTGGCAGCCTGTATTTCTGGCCTTGGAAGGCAGAGCCTGGGAAACTCCAGAGCAAAAGAAAGAGAAGGCAGAGCAATCCAAGACGATTCCCAAAGTCATTCTTTGGCCTCACAGGCACGTGCTGTGCCTCTGACACATATAGACATACAGACATGCAAAAAAAATTTAAAAAATTGTTGAATTGAATGTCCATGAACATGTAGACTCATAATTATGTTCCAAAAGTAAAAATATTGTCAAAACTACTTTAAAATATTAGAGCTTTATCAGATTGGAACATTGACTGAAAGACAGATATTTTTTTTAATCTCTTATTTTTCGAAAGGCAGATTTTTAATTTCATTAAGGCAACAGCAAAAACATTAGCAGCAACTTTTTGAAGAAATGAAGTTTTTGGCTGAAGAATGTGCTGCCCTAAGGGTGGGAGATGCCCATGGAGTGTTTGAGGCAGGGAGACGTCTAACTTGGCAGGTAGGATGCTCAGCAGAACTGGAGAATCGTAGACAGTCTTTCTCCTCATCCCTATGATTCTGCTTAAGATCACAAACCATTCTGAGCTCTCCTGAAGTTCAGTGCCCATGTGTGATTCTCAGTCCCTCTTGTGGTTGGCAGGCCCCAGGGCTTAGCTTGGGCACACATGGCAACCCTGGGGGACACGTGTGGTGGCGACCTTCTCGCGCAGAAACAGGAGCCTCCGGGCCAAGGACAGCGGCAGGCTTTGCGCCTCTAGCAGGTGGTCTAGTCCTGGGCCGAGGGGCAGGTCCTCAGCCTGGATCACCAGGAAGGTCCTCGTCATCTGCCGAGTGCTCCCGCGGCGTCTTCTCCGCAGCTGTCGTCATTTAGTTATTGGATCAAGTGCTGGTCTGTGTCCTTGAGTTCATGCTGGGTAGGAGTAAGGTCCTGTCCACTTCTCACCCTTCAGATTGGCCGCTTTGGTGCCCCGACCCTTCACTTCAGCTCCACTTAGCATCTCTCAAGCTTGCGGACTCACTGTTTAAGGCTTTACGCGTGAACGAGTGTCATTTTCACCCCAATCCCAATCCCCCCCCCCCGTCTTGGGGACTCACTGTTTAAGGCTTTACGCGTGAACGAGTGTCATTTTCACCCCAATCCCTAATCCCCCCCCCCCGTCACGGTTTGAAGCTGAGTTGTTGTCCTCACGTTTTGCATCCTTAGCCGCTGTGAATGTTGGGCAGGTCGTGGCACCTGTAGGCAGCGGAGGCTTGCTGGAGGAAGAGGAGGATAGTTCCACCCTGCTTCCGCTCATGTCTGCTGCTTGTTCTCTCTGCCTTATGCCTTGAGCCTCCCCCAGCTTCTGCTGCTTGCCGTAATGAACTAGACCCCCTCTTGACAGTAAGCCAAATGAATGTCCCTTCCCACCCAAAAGTTGTGCCTGAGTGTCGCTCACAGCAGAATAAGGAGTAACCGAGACGCCTACTTTCTTCCGTTATCAACTCCCCACTTTCCCACCAGTGCCTCTCCTGCCCCCTGCCCTTGTGTGGATGTGGCTTGCTAAGTCCCATCTGGGTGGCTGTTAATGAGTGCCTGGGCACTTGCTGGAGGGAGGACAATATGCTAATGGGCTGCTATTGGGGACAGCCGCCCCCTTACTCCCTCAGCCAGTCCTAACTTCCATTCAGATTCACCTTCCGCTGTTAATCACGATGCTCAGGCCTGGACTATGTGGCTTAAAGGCTTCAGGGCTGAACGGCAGAGTTTATGTTCTGACTTCATTAGGGAGCCACATACGGGGACAAAGCGCACACGGTGCTGAATACCAGGCCTCTCGCCCGACGCAGGGCGGACAAAGCCGCTTCCTTCCCCACCTTGCTTTGGGTCGACCAGGACATCAGGATCTGTCGGAGGCTCTTGACCAGTGCTCGGATGCAGAATGCAGCTCAAGCAGCCACCTTGTCTTCCTGCTTTGAAGCAGAGACTTGATTCTCGTCAAACAAGCTTGCCGGAAGATTTTTCTTCCCGATAGATAACTCGCTGTGCTTTGTGAAAACTCCATGTGTTATCACTTGGATTATAACCTAAAATAAAGGTTTGTGGAGATGGCTCAGTTAGCGAAGTGCTTGTGTGCAGGCATGAAGACTTGAGTTTCATCCCCGGCATCCACATAAAAACAAAAGCTGGGTGTGTACTTGCAATCTCAGCCCTGGGGAGACAGAGTCAGGTTGATCCCTGGGGTTCACTGACCAGCCGGTCTAAATTGATGAACTCTAGGCCAGTGGGAGACGCTGTCTCAAAAAACAAGGTAGATTGTACTTGGGGAATGTCACCTGGGATTGACCTTGGACCTCCAGGCCACATACACACATGTAAACACGCATACAACTATGTCATATGCACACATGTAAACATGCATACAACTACGTCACATGCACACATGTAAACACGCATACAACTACGTCATATGCACACATGTAAACACGCATACAACTACACCTGCACACATGGTCACCCACACTCATGCACAAAGACATATGAAAAGCTCAGCGAGCATTGTGTTGGCTCTCCCCTCTGGGAGTTGTCACTGATGCTACACAGCACTGGGGACGCTACACTTCTGCCTTACCCTTCACCGGAGGCTTGTCCCTGGGCCGCCCAGAATCCTACACAGAGAACCCTCACATTTAGGTTGGAGCTGGAAGGGCACAGGCAAGCAGAGCCTGGCAGTGCCAGCCTGGCATCCGTGGGAGGCTGCTGGTGGATGAAGTCTTCCCCACTTGGGCTTCATAAATGGTTCAGTGGGGTTCATTAGAACTGGGTGGGGAGCAAGAAAGCGATTTTTATGGGCAATTTACACACAGCTTTTGTGCGAGATCCCACCCACTGCCAGCTGGACACAGGCTGCTGGCTGCTCAGAAGGCCAAGCTCCAGACCCCAGCAAGCGGGATGTTAGCTGTGACCTGCGGCTGCGCGGGGAGTCCCAGGACCCCCCAGGGAGCCCCCGCCTCAGAGCTCCAGGAAGAAGTGCACCCATTCCTTCTGCTCCCACGAGGGCTTGGTATTCAATCCCCTGGAGGCTGACGTGCCCTGTCCTTAAAAGAAGCTGTGGCTTGGGAGCTGACTAAAGACTTCAGGCGAAGAAACCAGTTCCTCTGAGGGCTGCACGGGAGGTCAGAGCGGGGGCCGAGACTAGACCAAGGTCAGGAGGAACCAGGATGTGGAGATACTAGATGTTAGCATGGCTGTCCCCCTGGAAACCTTGTGTTTGTGGGACAGAGTACGTTGGTCATTGACTGTCTCCCTAGGCCGAGACTTACCTCTGACTCCCCAGCACTGAGCCTGGTTCCAAGAGATGCCCCGGAATGTCCTCTGGGTTGCCTGGCACTTCTCGAGGCTGCCGGAGGCCTCAGCACTGATGGTTTTTTCCTCAGTTTGGCAGTGGTCCTTTTAGCCTGCTTTGTGCTGCTATAACAGATCGCCCCAGAATAGGCAACTAAGGAGCAAGAGGGGTGTATTGGGCTTATGGGTCTGGAGCTGGGGAGCCCAAAGCTGAGGACCCCCCCTTGGAGACAGTCTTCTTGCTCTATCGTCACGTGGCACAGGGTCTTGGGACACACGCGGGGAAGTGTCTTTACGACTGTAATCAACTCTTGAGGTTCGCACCTCTCAACCCTGTGTCATGGGGATGGGCTATGTTTCCAACACTGTAGGTGAAAAGTCTTGGAGTCCTCGTGCCAACCAAAACAGTGTGCAGCACTGGCCTGTCCCTCACGCGTTGTGCTGATTGATGGCTGCTGCATCCGGGAGTGGGAAATCCGAGGCTCGTGCCCGTATTCCCTGGGCTGGCAGAGGGCTCCCCTCTGGGTTCACTACGCTGAGTATCCTACTGATGTGGAGGGAGGGGCCTGGCTTGAGAGCCGCATGTGCTATGCATTGACTGCTGGATGGTGAGGAAGTCTCAGGAGCTCCTGCTCCTCTTCGGGGTGTCTGAAGAGCAGAGTACCGTGACCCAGAGAATACACATGATACTCTTGTTTGCCGCCTGTGCCCGTGTCTTGTTGTGGCCGCACTTCTGTGCTAGAAAAATCTCCCACTGTTACCTCTCTTGGAACCAGAACTGTTTTTGAGAAAGAGGATGCACGCTTTCATTTTGCTGCACTGGGAACCTCTGACTTCACCCCGGCTCCTGCACTCACACGCAGTCTCGATGACACGGATGACAGGGTAGGGAGGGACACGGGGTGGCAGAGTGGACCTCAGGACGACGAAGGAGCTGCTGGCTGGGCTGAGACAGGGTTATAACTGACCACTAGAATCCGTGGACTTGGCAGAGGTTCAGTGGGTAGCCCTCGGGTCCTGATTTCTGCAGCTTCTCCCTCTTTAACCATTTGGGTTTTCTACACTGCTCTGATAGTTCCACGATATTGATCATTATAGTTATCAGAATAGGCTGGATTAGGTAGCAAATCAATGCATAAATCCCAACCTCGGAAGGCAAGATTTATTTCTCACTCACATCCATCCATCCTATACCAGGGAATGGGGGTTCTGCTCCATCGGGCCCTCACATCCTCCATTATCTTGAAACCACACCTGGACCACACTGTCTCTTGCTTATTGCGATAGGAGGAGAGCAAAGCAGGGACCTCATCAAGGGCTTGGAAATGATACACATTGTGTCTGCTTGCTGCCTGCGGGTCAGAACTAGCTCTGCTCTAATTGAAAAGAACTGGAAGATGGGGTGTGGGGTCTTCTAGCCCCAGGAAGAGGAGAAGCAGCAGATATAGGTGAGTGCTGATATGTCTATGATATAGATTGCAGATATCATGTTGAAGAGGTGAATAAATGGAAGGAAGACATGACATACTCACATGTCTCTGTCTAGAGAGGGTCGTGTTTAATGTTTATTTGGAAGCGTTGTAGGATTTACTGATGAGCCACTAAAGGCAAAGCCCTCAGTCAAATCTAAATTTCCCCTGCTGTGGGAAATACTTTTCCTACCCACTGTTCCTAGTTCAAGGTCAGTGAAGCAGGTCTTGTCAAGGTGTGTAAGGGACCTACTGGGTGGGGCAGGGTCACAGTGTGGACTACTGGCTGACTATGAGTTGGATAAAAGTGAAACGGAATGTAACTGACAGGAATTTGATAACTGTCAGCGTGGTGTATATGCGTCTGTCTAAATCAAATCTGCAGTCCCCAGCCATTGGGAACGACTCTTCCCTCCTGTCTCTCTGTCTCTCGTGTTATTGCTCATGTTTGTGTGAAAGGACAACATGCTATACAGGACTGCAGGCAACGGTCGCTCTTTTATTTTTTTCACGCCGAGCATCATGTGGTGGATTCAGGGGTGGGAAAACCTGAGGCTGGACGTGGAGTTTGCCTTGTTTTCCGGTGCCTTCCCTTGAGCCATCCCTTGGACGCAGGCATCTGGAGTTGTGGGTCCCTTTGTGTGGGCTGCTTGCGGCCCGTGTTTCTCTGCGAACATTCGGAGACACCACTTCTCGCTCCAGTGCAGCCAGCGAGCGGATCTTGATTACGTCACCTTGTCCCATTCACATGGCCAAAGCCCGCTGCAGACAAAACACCAATAAACGCCTGGGCTTGGGACCCGGGGCTGGGAGCAGGGGAAATGGGAGTGCTCTCGTGGCCCAAGACTTAGGTCTTTTTTTGTTTTGTTTTGTTGGCAAAAGAGAAAATGAAATAAGTTGAAAAACAGTGTACAGTCCACATTTGACGGCTGTGGAATATGTAAGGCCTTCAGCTGCTTCCAGCAAATTATTCACCATCAATTTGAGGACCGGCTAGACGCTGACACCACGTCTCCTCGCGCTGACTTGCCCCCCCCCCGGGGGGGGCCTGCTGGGAGCTTTCTTGTTTGGGGGCCCTGAAGGACTCCATACCTGAGCCAGGTAACTGGCTTGAGGCTGATCTCCTGTGCTAGATTCCACTGATGAGCTCCCGAAGTGCAAAGAATTCCAGGGCTTGTTGTGCGCCCTGAAACTGGGCTTTGGTGACCTGCAAGTCCATTCACTGATCCTAAGAACATTCTAGAACCTGTCCAGGGCTCAGGCCCCCTGGCCACACCTGGGCTGCGCTTGCTTTCTGCTTGTGGAAGAAGCGTGTCTTCCTGCATTTCTTAGCTCACAATGGGAGGGACCTGTCTTTCACTGTGCTCCATCTTTCAACTTCTAACTTCCTGGGGAGTAGCTTCAACACTTCCAGGCCCCTGAAGCTTGGGTAAGTTGATAGGAAGAACTCTGGAGAGAAGTCAGGGATCTGCTTCCAACTCTTTGGTTAACTCCCCTCACTCCTTAGCCCTTAGATTAATTTTTTTTTTTTTTTTTTGCTTTGCAAAGTTGACATCTGAAAATTCCCAGGAGAGCCTTTCTTTCTACCTGAAGCTCACAGGGTACAATTGGAGTCCCTTCTGCTCTTCTGACAGGGCAGGTAAGGGTTAATGCTGCTGCTCTCCTTTTCCCACTTCACTCTGGAATCCCTTCTTCTAGCACCCCTAACTGGCTTCTGTGCACCCCAATAAGCAGAGTGTGAAAAGCCACAGGGGCGGTCATTCTAAGAGAGAAACAAATATTCTGTTTGGGGGTTGCTTTTCCTTGGGTTTTCTTGGGTTCCAGAGCCAAGGATTGAAACCAGAACACATTGAGAGGTACAAGGAGGGGTTTTATTGACAAGGAGAGAAGAGGGAAGAAACTTTTGGAAGCTCGTCCAAGGGAGGCAAGGAGGTCGCCACGGCCTTAAGGTGGGACAGCGTTAGAAGAGAGGAGACAGCTTAAAGTCCGCGAGAAGGGGAGGGGGACGAGGTGGGTGGAGCCACAATCTTTTGTAGTCCACATGCTGCCAAGGAGCGTCCCAGAGCTACTGGAGAAGTGAGGTGCAGACTGGAGGGGAGGCGGGCATGTTTCCCATAGACGGAACATTGCACTAGCTGTCCAATAGAAATTACATTATCCCCTCATTTTCTAACTGCGGAGAACAGCAAGAAACCAAGATGTTGACAGATGCTTGTAAGACACAAGAAGGAAGGAAGGAGAAGAGGCTCCTGGGAAGGTCCCTGTCCTCCTGCGCACTCTCAAGCACTCCCTGTTGACCACGTGGCCCTTTCCTTGTTGGCCGGGTGGTTGGTTCAGACTATCAGGGTCCTTCCTTCTTGGACCAACCATTCCGGCAACTTTGGGCAACTGTGTTCCTAACTCTTCCGTGAACAAAATACTTTCAGGCTGTGTTATCAAGGATTTGCACTTCTCCCAAAGAGGTCTTTAAACTTCCACAGCAGGAGCCTAGCCCCAGGGAGAGATTGGAAATTGGCATGCAGGAAACTGAGGTTCTTTTCAAGTTTTAGACTTATTGGGCAGTGGCCATGTCTGCTTAGTTCTTTCTATTTATTTATTTATGTATTTATTTATTTAGATTATTTATTCAATTGTGCGTGTATGTATGTGTGTGTGTGTGTGTGTGTGTGTGTATGTGTGTGTAGAACCACGGATGAATTCGGGAACCACCATGGACGCCTCCACCTTGTCCTTGTTTATTCTGCCCAGGATTCACAGGCTCTGCCCACTAGGACCCGAAACACAGGCCGCCCCCCGCTTCCACCCGGCGTCTATAGGTGGGGTCTAGGATCCGAACTCAGGACCTTCCGCCTGAGTTCGGCAGAGGCTTAACCCCCGAGCCACCTCTCCAGCCCCAATCTGCTTAGTTCTTATGTAGCTAATGAGTAGGTAATTTTGGGACCTAATTGAAGGCTTAGTTGGGAGGAAACAAGGCAGATGTCCACACAATGGAAGGCCTTTTTTTCTTAAGCAAGCATATTGAGTATTCATCCCTGCTTTCCCTTCATCCCTCTTTCCTCTCATCCCTTCCCTTCATTAATCCCTCCCATTCCTTCCTTCCCACATTCCTGCCTGTCTGCTTCTATGGACCCCAGGGTTCATTCTGGCTTGTCTACTCTTGTGGGGGTTCAGGCCTCTATGGCATAACAAGTTGCCTCTCTTCAGGCCACCCCACTGATAGGGGCATTTCCCTTCACTCATCCGGCTTTAGATCCCAAGGTGTCCATTGCGTGTTCTTACCTTTCCTGAGTTCCCAGGTAAGTCTGTGGGGGCGTGTTGGTATGCCAGCCATTGTGCAGGTCTGGGAAGGACAAATGTCACTGTAGTGAGTTTTCAGATGCAGCGGTCCCGCCTAGAGTGGAATGTCTTACAAAGGGAAGGGCATTTCTAAACTACAAGTCCTGGCCACGGCCTGCATTGGTTCAATGTCCCTGTCCTCCACTGCCAAGTGTCTTGAGGGGTGAGATTTGGGTGGGGTTTGGAAGAAAATGACCCTCACTGTCTGTCCCCTACAATGACTACCTCGTGCACTTCCTCTCAATCCTGCCCTGGAAGACAGAAGATTTCGACTCTGGAGAAGAAAGGGGACCCGCTTTAGTTCTGACAGGTTTCCCGGGCACGGTGACTTTCTTTGTCTCCCCGAGGCCCACTGAGCTGCCCGGGATCAGTCTGGGGAAAGCTCAACTTGTTAATGGGGTGCAGACTGAGCGGACAGAGATGTGTGCGTCCTGGGAGGCCCGGCCTGGAACGCTTCAGTTCGCAGGCACCAATTGCAGGTGGGGGCCCCCCTGCCGGCGGCCTAGTTTCTTCAGTGGGTCAGTGCCGTGGAGCCTGCCTTGTGGGGTTCACAATCACAGGAGTTTCCATTTCTGGGCTGGACTTTTCCTGGATGGGAAGTTACAGCTAAGGTTTCCGACCATGTGGCATGGAGCCACATGGAAGAGATCTTTCTGAACCCCACGAAGCAATCAGTCCCTTAGCATATGATGTTAAGGGTTAAACGTTATCGTCTGAAAACCTTGATGGACATCCAGCAGCCTCCTAGACAGTTGGGTTTTGAAGTAACCTTGAAATGACCTCCATCTGCCTTTCTCCACTGGGGGCATCGCTAGTGGTATCTGTGACAAAAGGACATGACTGGGGTCCCTATTACAGTCACCACCTTTGGAGGTGACCCGGTAACTCTGAGCTGTGGAACATCTTGTAACCTGAAGCGTGTTGTAGGTACGAGGGGTAAGACCACGCCCACCCCTAGCCTCTTGATGGCTGGCACTGTCCCAGGTCCTGACAGCCCAGAAAAGCCTCTGAGGACCTAAGGACAGCAGAGGGTCCCACTTAGGGTCTTCCCCAGCCATACCCCGGGGCTGCGTGAGGCTGTGCTGAGGAAGGGTCATCACAGATACCAGTGAGAAGAAGTTTCCCATAGGATGGCTGTTCAGACAAGGCCAGGGACGCAGCAGGGCGGAGGTGAAGCAGACCTGGGCTCCAAGGGGAGGTCAGGAGTGTCTTGAGTCCCACGGGAACCACAGCTCTTGTACCCCGTGTGGTCAGCCTCTGGACAGACCCTTCCACTGAGGCCCGGGCTGTGCTTAGAGTGGTGGAAGAAGCTAGGAATGAGACGGTCAGCGGTCACCGGTTATTAAGCCGCTATCTACTGCCTGTGTATTCTTTCATGTAGTGTCTCCTTTGATTGTCGCTTCACCTCTTTGGTGGTGGTATAGTAAAGCTTCTAGTTACCATGGACCTTTGGCTGCAGAGTCAAGCTTTCTGGTCTCCAATGTCTGTTCTTAGTTGCTGGTTGAGCCTGGCTTCACGGCTCAGCTCGGTACTACTTTGGACAGGCCTGTCTTCACTCTGGGCCTCCATTTCCCACTTGGAAAAGAAGATACTAGACCCATATCTTCCAAGAGCATCTTCCTGGGGTATTTCCCTACCTTGGGGGTGTTCCTGAGAGAGACTGCAGTTGGGAGGTGATCATAGAAGCGCAGGCCTTTTCTGACTAGACAGCAAGATATTCTAGAATTCACTGGCTCCAGGGGACGAATGGCGGCTGCTTGTGGTTCACAGAGCTGTCAGCGTGGGTGTGGTTTCCAATCAGGAATGTCATTGGCTTCCCCGTGGGTGCTGCCCCTTCTCTTAACTAGGTGGTCTTCATGGCTACCCTGATGCGCTCATTCTTCAGTGCTCAGAGTGGATCTCCTGGATTGGCAGTTTGATGTAGAGACCAAATCCTGAAACTTCCTGCCTCCCATCAATCATATCTCATCCCCAGGAAAAATCACTAATTCAAATGTAGCCTTGGACTGTGCCAAGATGGCCATCTGGGGGTGCGGTGTTCCTGGTGGGGAGAGGAAGACAAGACTTTGTTCAAAGGCCAGGAAAAATGGCCTCTGGCCGGTGCACAGGGAAAGACCCTCGTCTGAGGACCTTTCGGTGGGAAAAATGCATCTTGGCGGTGGTCTCTGCTAGGTTTCTGTCTTGGCTTTCTCCAAGACAGTGTTTAGAAACATGCCACCTCCCGAGGGAGGGGTCCCCACCCCACAGAGTTGTTCCTGACACCAGTAGTCATTCGTCCCCAGGGGAAATGCCTGGAGTCTCCGTGGAGCTCCACGTCCTGTTTGAGGCTCTGATTTCACAGCACGTGTCTATCAGGTAGGCACAGATCTGGGCACAGGTGTCAGCTGCAAGTCCCAGCTCAGCCAAGTCCTGAGCTCAGAGCCTCTCTGGCAGGCAGCTGTCTGTGGCGAGCAGGCGTTCTGGCTTCCTCTGTGCCTGCAGTAGGGAAGGAGAAGAGGGACATTAATTCTTGGCATCATAAATGACTTTTTATGATAATGGATTTCCTGAGAGTGAGGATGTATGTGCGTGAGTGTGTGTGCACAGCAAGAGTTCGCTGTCTACTTAGAGGTACCGTGGAAGCCAATTGTGTTCTAGCTGCCAGCAGAGACTGAGCCTTCAGGATGGACCACTGTGGTAAGGTTTTAGGCAGGTCATACCTGTACTCACTTCAGTGTGACCTGTGTGTGTGTGTGTGTGTGTGTGTGTGTGTGTGTGTGTGTGACTCACAGGGTGGTTGTCTACATTGTTGGCTGTATCCTTGCACATACATGTGTTCCAATCACTTTTGAGCCCTATGCCAAGTCTTTCCATTTGTATTTTAAATGGAAATGTTGTTTCCCCATCCTTCCCCTGTGTGATGCTCTGTAGAGCTTAGCAGGAGATGCAGCCCAGCACCAACGGCTCTGTGTGTGTGTGTGTGTGTGTGTGTGTGTGTGTGTGTGTGTGTGCACGTGGGGTGGGGCTCTTGAGGCCGTTGCCTCAGGGCCTCTCTCTTGGTCTCCAGCCAGCCTAGAACCGAGGGGAAGAGACTTTGAAAAAGGCCATTCAATATGCCCAAAAGGATACCAGTCTGATGATGGAAGAGTTAGCGAATCAAGGCCATGTGGCTGGCTCTCTCTTGAGATGCTCCCAGTTAAACAATTGGAAGCTGGGAAGTGTTGTTGGCAATCTGCCCCGAATTATCTTACAACCTCTTTCTCCTTGTTCTTCAACCCCCACATCAGAAGGAGTCAGATGGCTTAATTGTTAACACAGAAACAGCCTTTGCACCATTGTCAGGGATTCAGTCACACTCGACAGCGAAGAGCCAATGACAGGAACTTGCAAACGTGCCAGTGCCAGGTTCTCAGCTCTCCAGGCAAAGGAAGTGGCGAGCAGCCGAGCCCCCCTGCCTTCTGGGCTTGAGTTTGAATCTCACGAATTTCCCTCTAGTGTCCGCGGTGCATCTCTTCCTTCCCCAGGAGGCACTTCCCCCATGGGCTGGTGACAGCAGCGTCCTTCGCTCTGCCTACTCACGTAGATTCTCTTTCATGGTCTGTGCACTCCCTCCTGAGCACGCCACGCCCTCCTTCAGGACAGGGGCTCTTCTCTGTGTCAATCACATGGTGCCGGTGGAGGCTGACAGTGACTTTCACTTCCCCCCACCCATGCCACGGTCATAATGAGGTTTGCCCATTTCTATTGAGTCCCCTTTCTGGCCATAAGTCATTTTATAAGAATATATCATAACAGAACATGATCAGCATTGTCCCAGTCCATGAGGGGGACACTCAAGGCTTGCCCCAGCAGTGTCAGTGAATCCTGATGAGATATAACTGAGGGACCCTTGGGAAGATGCTGAGTCCTTGTGAGTTCTCCTGATCGCGCCTCTGCCCCAGGTCTTGAGCTAATCTAGAGCTGTATCCACTAGGGAGCTGTTGCTACTCGGGGGGCAGAAATCCCAATGTGAATTAGCTTAAGCAAGGAAGGAACCTATCGGCGTCCTTTCTGAGAAGGCAGAGTCTCAGTGGGGTGTGCTTTGGCTTCCGGGAGCACCTCACTGTCAGCGATCCAGCATCTCGCTGACTTTCTCTTCCCATCTTTCTCCTCTGCCGCCTTTGGGAGCAGCAACCTTCCTTGTCTGATGCCCCCTTGGATTCTCAAGTCCGGGAGGTGAGATCAGCGATGTCTTTCCTGGAATCCATATTTCTTTGCCTCTTCTTGGTTGGGACTAGGTCGCCTGTCTGTCTCTAAGTCACATCACCGTCACAGTCAGGATGGATCAGCACCATCCAGCTCTGAAGCCCACCAGGGACATGAGGTGGAGGAGAGGCCCAGCCGTAGAAGGACCAGTGGACGGCAGGTGGTGTCTCTGGCCCCGGATGTATCTCTCGCTGACCTTCAGCCCCCAGCAGGTTGCCTAGCTAGCACCTGTCTCTCGGGCCAGCTCTCACGTTCTTCATCCGTCATCGTGGGCACTTGTGACTGTGACAGGTGATTAAAACTTGGCTCTCACGCGAAGAAGAATGGTCACTGAAGAATGCTGAAAGTCACGGCTGGTGACAGACATGTAGGGAAACTCAAGCGGGTCAAGAAAAATGAGTGCTCTTAGAAGCTTTGGACAAATTAGGAGATGGAATGTTGAAATCAACAGAGGCTTGTATCAGCGGCATAAATGAACTCACCTGCGCATGCTGCATGGAAATAAGACCAGGCATTTCCTAAAACCATTTCAACAGCTTCCCTGACTGGCTCAAAAAGGCTTCCCATGTGGAGAAAAGAAATGAAAGTTAGCAATGAACCTGTGGTTTAGAAGAAATTGAGGATCCAGTACAAATGATGTGTGTCCTTCACAAACATCTACAAATGCATCTCTTGTGGAAGCTCGGGGTCGCCTGGGAATTGCCTGGGAATGCAGCAGTGTGCTCTTTATCATGCACGGTATTCAGAACTTTTTTTTTGGGTGGAGGGGTAGTGAGGAGTCTCCTTGTCCTTCTAGGCTCTGTCCATGTGGTTCAAGTAGAACTGGGAGCAGACACTCACACCACCCACCATAAGCCCCCAGAGTGAACACGTGGCCTGGGAGGGTCAATCTGTTTATTTTGTTTCCTTGGCCACAGACATCGGCTCATGGATGGCCAAACAGTCTAAGCACATGAGTCAGAAACAATCTCAGGACATCTGTTGGCGACATTAGGGTGCTAAGCTGGTAGAGGGTCAGCTGAGAGCCACAGGTGACCAGGTGGCTGGAGAAAGAAGACGGTAGAGAGTCTAGCGGGGTCAAGATTTAGGGAGAAACATGGTCTTCTTTCTCTTTCTCCCTCCCTAAGCTCGTGCGCTTTGGGGAGACCATGGGGAGAGAGGTCACCGGGGTAGGCTGTCTCTGAGGTGCAGCTGGACGATGGCGGCGTGGGCTGGGGTAAGAGAGGTGTGTAGCAGCTGGGTGCACAGGGGCTAGACTGCTGGAAAGAAATATGTGCAAAGTTGGCTTTAGTGCTTGAATTAAGAGGCAAAGGGAAGAATCATTTCAAGGTGAATGCTGGATTCTGTCTTGGTGACAGAGATATGAGCCACTATGAGGTGCTGTGATAGTTACGCATGCGCGCGACACACACACACGCTAAGTTGACAATTGAAAGCTAAGGTCTGGACATATTTGTGAAGAATTAGTAGTTAAGGCAAATCCTTAACAAGTCTGCAGGAGAATGATTGACATCAGAAGATCCAGCCCATAGTGGGTGGGACTGTTCCCTGGCAGGAGGATAGGATGGAGGGAAGGGAATTGGCTTGGTACTTTGGCATTTTTCAGCATTCTCCAGGAGTCTTGCTGTCTGGTGGGTGAGTCTTACCCCTCTTGCAGCAAAGCTGTGGACATGGTATGGCCAGGTTCCTTGGCTCTTGTGTTGGCATGAGCTCTCCTACGGTGGGACTAAGAACTGTAACCAAGAATCGTAAGACAAAATGAACCCCCCTTTCTCCCTTCAAACTGTGTGTGTTCATGAATTTGTCAGTAACACACAGGCAAATTACAGTGGTGCATTCTGGGAATGGGGGACATAACAGGAAACCTCCCGGACATTTTTTCCCAAAGACCAAAGACTCCAGCACCTGGATGATAATTTTCACCTTCCAAAGCCCCTAAGAGACTTCAGCATCTACATCTGTGACCTCCCCCTCTCATCAAGAGTGGTCTTCACCCCCTCTCCACCAGTGGATGTGGCAGTGGATTGTCTGAATGGAGAGGTGGAGAACTGGGTTTTATGTTCTAGGGAGAGATATTGACTGGAGATACTGCCGAGTGGGTACGTGTGCTGGAATACACTGTTAAAAATTTAATCCTCAAAAGTCTTATGTTAATGGAATTTAGAGATAAGGCCTTTGGCATTAGGTGAGGTAATGGGGAGGGGAGGTCATAGCTTTGGGTGGCTTAAGTGGCTTTCTGAGAAGAGGAGGGAACTTGAGCTAACAAGGTTGCTTCGTCTTGTCATGCATGCCTTCCACCATGGTACAACCCAAGAAGGTCCTCGTTAGATGTCATGAAGATTCCAGAGCCGCTGCATAGAACCGCAAGCTAAATGGCGTCTGGTCTAGAACAGTCATTCAGCCTGAAGTCAGCCATGGACAGAACGCATGGACAAGGGTTATCAGCATAAGTTAGTCTCAGCCAGGGAGTGGGTACCGCAGGTCAGGAAGAGGGGTTCAGGGGAGGAAGAGGAAAGTCTTTGCAAACTGTCTGTACTCTCAAGACTGCAGCTTTTGGGAGGGGCAGCTGGGCAGAGGGTGGCCAGGTCACCAAGGAGAAGGAGAAAGAGTGCCTTCGCGGGGCAGAGGGAAACTGGCATACCCACTTTTTTGTGTCAGTTGCAGGTGGAGATGTGGAAGTACATGCTGGTTTCGTTAGCAGTCGGTAGCGTTATTTTCAAGGCGGCGATAGCAGCAGAAGTCAAGACTGGCTGTTGTCACTGCTCTGTTCTCGTTTCCTCTGCCGTCCTTCCGGCTCCCCCTTGCCCACCCGCCCTCCCCCCATCAGGAAAAAAATACCCTTGTCCATCACCAAACGACGACACAGCTGCATGACAGATAAGTGAAGGTGCATAAATTGGAAGGATGGAGAGGGGGTGAAGACCACTCCTGATGGGGGGGGGGTCCGCAGATAGAGATGCTGAAGTCTTTTAGGGGCTTCGGAAGGTGAAAATTATCATCCAGGTGCTGACGTCTCTGGGAAGAAATGTCCAGGGGGTTGGTAATTGACAGTGACAGGGAGGGGGTGTGTTGAAAGTGGGTGTATTGCTGGACGGATATGTATCTCCAAAGAGTGAAAGGGGTCTGGAAGAACAGATGAGGTCAAGGAACGTGCCAGAACCACTTCCTGACCTTCTCCAGCTTTTTCTTCCGAAGGCAGCAGGTGGGGCAGTTCTCGGGGCCGGGGAGTCACATGTCCAGTGGCTGTTCCCAGATGATCGGGGCCTTGGGACTAGACACACTTTTTGGGCTGTGGGACTCGCCAAGTGTGGTCAGCCCTTTGAACATCTGCCGCGGATATGCCGTCCCAGCACCTGCCCGCCATGGCGTCTGTGTCCGTGCCAGTAGCCGGGCCTCTAGAAGTCTATGCACAATGTTCTACATGTTTGATGTCCCTGAAGGAAAAGAAAAAAAAAAAAAAGGGAACACATAATCATGATTTAAAAATAAACAGCAAAAGACAAACTATTTCGCTTCTTGGCTCTACCCTGGGTTGGTGAAGTCATCTCTTCAGCGGGCTCTGGCCGTGGTGGAGTTTGGAGGATGTTGAGGTTTGGCAGGCGTTGGGCTCTGTGCACAGAGGGCTGGTGCTGTTCACAGATGACAACCTCCATTTGCTGCACTCATGATAAGGTTAGGACGCGCCCTGGAGCTGGCACGATCCCCTGGGCCTTTCCCTCGCTGGCCTGGCTGCTGCTTTCTTTCTTTCTGTCCTTTCGGCCTTTTGTAGACTGTTTAGAATAACTCCCCCACCAACCAGAGAGTCATGTCAGTGGATTTCCCATCCAAACCCACACCAGGTGCTTGGTGGCCTTAAGGTCTATTCAAACAAATGAAAGAAGGCAGAGGGCCGAGTGCCAATGCTAAGACTAAGCCTTGTGGCTGTGTGTGTATTGCCTTTCAAAAGCAGAGGCCTTGGGAAGGAGTTTGCTGTACAACTGGCTTCCATCACGAATAAGGGGAGCTGTGGAGCCGAATGGAAGGCAACTGAGAAAGAGGCTAGAAAAGAGACCAGAAGGACGGGGCCATCACAAGATAACTCATCAGAGTCTCATTCTGCTCAGAACACAGGACATTGCCGGGAGGGAAGGTTGCATCGTGTGCGGGCCTATTCAAGACTTTATGGGGCTGATTTTTTTTTTTTTTTTTTTTTTGGTCTTGACAACCAATGTTCAATGAGAAGAAAAGATTCTTGCATTTATTTACCCAGTTACTAAACTAAGTATTTCTGAATCCACCTGTATACTTTACATGCATGATTGCTTCGCTCTAGGATCTCCAGACTCTGCTAACCAGGGCTGGAAGTGTAGCCGCCACCATTTCTGCGTGGAGTTTTTATGTGGGACCCAGGATCCGAACTTGTGATGCAGAATCTTAATCCCTGAGCCATTTCTGCAGCCCTTATTATTTTTTTAAAAACAAGACAATCTGCATATAATAAAGCAATTTTAGAGGGATTATGAAGACTATTTGTCATTTCTACTTAACAGTATGTGGTTAATACATTAAGTAAACTTGAAATTTCTTTATTTTATCTCTTTAATATGATACTGGGAACAGAATATGAAATTTTAAATAATTTCACAGGTAATTCAGTACCCATGCCCAAAATGTTTTGGTAGAAAGTTATTCCTCATACACAAATCATTTTTTTAATTATTTTATTTTTCTAGTTTTACAAGCATATTGAGAACTCATCCCTGCTTCCCTCCATCCCCCTCCCTTCCATCCCCTTCTGTTCCCTTCATCAATCCATCCTACTCCCTCCCTGTCTGTTCCTGCCTGTCTGCTTCTGTGGACCCCAGGGTTTCCTCTGGTTGTCTGTTCTTATGGGGGTTCAGGCTTTTTGTGGCATACAAAATTGCCTCTCTTTGGGCCACCCCAAGGGCGTTTCCCTTCACTCACCCAGCTGTAGTCCCCAAGGTTTGCACTGTATGTTCTTACCTCTTGAGTTCCTCTATAGTCTATGGGGACATGTTGGTATGTCAGTCATTTTGAAGGTCTGGTAAAGACAAGTCTCACTGCAGTGAGTTCCTGGATGCAGCACTCCTGCCTTGAATGGAATGTCTTGTCCAATGTGAGCCTTCCCATCTTTAGGTTCTAACAATATCACTTCCCCCTCTTCTGTGAGGTTCCCAAAGCCTTGGGATAGGAGAGATTAGGTTGGCCTGATTCTGGGTAAACTTTGCTAAGGTCGCTGATACACTGCATATGGATCTGATTTAATGATAATATTCAACCACTAGGTCATGTGAAGACCTTCTATTAAGTATTGATATGCAAGTTTTATTTAATAAAACTAAAATGTATCAGCCCTGTGAAGATCCCATTAATATTTAATAATGATGAACTAGGAGGAAATTTGCGACACTCACGACAGAGGAAGCTCCCCTCCCTTTTGCTTTCTTGATGAACTTTGGTAGTTTCATACATGTATCAAATCAAATCAAAGAGAAATGATGAATTTCTCTTCTCCCTTTCCTTGTCTCCGCCTCCCTGCTCCTGAGTCACCCACTTCTTTACAAGTCTTGGAGAAGCCCATCTGGCACTACAAACTACAGAGGAATCCTTTGAAGTCCTTCTAAAACTTACCAGGTTTGGGCTGGAAAGATGGCTCAGGAGTTAAGACTCTGCCTCGCAAACAGAAGGTCCTGAGTTTGGATCCCAGGTCCCATGTAAAAATGCCAGGGGGAAACAGCTGCACTTTGGGCCCTGGTGGGTAGAGCCTGGGAAATCCCAGAGAAAGGGGAAAAGGAGGTAGAAGCAATCTAGGATGATTCCCAAAGTCACCCTTGGTCTTCCATAGAGTCTCTCTCTCTCTCTCTCTCTCTCTCTCTCTCTCTCTCTCACACACACACACACACACACACGCATAATAAATAAATAACTTTTTTTTTCAAAACTTACTAGGTTTGTCACACCCTCTTTGAAATCCTCCTGTTTTACTGTGCATAGTAAAGTTCTAGTTTTACAAGTCTTGCATCTCCGGGACTTGACCCTCTGCCACCTTATGATGAACTGCACCGTTGCAACGTGAGTGTGTATATTTTTCTTCGACCGACATGTCATGCAGGTCTCAGGACCCTTGCACCTGCACGTCTCCTCACCTGGAATTTTCTTCCTTCATTTACATATTAGCTTCTTCTTCGCTATTTTTTGATTCCCTTGTTTATTGATTTATTTATTCTTTTAGAGTTTCATACATGGATATAGTGAATTTATCATATTTTCATACTTTAATTCCAATCCCACCGATCCCTTTTCCCAATACAAGTCTTTCTTCTTCTCTGCAGTCTCCCTCCTAGTTCCATATCTTTCATATGTGTGACCGCTGGATTTCAGTTAATGACACATGCCTGAGGGCTTACTGAGCATGAACCACGTATCAGTGGGTATGCCATCGAGAAGGGCATCTTCCACCTTCCATTAAGCGTGAACCTTCACTAGTTTCTGAGGGACGTGGGCCTTCACTCGTCCACAAAAGAACTTTTACTCTTTACTCTTTTCCTAGATTTTTTCCCCCTTCATAGCACTTAGCAGTACCTGATATTTTACAGGATAATCTTGTTACTTGCTAAGGTATAAAGTTCTTTTTAATTTTTTTTTCTTTTTCTTTTTTTGGTATAAATTTCTTGAGCTCAGGACTTTGTGTTTTATCTGCAGTGCCTGGAATTGAGTTGATATTTGCCATCTTTCAATTGGTTAGATTGAAAGTGCATTCCAAGCATCCAATATGCTCCTTCCTGTGTATTATTTAAGGTCCCTTTAGTTTATCTCAGCATTTTTAAGTGTTGATTGCAAAACCACCATTAAATTCATTCCTAAGAAGCGTATATGTCTAGCACAATTAGAAGAGAAACAGTTGCCTTATTTTCTTTCCTAATTGTCCAATCCTTGTGCACAGGAGCACAGCTGTCAGCACATGTTGCCTTTGTATTTTCTGACCTTCCTATGATGAGACTTAACAACCTCTAGTGTTTTTCTTGTTCATTTTAACTTTTGATGATTAAGTAAACATTGTCTGTTAGAAAGTAGTACTTTCTCCTTTTCCAGGATTTGTGCCTTTTATTTCTTTTTCTTGACCTATTAAGCTGCCAGGATCTCCAATAGTATATCAAATAGAAGTGTTGCAAATTTAGTAAACAAATTGTAGTACATACAGCGCACTGTCTCACCATTAGGTATGATGTATCTTTTTTTTCAGCTGTCCTTTCTCTGGCTGAATAAGATTTCCTTTTACTACTCATTTGTAGTGTGCGTGTGTGCGTGTGTGTGTGTGTGTGTGTGTGTGTGTGTGTGTATGTATTTTAAGGCCTGAATGGATTTAGAATTTTGAAAAATATCTCTTCTTCATCTTTTGAGATTATCACATAACATTTTACCTTTATTCTGTCAGTATGATGAATTTAAATTTCCAAATAGCACATTAATCTTGTATTCCTAGAAGAATCCCACTTATTCATGAAAAATTATCCTTTTTACATATGGGTAGATTGCATTTGATGAAGTTTCATTGTGTTCATGGAGAAATGTTCTTTTAACTTTTCTCAGGATTTGGTGTAGTAGAGTCTGCTGGATCCATTAAAGGAGCTGGTAAATCCTTATTTTCCATGGGGGTTTTCCTACGATTGATGGTACTTACTGGTATGTGTTGGATAGTTCTTAGCAGATGAATCTTTTATGCCTGGAGTTTTTCCTTCTGGGAATGTCTTTGATAAATGCAATTTCTCTGATAGATAATGGACTATTCAAATTTTCCATTTCACTTTGTGCCATTTTGAAAAGTTGGGAATCTCAAAGCAATGGTTCACTTATATTTGCTGCTACACTTATCAGCTTGACATTGTGTATAATCCCCCCTGCCATCTTTTTGGTGTCTGTAGCCATATTTCCTCTGTCATATCTGATATTATATATTTATATATATAATTTATATTTGCTTCCTCTTTCATTCTTCCTCTGAGAGAATTCATTTCTGTTAATTTTTCTCAAAGATGCTATATTTGGTGGCTTTTGAATATTTGGGCAATTTCTGTTCTTACCTTTATTATTATTTCCATTGTTCTATTTACTTTGGGTTCAAATATTTTTTAAGATATTTTATTTAATTATTTTAGACAGACGGAGAAGACAGAAGAGAGAGAGAAAGAGAGAAAAAGTGTGTGAGACAGGAGTGTACATGACTATTACGAGCAAGGGAGGAGATCAGAGGATAACTTTTGGGAAGTTCTCTCTGTACACCGTGTGGCATAACTCGGGTCACCAGGTTTGCAAGCAGGCGCTTTACTTGCTGAACTATCGTCAGTCTCCAGTTCTTTTTGTAGCCTAAGGTAATCTTAAATAGATGTGCCAGTTTTTTTAATTTAATTTTTTGTACTTTTAAAGCATATTGAGTGTTCATCCCAGCTTCCCTCCCTCCCTGCTCTCTCCCATGCTTTCCCTTCCCTTCACCTTTCCCTCCCACTCCTTCCACTCTTCCGCCTGTCTGCTTCTATGGACCCCAGGGTTCACTCCAGCCTCTCTACTCCTGTGGGGGCTCAGGCCTCCCTAATGTAACAAGCTACCTCTCTCCAGGCCACCCCACTGATATGTGCATTTCCCTCCACTCATCCAGCATTAGACCCAAAGGTTTCCACTCTGAGTTTCCATTCTATGGGTATAATAACAGCTGCCTAAAGAGCACTTTGATGTACTGTCTTCCTACCTGTGGGTTTATTGGCTGCCTTCTTTATTTTATTTTATTTTATTTTATTTTTTTTTATTTCAGCTCATACAAACTTATTAGGTACACCAGTTCCCTCCCTCCCTCCTCCTCCCCCTGTACCCCCTGCTCCCCCTCCCCACCCCTCTCCCTCCCCATCCCCCAGTGCCTCCCACCCCAATTCCCAGAGAGTCCTTTCTTGTGCATGTCTGATTTTCCTCTGGGCCCTCCTCTCCGATGACGTACAAGGACCCAGTGGCCTTTCCCGAACCCTTTCCCGTGTTCCCCTTAGGTATAGGAACACTGCTGTGGCTGCCAATCCTTTACCTCCAAGGCTCTTGGTGCCTTTAGCAGATGCTAGACTTTGTGAGGTCAACAGTGTGTTGGACAATGCGCAGGGCATGCAAAGTCCAATTATGATTGCTTCAGCCCTAACTAGTATAGAGTATCTTACATATCATTGCTCCTCCCATCCTTATGCTCTTACACTCTTATCGCCCCCTCTTCCGCAAATTTCCCTGAGCTTCAAGATGGGGAGAGACTAAGCTGGCCTAGTTCTAGGTGGTTGATATAGAGTCTCTGAAGTTCTGGATTGTGGTTTGTTGATTTTCTTTTGCAGTTTTGCTGCTCCTGCAATGCCCTTCACTCCATCCTGGTGGGCATTGTATGTTACCCCCTGGCCAGAGACAAAAAGCTGTTAGAGTCTTGTGATAAAAGCACATTCAAAGGTAGATGTAATAAAAGTGGGAAACCACAGTGAGGGAGGGGTCTATCACCCATTTGCAAAATTGTTACTTTTTATTTGCCAGACTATATGCCCTCCTCTTCTGGTGAGATCACTCCCCCTCAGTAGTAAATGATCAGGAACAAAAGTCTGTGAACTTAATCAGATGTCTCATTACTTATTTGGGTCCTTGGTGGAGGTCTATTTTCCCTGCTGTAACATGGTCCCTTCTCTCTTTCTTTCTGGTGTGGCCCTCCTACCCCATCCCTCCTGTTCATAATCCTTGGAATTACTGTCTCTAGGTGGGCTGGGTGGGTTTGGTACTAGGAGCCACCTATTAGGGAGTACATACGGCGCTTAATTTTCTGGGTCTGGGATACTTCACTTAATATAATTGTTTCTAATGACATCCATTTCCCGGCAAATTCCAGTAATTCATCATTTTTGATGGCTGAGTAGTACTCCATTGTATAGATGTACCACAGTTTCCTTATCCACTCATCAACTGTTGGACATTTGGGCTGATTCCATGACTTTGCTATTGTAAACAGTGCTGCTATGAACGTGGTCGTGCTTGTGCTATCGCGATGAACCTCTGCTGTATGGGGGGTTATTCCCAAAAGTGGAATAGCAGGGTCATATGGCATTTCAATCTTTAATTTCTTTAAGAATCTCCAGACAGCTCGCCAGAGTGGCTGTATGAGCCTGCATTCCCACCAGCAATGTAGGAGAGTTCCCCTCTCTCCACATCCTCTCCAGCATTTGTCGTTGTTAGTATTCTGGATTTTTGCCATCCTGACCGGGGTGAGATGATATCTCAGGGAAGTTTTGATTTGCATTTCCCTGATGGCTAAAGAAGTGGAGCATTTTTAAAGATATTTGTTAGACATTTTAATTTCATCCCTGATAAAGTTTCTTTTAAGTTCCAGGGCCCATTTTTTAATTGGGCCATTGGTTTCCTTGGTGTTTAGTTTTCTAAGTTCTTTGTGCACTCTGGACAATAGAGCTCTATCAGATATGTGGTTAGTGAAGATTTTCTTCCATTCTGTGGGTTGCCTTTGAGCTCACGTTACAATCTCTTTATCTGAACAGAAGCTCTTTAATTTCACAAGATCCCAACTGTTGAGAGTTGGTAGCAGTGACTGTGCCATTGGGTGTCTGTTTAGGAACTGTTGGCCTAGCCCAATCAGCTCGAGGGAGTTCCCTATCCTTTCAACTATGGTTTTTATAGTCTCTGGCCTGATATCAAGGTCCTTGATCCATTTGGAATTAAGTCTTGTACATGGTGACAAGTACGGGTCCAGCTTTAATCTTCTGCATGTGGAGATCCAGTTTTGCCAGCACCATTTGTTGAAGATGCTGTTCTTTTTCCATTGGATTCTTTGGGCCCCTTTGTCAAAGACCAAATGGCTGTAACTTTGTGGGCTTATATCTGGGTCTTCAATCCTTATCCATTGATCTGTGTGTCTATTTTGGAGCCAGTACCAGGCTGTCTTTACAACTATGGATTTGTAGTATAGACTAAGGTTTGGTATGGTTATACCTCCAGCTTTTTTTTTTGTTACTCAGGATTGTTTTTGCTATCCTGGGTCTTTTGTGCCTCCATATGAACATTGAGATTGTTTGGTCAACTTCTTTGAAGAATTGCTTTGGGATTTTGATTGGTATAGCATTGAATCTGTATATTGCCTTTGGTAGGATGGTCATTTTCACGATGTTGATTCTGCCAATCCAGGAACAAGGGAGGTCTTTCCACCTTCTGGTGTCTCCTGCTATTTCTTTCTTTAGGGTTTTAAAGTTTTCATTGTAAAGGTCTTTTACCTCCTTAGTTAGGTTTATACCAAGGTATTTCATTTTTTTTAGGGGCTATAATAAATGGTATTGTTTCTCTCAAGGCTTTTTCACTTCTTTCATTCTGGGCATATAGGAAGGCCTCTGATTTTTGCACATTTATTTTGTATCCTGCCACCCTGCTGAACTTCTCAATTAGTTCCAGGAGCTTCCTGGTGGAGTTTTTGGGATCACTCAGGTATAAGATCATGTCATCTGCAAATAGGGATAGCTTGACTTCTTCTTTGCCGATTTGAATCCCTCTATGTCCCTTTCTTGTCTTATGGCTTCAGCTAACACTTCAAGTACAATATTGAATAGAAGTGGTGAGAGTGGACAGCCTTGTCTAGTTCCTGATCGAAGCGGGAATGCTTCCAATTGTTCCCCATTGAGCATAATCCTTGCTGTGGGCTTGTTGTATATAGCTTTTATTATATTGATAAAGGTTCCTTCCATTCCTACTGTCTCTAGCGTTTTGATCATAAAAGGCTGTTGGATCTTGTCAAAAGCTTTTTCTGCATCTATCGAGAGTATCATGTGGTCTTGGACTTTGGACTGGTTTACATGATGAACTACATTTATTGATTTGCGTATGTTGAACCAACCTTGTGGCTGCCTTCTTTATTGATCTACTTCTTTCCCTGTTTTTTTAGGTTCTTGTTCTAGTTTGCTGGGGGAGAGAAATAATCACAAGCCCTGTCAATGGCATAAGATCTGTAAGTTGCAATATAAATCACCATGGCAACAGATGGGCCAGTTTTTAAAAAATGATATGTTTGCACTAGAGGTTGTTTTATCTTTTTATCTTTAAACTATTTGTGTTAATGTTTCATCCTGTACATTGCTTATAGATTTTTTTTGGTATGTGTGGGGGTGTATACTGCTGCAGTTCAACTGCAACATTGCTGATCAATGACCATCAAATGGCTTTAGGGAACAAGGGTTTATTCTCTTACGATTCCTGGTTACAGTTCTCAGTCCAGCTTGACGGGAGAGCAGCACCAACACCAGGGCCGAGGGAACTGGCCACACCATCACCACATAACGGCTGAGAGAGGGACGATCCTTACTTGCCAGACCAGCATGTTTGGCCAAGTGAACAGAAGGATGCCGATTTCCTCAACCACCTCTCTGTATTTTATTCACCTGTTCAGAACCTAGTCCCACCCACCATGGGCTGGGTCTGCTCCATCAACTAGACCATCTCTTGCAAGTTTCCTCTGGGCGTAACTCAACCATTAATTCTCTACAAATGTGTCCAGAGCTCAAACCTCAACCATCAAGTTGACACCTGTGCCCAACTATGACATATACACATAGGTGTGTGTGTGTGTGTGTGTGTGTGTGTGTGAGTGTGCGTATGTGTGTGTGTGTGTGTATGTGTAGATCGGCACTGGAAATCTTTATCTATAGCCCTCCATCTTGTTTGTTTTGAGACAGGCTCTCTTACTGATACCACAACTCTCCATTGTTTCTACACTCGTTGGCCACAAGCCCCAAGGATCACGTCTCTTTCCCCCAGCATTGGGGTCACAAGCATGTGATTTTATGGGTGTGGAGGGACCTGAACTCAGGTCCTTATGTTTACATGGCAGGACTTTCCCCACTGAGCTGTCTCCCCAGCCCCACCGCTTATAGTTGGCATCTCTTTTCTTTGTGCATCTATTCTGACCTGATTGGTGTTTAAGCTGTAATAACTGGTACATTTTTCCATTTGTTTTGTTTTTTCCTGTCTGTTTTATATTCTACCTATTTCTCCTTGCTTTCCTTAATTTGGGTTAATGAAAGTATTTTATAGCATTCTGTTTTTATTTCTATCTCATTTCCAGCTATGTGCTTTCAGTTACTGGGTTCTGATACTTACCTCAGGGTTAGGAATATATTATTTATATATATATTTATATATATATGTATTTCACTATTTTATAGTTAATAATGTGCTAACTACATAAGATGTATTATAGTTTTATTCACCCAGTTTTCTTTCCAGACAGAATATAAGTAAGATGTACTTTTGAAAGACAGTATGCAAGAAATTATGCTTATTATACCACAAAACGTAATTGGGTTCTTGGTCTTGGGTGGCAAGAGGGGCATTCGTGCCAGACAGTTGTCGTATGGTAAGTGCATGGGCCTGTGAGATCAGCACAGAGAGGTTTCTGGAAAGTGAGGGAACTTTTAAGCTAGGACACGGAGGCGGTTCATTCCTGCTGTGTGTGAAAACGCCTACATGCTTGTGCAAGGATGGTTTTTATTTTATTTTTTAGTGCCAGTCTTTTTTAAAAAACTAATGCTTCTAAAAAAAAAAAAACAAAACCATAGGGGCTGGAGAGATGGCTCAGGGGTTAAGCCTCTGCCTGCAGGCGGAAGGTCCTGAGTTCGGATCCTAGACCCCATGTATAGACGCTGGGCAGAAGCGGGGGCGGCCTGCACTTCTGGTCCTGGTAGGGCGGAGCCTGTGAATCCCGGGGGCAGAGTAAACAAGGAGGAAATGGAGGCGGTCCTTGGTGGTTCCTGAATTCGTCCGTGGTTCTACACACATGCACACACACATACATACATGCACACATGCACACACGCACAATTGAATAAATAAATAAATAAATTAAAAAAAATCATAGCAAAATTTCTGCATAACAATAAGAAAAACTCAAAACTTATGCTGAATACAAAATTGAGTACTGAGTTTTGGGTTGGAGCGATGGCTCAGTGGCTACTTGTGGCACAGGCATAGGACCTGAGTTTGGATCCTGCACACACCTAAAATCTGGGCATGGCTGTATGTGTCTCTGTAACCCCAGAGTTGTAGCCAGCAGAGATCTGAGGGTCACTGGGGCTTGCAGGCCGTCAGTCTAGCTGCTGGTTCAGGGAGAGACCCTGTCTCAAAGGTCTGTCATGGAGAATGATGGGATAAGATACTCAGCGCTCTCCTCTGGTCTCTATGCATACGTGGACAGGTATGTAATGTGCATGTACACATTAAACATACATCACACCCACACCATACATATCCACACACAAAAATAAAAATTATACTGACTGCTTTGTCATTCAAAAAAGTTAATTATTAATATGGAACTCATGAAAATAAAAAGTCCATGTTAATTCCACGATCATGTCGAAGCCAGAACACATAAATCTGTTGAAGGCACATGGTCAGCTCAAAAGAAAAATCTGTGACTGTTTAGCCAGAGTCAGAAAGACAAACATCTAATTACTTCTCTCATATATGGAACTTAGATTTTATAGACTTATATGTAATATATAATTATATATAGATATATATGCTATGAAAGTTGAAAGGAGATGATATGTGGGGGAGAAGTTCTAACACAGGCAGGAAGGAGGAACAAGTGAGAACAAGATACAAGCGTTGCACATTCACTCACATACTCGGAAGGTAGCTACGCACACATGCTCTCAGCCTCTCTCTCTCTCTCTCTCTCTCCCTCTTCTGTTGCTGTGATATGACACCCTGACAAAAGCAGCTTCAGGGAGAGAGGGTTTATTTTGTGTCACACGCCCAAGGGACAGATCACCATGGTGGGGAAGACATGGCGGCTGGCAAGGGAGGGCATGGTGGTGGAGGAGAAGGCGGACGGCTCACGCTGCACTCACACGCAGGAAGCAGAGGGAACAGCCGCAAGGCCTGGCTGTGAAGCCTCACGGTCTTTCCCATGCTCGTGCTGCCATCAGTATGTGATAGTTAAGCCTGTCAACTTGACGCACCCTACGTATTAACTAAGATAGGCTGAGACCACATCTGCAAGGATCAACTGCATCACCCGATAGCATTATACTCACCCAGATCCTATCAGAACCTCCAAAGATCTCATAGGGTCCTCCTGGTACTGCATCATATAAAAAGGAGCCACCAAAGAGAAGAGATGCCTTATTGCAGCTGTGCTAGGAATCGCTCTTCCTTCTGGCCATCCGGTTTCTTCAACTTTCTAGCCTTTGACTAGACTAAGACTCTAGGAGTTCTCCAGCCTTCAGCCATCACCCACTTGACTACCAAACTGAGCAGCTAGCTACTGGCAGCCATTGTTGGAACTACCTTGGCTACTAGCAACCATCGTTGGAACTACCTCGGACATACTGTAAGCCAACTACATTCAATATATATGTATATGTACACAAATATATATTCATTGTGTCAGTTCTACATCTCTAGAGAACCTGACTAATACAATGTACTTCTAGCAAGTTTTCACCATTCTGCAACCTTTCCAAAGAGAGCTACAGTTGGGGACTAGCTTTTCAAGTACATGAGCCCTTGGAGGGCACACACACACACACACACACACACACACACACACACCAATATACACACAGACATATGTACACACACACAAGCACAAACATATATATACACATATAAGTACACTCACACCACATACATATATATACACAAGCATAAACACACACACCCATATACACACACATATATATACACACACAAATACATACACATAAGCATAAACATACACATATACACATAATAACAAACATATACAAGCACAAAAACAAAACAAACACACATACATGCATATATATATGCACAATGCACATATATACACACATAAACACAGAAATATACACATACATACAAGCACAAACACACACATATATACCCACAAGCACAAACAAGCACACATACATGAATATATATACACACACACATGCACATATATACACACAAGCGCGTGTACACACACACACACACACACACACACACAGCATTAAGGCAGGATAACTATTAGAGGGTAGAAAAGGGACGGGCCTGGGAGGGGAGGACAAGAGGGAGAGAGGGATGCTGGGAAGAACAGAAGTAAAGGGCAATGACATGCCTGGAAGTGTCACAAAGAAACCCATTATTCCGCGTACTTGCGTGAAATAATAAAAATGCTGGTGCATGTTAAACATCATGCTTACTTTAATGCTGGGCACAAAGATAATTTGGGTGACTAGCTGCAAAAGGTAGGTTTCCCTTTAATTGCATGACTCACTTTGACCAAATGACTGTTCTGTTAATTTTGTTCATTTCCAATTCCAGATTTTCCAGATCCTGGACACTGTGGAGCGACAACAGTGCTTGTGTTGGCTTCAGCAGCAGCAGGAGAAAGCTATCAAGCCGTTCTACCAGGCCAGGGCCAGGGTGACAAGGTGCCCAAGTATCCACTACGATAATTTTCATATCAGCTCAGTTTTCATCCAACTTGAGTAAAGTCATCATAGCAACACTCTAGTAAGTAGATTCTGTCATAGGTAAAACCATTGAAGTGAATGCAGTTGTCACTGATTGAGAAACTGAGCATGGAAGTTTTTTTTTTTAAATGATAATAAACCACAAATTTTGGTAGAACACAGTGTTATAGAACAAATAATTTTCCTACTAAATTAAGATGTTTATAGACTAGGAATGTACTTGGAATTGGTTGGTTGCATGCATAATTAATAACTGTTCCCAAACAAACTGACTTTTCTATCAATTGAGTTGGAAGCTGTACTTGTAAAAATTAAGTAGTTTTATATATACTCAGAAGACCAAACTATAAAAAAACCGACACCGAGTACAAATAACACCCCAGCATGACATCCTGGGCTCCCTGATGCCATCCAACATTAATTAGCTTTAAGAAATCCTCAGACTTTTGAAGAACTGATTGGAGAATCCAGTCTCCTAAAATGCTTTTGACCTTTTATGGAAATAAATCCTCCACGTCTTGATTCATTTTCTACAAAGCCAGCTGGAAATATTTAATCAAAATTAAATGAGTGGCTCATCTTAAGACATCCGTTTTTGAGTCTTTTAGTGAATGGCAGTTACTGAGAACAAAGTCTGTGTGCAGGAAGGCATTGGGATTGATCTCTACCGGAGCAAGAGGCGCACCGAGAAAATTAAATAATGGTCGCTTAAATGACATGTGACTTCTAGTGTTTCAGTTCTGCAAGAGGGCTTTGTTGCATCTGGACGGAAGCTTGGGGATGGGGTTTTGCTGAAGTTTCATTACACCTGCTGAGAGGAAACCCAGCGGGGAAAGGGTTTATTCAATGCCAACCCACGATTCCAGGTTACAACATATCATTCAGGGACATGATGGCTGCTAGAGCTTGAGGCAGCCAATCACAGCAATTCGCAGTCAAGAACAGAGAGGGAGTGAATTTCATGCTTGCCCACACTCTCCATTTTTATTTTTTATTCTTTGACATGTTCATACATGAATCTAATAAATTTATGTATTTCCCCTCTCCTGTCCTACTTCATACGTTTTCCTTTCCAGCCAGTCTCCCTCCTACTTTCGTGTCATTTTGCATGTGGGACCTACTGGGTTTCATTTGTCTGTACTAGTAAGTGCCTGAGTACTTGTTGGGCGTGGGTGAGTCATCAGTGAGTAGATGCCAAGTCCAGGATGGGTGCTGTCTACAATGGGCGGGGTCTTCCTATGTAAATTAATGCAATCAAGACATTTCCTCATAGGCATGCCCATAGATCAACCTTAATGTATAGAAAATCTCTCAGGTGGGCCTGAAGCTTCTAAATATTGGGTTCAAAGTTAACACAACTATCATTGTGCTCACTAATAAATTCATATTCTGTGTCCTGACGGGATAAGGTTGAACAGGCCTGTGATTTTTGAGCATCTGAAATTGTAGCCAGTCAAAAGTTTTATAAACAGAGGCAATTTATTTGATGTACTTTTGTCAAGAGAAATGGCCCCAAGGCAAAGGAACAGTATCTCAGAATATCTGAAGTGAAATATTTACTTTTTTCAGTATGAAAGATAATTACTATTGGCAGTAACCTCAAGTTAACTGCAGTTTCTCCAAGTTTACCAGCTATCTCAGCACCAAGAGACAGGCTTTCTTAATTAAAAAAACATCATGGTCAACAAAGAAGGAATTATTGGAAAAGTAAATGATATCGAATTTATCAACAGCATGCAATTCTGAAAAAAAACTGTGAGCAAATTTATGGGAAAATCTAAAATAAGATGAGACTCTAAAAAGCTTTCATTCCTCAAAAAGTAGAATAATATAAAATATTAGAGAGTTCTATATGTAAGAAACTGATTAAAATACACAGGTATGTACAACATAAGTTACTCTTCTTTGATGTTTAGAGATTATCAACATAAGGAATTTTTTTCATTTAATATATACAAATTATAGTTAAAAAATTCAAGTTGGAAATTAGTTTTTGGATAGCCTGATTTTGTGGTTCATTAATAAAGCAAAATACATCTGTTAATATACAAATGACATATATTTTATTATCTCTGGACATTCTTTTCCCTCTCCCAAGCTCCTCAGTTTGATGCTACATTTTGTCTTCCTAGTGATTTCGTTTGCTAACATGTTTTCTTCTGTTCTACCAGAGGGATGTTAGTAGTTCTGTATTTTTTGCTCTTTTCGTGCTTGGTCATGGACATGCAATCCGAGGTTCCCTCTAAGACCTACTGAGTAGTTCCTCCTCAGATTTCTGCTGCAGAGATCATGGAACCCAAATGGCATCTAGAAGCTTCTGTCAGGTGGCACCCTTGAGTACTGACGGTTGAAGCCCAGCTCCTCGCAATGCTGAATGAGAAAACCTTTTGCCACGTGGAATTAACTAACTATTCACTGATTGTGGTGCTGCTGGGCGCTGCTGGGCGCCCTTAGGCTTCGGGATGATCTAAGATAAGCAAACAGGAACCCATCCTAATGGTTAGATCTGTTACTTGGTTACTTTACACCTCAGTGGTTCCAAAGGAAGTGGGTGCAAGCTGTCAACAATGGGAAGCAATAGAAGGCAAAAGGGGCAGGAAGTAAATACCCCAGGGGCAGAGCAGGTGAACCTGAAGTCAGAGGGACGTGGCTCTTCAACATGAAATTTCTTCATATTTTCTAAAGTTGGACTGATGGGATCCAGCCTATAATCTTTTCATCCATCAACTTCAATAAGGAATTTGACCAGAGAAAAGGTAGCAACAAGAAGTTAGAAAAACTTTAGACCCAAACAGGACACTGTCCAATACTGAACAACATTCTTTTATAAATAGACCAGAATGTTCCACAGACTCTTATACCAATGCTCAATGCAAACAGAGGAGAGGGCCTGTATTTGATTCAGGAAGCCGTGGCCAATATACGCAAATGGCAGCATCACCGTGAGCTTCATATAACTCATACCATAGACGTGCTTCCTTCAGCCAGTTCTTTCAGAGACACAAATATTCTCATAAGGATTTTTAATAAAATCATCTAGGAGGGAGGTTAATTTGTTGTATTTTATGGAAAGTCCTTAGAACAGAATCAGACTTGGTTCCTCACTTCTAGAAGCTTCTCTTCCAATGGCAAGGCAAGATACATAAACACCACACAGCACAGACAGAATTCAGCCTGGAGAGCCCTGTCCACGCCGCGTGCCTTGGAGCCACGGAACGGGTGGCAGCTGTTCTGAGCGATCGCTGAGTCATTCATTCCCCAGGAGGACGGAGTTGGCCCTGGTGGCCGCTTCTTGGCCATTGTTTGAGGTGTTTGAGTGCTCCGCATCTCTCAGTCTGAACAGCCTCTTATCCAAGAGCCATCTGAAGGGCCCGAGGGAAGACCACGCTGTGGTGGATCGGCCACCATGTCAGCTAAGCCAGCCGTGCCCGTGGCGGCCGTGGCTCCGAGTGAGCTCAGCGGGAGGGTGCGCAGCCGGCCCTGGGAGCAGTCAGCAAACTCATGACCCAGCGGCTGGAACGTCGGCAAGACTATTTTTGTTTCTGATAAAGCCAGAAGCAAAGAGCTGTTTGGGGAGCCAACGTCCCGGAGACTGGGGCTGCAGGGTGCAGACAGCCGGGATCTCCCAGCGTATTTCTCTGCAAGGTCAGGGCTGCATGATGGACAAGAGCGAGGAAGAGCTAACGCAGGAGTTGCTGGGGACAGGTCTCTTTGCACAGAGTACCAGCCAGCACCTCCATCTATCTGTTCCTCCTCCTGTGAGCTGCCCCAGACACCCAGCTGATGTCTGCTTCTGTGCTCCGCCAACAGGGGGCACAGGAGAAGGCACAGGCCCTGTCTAGAAAGCCCTCAGGCACAACCCCAGCCATGCAGGCACCTGATTCACATCAGAATGACTTACACTCAGGAGCCTGGGATGTCCTGTGTTGTGGACTCAGAGTCAAGGGAAAAGATTATTTTTAGTGGTACTAGGGATGGGATTCAGCCTAGATCCTCATCGGCCTTTTTTTTTGAGACAGGGTCTTGCTAAGTTGGCCAGGCTGGATTTGAGTTCACTCTGTAAGGTAGGCAGAGCTTGAACTTGTCATCCTTCTGCTGTGGCCTCCGAGTAGCTGAGATGGCAGATCTGGACACCCAGGACGGGCTGCAGAAGTCTTGTCTTGGCTAAACCAAGAGCCCTTGCTGGAGAAAACCTTATGTCTACACGGGGGTGGAAAATCTCTTCAGCTACAGGTGCCTGTGCTTGAGCGAGAGGGGAGCTCTGGCCTTGGAGAGAGATGCTAGGCGCACTGAATGCGGAAGACAGATAAGACCCAGACCCGAGAGGGCTAATGCCTCTTGCTCTTTCATCTTTGAAGAGTCTAGAATTATGGACGGTGCAGGGATGGGCCTTACTCTTCAGCCATTCCTTAACCAGCCTTCCCTTTCGTCTCTCTCTTCCGGGTTCATGGCTCCTGGGCCCTGCGAGGAGCCTTTGCCGAGGACACCTGGCCGTCTGCTGTGAATGCTCCTCTGAGCAGGAGTGTGGAAGCTGTTGTGGCTGTGACGCACTGTGGTGTGTTTTGTGCTTCTGCGATGCACCTTGAGCCTGAGAGTCAGGACACGCGGATGCTCTGTGCACATTGTGACCCGTTGGCACCTCTCGTGGTATCTCTGGAAGCGCTCTGGTGACTTTTTGGCAGGGCTGGAAAGTGAGGCAGCCTCGTTGGTGAACGTGGTCCAGCATGGGCCATTTCAGACCACAAGGGTATGGTTTGGGGCTCAGATGTGGGATTTTCATGTGGAACTGACATGTAGGAAGAAACTTCAGATCTGGGCCAGGGAGAGAAGAAATAGTCACTTTCTTTAGGGTTCAGACCTTGACTTTGAGGTTCGGTTTCTGAGGTGGTGGAAGCACTTCCCTCATTGGTTGACGATCAGCATCAGGACCACTTGGGACCTGCCTCCACCTGGTACCAGGTACCTCATCCCCCCATGAAGAAACCATCAGTCCTGTCCTGTCTTAGAATAGGTTCAAGTATCTGTTTAAAAGATGTTTTAGGAAGAATAGAATGTGTATGTGTGTGAGAGAGAGAGATAGCGAGAGAGAGAGAGAGAGCGAGAGAGAGAGAGAGAGAGAGAGAGAGAGAGAGAGAGACAGAACATGGAGCCATGACCAGCTACTGAACTACAAAGCTTCCAGTTTCTATATGGATTGCTCATCCTTCCGTTATTGTTTGCTGAGTCATCTCTGCCAGCTTTGGGCTCTGTAGAAGGCTGCAAAGATGGTGAACCAGAAGTGATTCTATTACAGAGACAAACCGAGTCACCCAGGAGACCTGGGGTGCTCAAGGAGGAAGGAGATGCTGTGAGTCTACTCAGCAGGTGCCCCTTGGAGAAAGCTCCTTGGAGGGGCTGATGTGATAGTTAAATCTCATGAGTCAACTTGCTCTCAGCCATAGTGTCAAAACACCTGGCCAAGTGTGATTCTCCAATGCTTCTGCAAAGGTGTTTTTTAAAAACAATGAGCTTAATCTCGAATTCAGTAGGCTTCGAGTTCTTTATAATGTATTCAGGTCTCTCTAGTTGCTCGGCAGTCTTAAGAGCAAATATTGGCTTATCTGAAACAGGAAGGAGTTGTGAAGCAAATGGTCTTTGGACTCAAACTAGAGTCTTCCCTGAGCCCAGATCCTGACATAGTTTAGATTTTTGATTGGCCAAGCCTCTGTGATTACTTAGACTGATTTCTCTGTCTGTCTGTCTCTCTCTCTCTCTGTCTATCTGCCCCCCCTTTATCTCTCATATAAGTGTAACAATTACACATATATGTAACCATCGCAATACATACATGTGTGCATACATACATGCACACATACATACATACATGTATACATACATACATGCATATAGAAGTTGGTTCTGTTTCTGACTTTTACAGTTGTCATTTGTGAATTTCTGAATTACACACAGGCAAAGAACATTCCAGGATACAAGTCTTTTCAGATCTATGGTGGGAATAACAGAAGGGGCTGGGAAGGTGCTTCAGGGGTTAAAGCCTTTGCCTCGAAAGCATGGATTCTCAGGTGCCTCATAGAAGTGCTAGGCAAAAATGATGGTGGCCTGCAATTCCGGCCCTGGAAGGTAGGACTTGGGAAACCCAAGCGATAAGGAGGTAGAGCGATCCAAGATGATTTCTGATGTCACCCTTTAACCCCCAAAGACATGCACACCAAAGTGCCCTCTTGTGTGCATGCATGCAAAAAATAAAAGAAATGAGTGGTCTTTTTTTTTTTTTTAACGGAATTACTGGCAAGTGGCTGTCACAAGTAAGTGCTGTGCTCCATGAAGATGACAACCTGCTGGAAGGAAGTCTGAAAACGCTCAGCACACCTGAAGGCGCTGGTGAACTACCTCAAGTCACTTGTGGGTTCCACGGAGAAAAATTCACTTGAAAACCAAGGTCAGAGGGCAAGCGATAAAGAGCATCCCTGCAAGATTTTAGAACGCCATGACCTTTCTAATGCTGACACCCAAAATAGACTAAGACTGCGACCTTGGCTTGTTTTGGTTTCTTGTGTTTCCAAAGTGTGTAATGCTATCCTTTTAATTGCCAGTTTTCCTAAAGAAAAGTCATAGTAGAAATGGAATGCTTATTTGTCTTGGGTCGCCTGAGCCCAGGAAGGAGGGAATCACTAGTGGTTTCTGGGCTTTTCCTGCCTGCTCACTCTTCAGGATCTCCTGAGAGCGAAGTGGTTTTCCTTGATCTTCCTCTTTTTGGCTCTTCTCAGTTATAAAAACATGTCCATGACTGTGTGTAACAAGTCCCTTGTCGCATGCCATATCTGTAACAGTTTCTGTTTCCAGTTTAGCTTCTGACTGATTCAGCTTGACAAGTACTTGCAGAAAACAGACCTCTGAAGGTAGTTGGTCATCTGCATAGTTAGATTTGAGCTAGTGTGACTGGCTTGTCAATAGAAAATAGTGTGTGTGTGTGTGTGTGTGAGAGAGAGAGCGAGCGAGCACATATGCATTTATGCATGTTCAGGCCGGAGGTCAACCCTGGCTGCCATTTCTCAGCAGCCATCCACCTTGGTTTTTAGGACCAATCTTTCTCTGGCTGGGAAGTCATCCTGCAGACTAGACTGGTTGGCCAGCAAGTCTTAGAGGTTCTTCATGTATGCCTGCCTCCTCAGTGGGGTTATAAGCGAATGCTACCACGCCAGTCTTTTTATGTGGGTAGTGGGATTTGAACTCAGGTCTCCAAGCTGACACAGCCTCAGGATATGGATTACTGATAATGCCTGGTCCATAGTGGCAAAGAGCTTTTAAATTTCCCTAGAATGAAATGCTTGCAGAGGGCACAGGTTTGGCAGGCTGAATGGCCGCTGCTGAAGGATTTCTAGGGAACACGCAGAGCACGAGGGTTTCTCATGTGGTGGAGACAAGTGGTTCTCACTGCCCTGGAAGGAAGAAAAGAAGGACTTGAGCTGTGAGTCCTGGTCCAAAGACGTGCGTGTTCCCATATCCACCTTACGGCTTGAGATGGCAGGTGGCTGCTCATGACGCTGTAAGTGACAGCACAGCACAGTTCTCATGTGAGCACGAGGTTGTTAAGAAAGAGAGAGACCCTGAGAATCAGAAAGGGGACATTCGAGCCCATGTACCTGCACGAGAATGTCTTGACCCCGTTCCCCAAATCCCTGTCCCTGTTTCCCTTGGAAGCAGCTTTCTCTGTCACTCTCTGACTTCACCTCCTTCTGCCTGATCGAGGATGACATTCTAGACAATGCCGGGTCTCCCTAAGATGTGTTCTCGCCACTGTTTATTGCTCCTCTGATTCCCAACATGCTCAAAGGGGAATGAGGTGACCTAATGCTCCATGCCAGAAGAATTACAAGGTGAGAGGCAAGGAAGGAAGCTATGTTAAGTGTAGATTGAACCAAATTCATCAGGACACAGGGCTTCTTGTCCCAAGCTGTTAGGCTGAGCAGTGGGAGTGCGTGCCTCCAGCAGTTTGGTTTCTTTTCATCTTAAACCTGCACTTAATGGCGACCTGCACGCTCTGAAACTAGTTGTTAGAACTTCCTTGGTGGATTGTGGATAAAGAGACTCAAGTGCGGGGCTGGAGAGGTGGCTCAGGAGTTAAGCCTCTTCTGCCTTGCAGGCGGAAGGTCCTGAGTTTGGATCCTAGAATCTATGTATAGATGCTGGGTGGAAGCAGGGGCGGCCTGTGTTTCTGGGTAGGGCAGAGCCTGTGAATCCCGGGGCAGAGTAAACAAGGAGGAGATGGAGGCATCCATGGTGGTTCCCGAATTCATCTGTGGTTCTACACATACACACAACACACACACACACACACACACACACACACACACACACACACACACACGCATGCATGCACGCACACACACACACACGCACACACGCACAATTGAATAAAAAAAAAAAGAGACCCAAGTGCTTAAGAAGATAGATGTGTTGGAACAGAGTTTCTCTTTCTCTGTTTCTCTCCATGTCTCGTACACACACACACACACACACACACACACATACACATACATGCACACCCCTCCCTCACACTGATGATCTTCTACAAATGCCACCTTTTTATTTATGTATTTCACAGAGGTTAAAGGATTTCATAAATTTTCCAGAGGTGAAGGATGGAGCTAGGACTTGAATCTGAGGCCTCTGACTTTGAATTCTTGTGCTCTTTCCCAATGGCACTTGGGAACTGTCATGGATAGCTGATTGGTATATGACATGTGTCTGATATAAGGTCACATGCTTTGTTCTAGGTCTTTCTGGGGGAGGCAATAAAGACTAATAGTATAGGAAGGGAAATAAAGCTCTTTATGGCTTGAGAGCAACTCCAGGCGTCATTTGGCTTCTAGAAGGAGCCAGGGCCATCTGGTGGCTGGTTCCAGACCCTTGACCTTAGACCCTGATTACCAGGAAGATGAGGCTGGACTTCCTTCAACTTAGGGTCTTAGAGGGAGTGTTTTGTATCACTGCTTAAGGGGCGTGAAGTCTGAGGCAGGGCAAGGTCAGGTGTGGAGAAGGCTGGAGATAAAGAAGCCAGGGCAGCAGAATGACCCAGTTTCAGCATGAAAGTTTGAAGGTAAATGAAAAACGGGAGAGTGAGAGAGAGAGGGAAAGGGAGAGGGAGAGAGGGAGGGGGAGGAGAGGGAGGACAAGAGCAGGAGGTGTGTGTGCAAGATGGAGTTGAAGCTGAGATTGTTCTGGGTTTCAGGAAAGACACAGTAAATGTTCTTTCCGCTTCCTCTCATATAAATGGGGCACAGACTCGTTCTGCTGTGTTAAGGATTTCGAGTTACATAATGACTAAAAGCAGATAAAGATCCAGCCAGACAACAGCAAACCACGGACACGACGCTCATAAAAGCCCTTAGCCAGTCTTGGGGCTTGGCTGCCAATCTCGGGGCGATAGGAGTGGACAGAGCCAGGCGCGAGGAGCCTCCAAGAGCCCAGAGGAGGAGGAGCGGTGTCGGGGGAACAGCGAGGAAGGCCAGCCCTGGCCGCCAAGAACAGCAGGTTGCAATGCTTAATGTCTGCACTCATGCCAGTGTGCTTAGGAACTGTTGTTATTTTTATGAGAAAAATGCAAAAGGGCTAATCTGTCTATTTATGTCTGTCTGGAAACATGCGATTACTGAAGGGTTGTTCTGGGGCCAGGATCCAGTCGTGGCTCTTCCTCGTTGGGAAACTGGGCTCAGTGGCCCGGCTCAGCTCACCCGTGAGCTCGCCAAGGGCTGTGAGCACCAATGGGAACAACAGACAAGACCAAGCTCTTTGGGTCAAATATGGCTGTTTGTCTTAGTTTTTGGCAAGTATTGTAATTTTAGGACATTTCCACCAAATATCTATGACTGCCATGAAATTCAGAGCTAGTCATTGACTTACTGATTCATTGGTCCGTCCATCCATCCATCCATCCATCCATCCATCCATCCATCCATCCATCTATCCATCCATCCCTCTTTCCCTCATGCATGCATGCATCCATCCATCCATGCATCCATCCATCCATGCATCCATCCATCCATCCATCCATCCATCCACCCATCCATCCATCCATCCATCCATCCTTTGAACAAACATGTCATACTCAACACTTTTCTGAGCTCCAGAAATACAAGGGTAAGTAAGAAAAGATCTTTCCCTATGAGAGACCTAAGATGTGGGGGAAGGTAGAGGAGCTGCAGGGTCCTCAACAACCTCTATTCAGGCTCAAGGGGACAAGACAGGAGCTTGGGAGTCTGTGGGATTCTTACACTGTTCTGAAAATGGAAGAATTTCTGGAGATCATGGGCGCTGCCCTACTGGGCAGCTCTGTGAGCAGCAGCACTGACCGGCCAGAAGACCCCATGAGTGTAGCAGCAGGTGTGCTAAGAAGCTGTATGTGGCGAGGTGCGTGCGTGCGTGCGTGTGTGTGTGTGTGTGTGTGTGTGTGTGTGTGTGTGTGTGTGTGTGTAGAGTGTCCAGGCCTAGCTGCAGGCTGGATAGGTGGCAATGTTTTGGAGCGGTGTGGGACTGAGATTCCTAGTCCAGAGATTCCTTGTTCAGTGGAGGAAGTTGGCAGGCACAGGAAGTGAGGCCGCACAAGACCACGTAGTGCCCTGCCTTCTAGGCATTTCTAAACCTATACTTCTGTTCATTCTCAAGGGATTGGAGGAATTTCTCTACTTATGGTGTCACTCCCTGAACTACTAAAAATAGGTACTGAAGGTTCTGGGGGACTTCAAAAGTCTTGAGCTAATTGTTTGATAGCAGAGGACCGTGCTGTGGGGGGCGGGGATGGGCATGCGCAATGAAGGCCACTTGTCTGTCCAGCTGGGGCCAGCTGTGCTGCAAGCGTCGGCCCTCAGCCTGGCTCCTTCCAGCTAACCACACTTTAACCACAGGCTGGCAAGGGGCCGTGTGTTGTTTAGAGCTGCAGATGCCTGATGACGCCATCTTGAGACGCACCGTGACTCGGGCTTCCGGCGTGTGCTTGGTGCTGTGCTGGCATTGAGAGTCTGCAGAACAGAGCCACAGGGGCAGGGGACAGTGGGACAGACTGACTGTTGCATGAGCAGGGGTGATGACTGACCCCATGGGGGCCTTGCTCCCTCTCCAGAAAGTGACAAAATCAGATCTGATGCTCTCTGAGGCTCCTCCCAGTTCGGTGGTTAACAGGCCGTAGAATTCTGCACAGTGGATGGGCCACATGGTATCGCCAAGACTGATGCAGGGAGAGGGCTGGGAAATGAGAGAGAAAGACTGAGCCTTTGTCCACTCTGTCTAGCCTTCTGGAAATCCCGTGTCAGCTGGCCCATTGACTGAGGGACTGAGGAAAGGAGGCTGAGCATTGCGTGCGCAGAGAAAGTGCTTCCCCCCAACGCTTTATACATAGCGCACCCCCAGGCCACCATCTGCTTTCTTTAGCAGGTGCTGTTTTACAGGCATGGTGTCCTGTGCTGAGTGGGCTGAGGTTCTGGGCTGAGAGTGCTTAGACTCCGTCACTATCTCTAGGCAGCTGAGAACTCAGGCATGGAAGGTTCTGAGAGCTCAGAGGGACTCTGGGTGAAGCAGGTCCCGCGAGATACCTTCCTGGAGGAAATGCCCAGAGTAGAATGTGGCCAGTTCCCCACGAGCCAATGGCCTGGGAAGGAGATGAACTAAGAGTTTCCTTGGGTTAGCTGAACTGGGGACTTTTCTTTTTGCTGTGATAAAATACTCTGACGCAAGCAACATAAAGGAGAAGAGGTTTATTGCTTGGCTCATGGCTCGAGAGGGGTAGAGTCCATCAGGGAAGGGAACATGGAGCAGAAGGCACGGCAGCAGAAGCAGGAGGTTGGTGCACGTTACAGCAGCTACCAGCAGGCAGAGAACAAGAGCTAGAAAAAAAATGGGGAAAGTGGGACCAGGCTATCAAACCTCAAGGCCCGCCCCCCAGTGACATATTTCCTACAGGGAGATTCCACCTCCGGTACATTCCCTCATCTTCCCAAACACCACCACCAGCTGGGACCAGTTGTGAGACACAAGAGCCTCTGGGGACAGTTTGCATTCAAACCATGGCAGATGCTCATTCTCTATTCTTATGATAATTAATTAATTTCTCTCCCTTTCTCTCTGTATGTGTAAGCCGGGGGTGGGGTCAAGCGGCTCCTTTGATTGCTCTCCAAATTATATTTTTAGGCAGGGTCTCTCAGAGAACCAGAAGCCAACTCTTCAGCCAGACTGACGAGCCAATGAGCTTCAAGGATCCTTCTGTCTCCTCCTCCCCTGTGTATGGGGCTGCAGATTCACAATGTCGGACCGTTTTTTTTTTTTTTATGTGGATGTTGGTGATTCTAATTCAGGTCCTTGTGCATGAATAGCAGACACATCACTATCGAGCCATCTCTCCAGACCCACCAACTTCATTTTTAGGAGCATCATTGTTTTTATCACACAGGTCTTGGACCTTACTCAGTCCTGCCTCGGGGTACGAATGGCTTTCTGGCAGGCTTTCCAAACGAGAGCCTTTACCATAGTCTGCACATCGAGCACTTGCTTCTGTGAAAAGTCAGGTGTGTACTGAGAACAGAGCTTGTGTTGTGTGACCTCTTGCCCTGGGGAGATATAAACAGATGCCAGATGAAAATAAATATCTGTTCCTCATCAGCGTGTCACCAACAAACTAAAGTACGATGTTACAAAAGTCAAGCTTTGGGAACCGATGAGTTCGTTTGACTTACTTGGAGGTATATAGATGACCCCAAAGCAGCTGCACCACCAGAAAGTCTCACCCCAACATGGATGACGACGCCCCCATAACTGCACAGACGCAGTCCCTCTTTTGATGAACTCCCCACCATCCATATCCTTTAGCCCTTTTGGAGACCACGAGGCCACATGCAGTTAGGGCAGAATTACATACAGTAAGTTGGGGCGACGTGTAAGAGGGGCCACGTGGCATTTCAAATGAGGGTCCAGTGACCCTCCCCATAACCTCCTATTATGAGGGAACACAACAGTCAGCCGGCCCGATCTCAAGGTTGTCTTGCAAGAGGTCACAGCTGCAGTAAGGATGATGATGCTGTAGCTCAGAGGATGAAGGCCCAGGTCCGAAGCATCCAGGGAAGCAACAGGTGGGAGGCGGATGGACGCGGATGTTGGCGCTCACGTCTGCCACTCGCTGTCTCCCGAAGCTCAGTTTCCTCACCTGCCCCAGGAAGAGCGTCCTTGAGAAGATGCTGCGGGTCTTACACAGTTGGTGCTCAGTGGTAAAACGTCGTCCTCATCTTCCGGCGCACAGTCTCATTGCTTGGCCGTTGAAAGGGACGTCGTCGTGAGACATTAGGCACCGTGTCCTCTGTCCATCTGGATGTTTCCTTCCCAGTGGCAGGTGCCTGAGGGGAGCACGGGAAGCAGGATGGACTATATCAGCGCACTCGGAAGGATCTTGGGGATGCAGTGCATGTCTAGTACTTGCTGCATGAAGGAGAGGGGGTGATCGCGTGTGGGTCACGGGACCTTCAGGGGTCACCCATCTGGGGGCCGTGTTGAAATTTCCTGTATTTTGTTAAGAAGAGAGTTGGATGTAGCACCAGTTTGCCTAATACCTCTCCTGATCCTGAGGGTTGTGATTAGTTAGGTATCGTTTTTTCCTCTAGAGAGGGAAAGACATAAAGACACGGAAGGTTCCAGAACCCCGGCGTGGGCAGGCAGCTACTTACGGCCGTCTCTGTGTCAAGTTTCCCCTCGGCGTCGCTCAGCCTCTGGGGAGAGTATGGGGCCCACCGGGCTGCCCACAGCTGGAGGATTTGGAAGCCAGGGAGGTGACGCGTTCAGCCACGGGGTGGGTACAGGGACCAGAGGTTCGGACCCCCCCCCCAAACTTGTTGGAATCTCCATGCGCCTAGCCGCAGAGCGCTCATCATTTGCCGGTGTGCCTGAGTCACTCGAACCAAACCTCCCCCTGGAAATTCTGGACGCAGTGGGTTCCAAGGCCACGTTCAAGTTTATTTCCAGTGGTAAAACATTTGGTTTTTGTCTCATGCGTCCATCAAGTTCCTGGTTCGTCTGTGGAAACTGCTTTCCTCTGTGTGCTGACTGCACCAACAGAAAGCCCGGGAGCTCTTGGGGGCCAGGCAGTGCTTGGTCCTTTCAGTGTCCCAGCTCTTGGCAGGGGCTTGTCCTTGCCCGGGGACTGCTGGCTGGCTTTCCTATGCAGCCCTTACCTCGTGCATATACAGCCTCAGAGGACACTTGGGGCGCCTCCAGATGTGCCTCCTACCAGGCCCCTTCCTTCCTGGCTTTTTTCTAGACTTCTCCCTTACTCCTCTGGTCCCAGCAGCCAGGACGGCCTGTGGCGGATCCCTCAGGTGCTGGGTCAACCTTTATAATCCCAAGTCAATCTTAGGGTTCCTGAGGACCCTTGAGGACCGAGCCTCAGGGTGCTAAGATGAAACCTGGGGGAGAGAACGTCAGGAATGGTGGCGAGGCTGGTTGCTGCTCCGATGGCCACTTGGGCCGAAGGAAAGTTTGTTTTACCAAGATGCCCCGGGAAGCATCTTCCAGAGGCGCCGCCTCTGTCCTTGGAGGCTTCAAACGAGTGCTTTCCCTTAGCGTACCCAAGTTAGAACTCTAGTTCCCCAGAGTGGGCCGAGGGGAGGCCTCTTTCTTGGGGAGAAGCTGCAGCTTCTGTCTGGAAGTTTCTTGTAAGCCAGAACTCTCTTGGGAGACAGAGTCAGGCAGTCACTGCCCCGCAGAGGAAGCCTGTGTTTGCCGCTCATGTGAGGGGCTCTTCCTGCTCCTCATGAAACTTCTCTGAGTGCAGGGTTCACAGGATGAGGGCAGGATTGTAGCACGACCTTCCTCCACTGTTGCTTTTCTCAAATTCTACTGGGGAGGGGGGAACAGTTCAAGGACACTGTGGTCCAAAGCAGGGAGGTGGCCAATTCCGGGTCACAGGGTGGTGGGAGCAAGTTCTGCTGTGTAAATGGCTGACCTCAAGTTTCATGTTCCCTGCAATGCCCCTCCTTGCTTTCGTCACCCCACTTCCTGAGTGATAGACTCTTTGATGGTGTATGCTGATCTGCATCTGCGAGTTCAGAACTTGTCCGATTCCATTCTGTATCCACCTGTGTTCAACACATTCTCTCTCCTTGCTCCCCTCTTCTGTCTTCCCTTCCTCCCGTGTGTGTGAGTGTGTGTGTGTGTGTGTGTGTGTGTGTGTGTGTGTGTGTGTATCAGAGATCACTTTTGCTTGCCTGTGGAGACCCAAGGGAGACTTCGGGCATCATCCTAAATTGTTCTACTTCCTCTTTGCTTTGCTCTGGAATTTCCTAGGCTCCACTTTCCAGTGCTGGAAGTGTAGGCTGCCCCCATTTTAATCTGGTATTTAGGTGGGATCTGAACTCAGGACCTTCTGCTTCAAGGCAGAGTCTTAATCCCTGAGCCATCTCTCCAGCCTCTCTCTCTTCTTTTACTAGTGTATATTCACATGTCCCAAAATATAAACATTCTATAAACTTAAATCTTTGAAGATCCTGATGATGGATTTGTCCCCCTAGTATTATTCTTTTTTTTAAAATTTTTTATTTATTATTTATTCATTTGTGCACATATGCGTGCGTGCATGTGTGTGTATGTATGTGTGTGTGTAGAACCACGGATGAATTTGGGAACCACCATAGAATGCCTCCACCTCCTCCTTGTTTACTCTGCCTGGAGATTCACAGGCTCCGCCCTACCAGGACCAGAAACGCAGGCCGCTCCTGCTTCCGCCCGGCGTCTATACGTGGGGTCTAGGATCCGAACTCAGGACCCTCCGCCTGCAAGGCAGAGGCTTAACCCCTGAGCCACTTCGCCAGCCCCCCCCCCAGTATTATTCTACCAGGTACTAAGGTCCAGAAGTCTCTACATTCTTTGGTAGTGCCGTGGGTCATGTATAGCCAGAACCAGTAACCTCCCTTCCTCTGTCCTCCCCCCCAGCCCCCGCTCCTGTCATGGTCCAAATGCTCAGCATGGGTCAGAGTGACACCTACATGACCTCTTGAGCTCTGTGGGGAAGGGGAGTCGCTTGGCAACTGGAGTTCACACCCTTCCAGGTGCCGTCTGTCACCCCCCAGCTTCCCCTACATTTTTCAGGAAGCTCCTGTTCATATGTTCCATTTCTTGTTCAAGCAACTGTCTCGCAGGCACTGTTGTTGGTAATTCATAGGCACAGCTGTTATTTTTGGAGATGGGAGCCTACAGAGAGGACAGGCCTCACACTGTGGCATTTTTTCCCCTTTCTTTTTTTTAAATTTTCGACTCTCCTCATATTATTGTAGAAATTACAGAAAAATGTTTGGCTGTCATGTCTGACAATATATATGGCTGATTCCCTGTCATTGCGCTAATCCTAGAAAAATAGACCTTTCGGCATCTTCCAGATTTTCTCTGGGTGGAGGCAATATGGTCTCCCCTGTGCATTGAGTGTCTGTAAATGTCTTTCTACATAGCGTTGTGCCTAGCGGGATGTGGGCTGATTCATTGGACTGGGTCCTTGTTAAATGTTGATGTGTCTTGGTTACGGTGCATTGTGTTGGGGTTGTGTCAGAGCTGCACATAGTTATCCAAGGCTGGGACGTTAGGACAGCATGTGACTTGGACGACCCCAGATTGAGGTCTGACCTGGAGGATCTCAGATAGATGTGGATACTGCTAGATTAATTTGAACAAGAGGAGGAGAGGCCGGCCTGCTTCAGCAGCAAAGATGGAAGGAACGTGATAATATCTGCTGCAGGGGAGGAAAGGGAGACCACTCCACATGCAAGCACGAGGCCCACAGTTCAGATCAGCAGATCCCATGCATGTTCTACATGTGCATGGCGGCCAGTAATTCCAGCCTTGAAGGTAGAAGCTGGGGCTTCCAAAGCAAAGCTGGCTGGTGAGACTCACTCTACCTGTGAGCTCTGGGTGTGATCAGAGGCACTGCCTCAAGGAATAAGGTGGGAGGGCCATGGAGAATGATTCCCAACCTCAATCCCAGGCCCTCGGACGCACGTGCACACACGTGCATGCTTGTGCACCTGCACCCCAGACGCCTTCACACCCGTGAGCACGCATGCACACATGCATGCGCCCCAATATAAGTACATATGGGAAGAAGGAAAAAGGACCCACGGGATGGGAGGCATGCTTCTGCTGCAGATCGCTCTGCAAGTGGCCTTTGCTGGAACCTTGAGCTGGTCTCCCATGTTTTCTTCCATCAGTGCCATGCGATCAGCAGGCCGCGACTGTGTCCACTTTATGCACGAGGAAATGGAGGCCCAGAAGGGCCAGGAATGGCCTGCGTAAAGCTACACAGGGACCTAGCAGAAAAGCAGAGAATGAGGCAAGGTCACGTGGTTTTGAGGCCAGTTCTCCTCCCCCCACATAGACCCTCTCTCATTGGTCTGCGTGCCTGACCGCTCCTCACTCACGTTTGCCCCCTTCCCTCTCAGAGGCACCAGCAGGTTGCGGGGTTCAGCGCTCTCCACTCTTCCCAGGAGGCATGGCTCCCCAGCATCTGCTCTCAGACAACAGGTGCCCCACGCTGCCAAAGCCTGGGCCAGCTCCAGAGCCTGCTAGACTTGGTGAGAGCCCTGTGGGCCCTTTGAAGTCTGAAACCCAGCTTTCTCCCAGTTCAGCCCGGAAACATAACTCTCATTTCCTGGCTCCGGGCTCTGTCCCTTTGAAGGCAGAGTGGCTGTTTTCTTTCTCGGGAATCATCCGAAGCAAAGCTCTATTTCAGTTTATTGACTTGGCTTAACCATAAAACCACAGGTGGGGAAAACCCAGCCTTAGCCGCTCTGAGCTCTTTCCTTTGGGAAAGTGGCAGAGGAAAACTGGCCTCTGCGTGGCCACGCTCTTGCCACGAGGGAAGGTACTGCCAGGTCTGAAAACTGACCCAGACTTTCCTTGGAACCATTTGTGGCCGACAAAATTGCAAGAGTTTCCTTCAATTGGTCGTAACGGTTGTTCTTTGGAATTTACAGTCTGCGCTGCTCCCCATTCTCTCGCAGGCTCCTCACATGCCGCCCCACATTGTGCTAGTGGGGTCAAAGGAAGATGAGGATGGGGACATCTCCCCAGGTTCCCAGTAGACTCGTGTGGAGCCAGCACAAATTGTTCTTAAGGTTCTGAGAGTTTCAAGTTTGGTTTCCAATTGATTTGGCCATTCTCCAATCTTTCTTTTTTTGTGGCAAAAGGAAGAGCTTATTCATTGAGTTAGAGAAAAGCTTTGGGAGCATCTATATGTTTTTAATCATGCTCTGTGTAATTTATGTGTAAATTCCCCTTTTTCCCTCCTTCCCACCTTCCTTTCTTCCTATGATATCATCCATGCATGCATGCATCCATCCATCATCCATATACCCATCCATCCATCCATCCATCCATTCATCCATCCATCTACCCTCTGTCTACATTTTTAAGACCTATTTCTGGATATACACTAGCACCGATACACAGTAATTCATAGACCATATGTACTCAACTACAACTATTATTCAAACAACTTCAAAATGCATGACACTTACTATTTTTCTACAGTGTAAATGTGCACCCCCAATGAAGAATTAATTGTGTTTTGTTGTTGTTGTTAAGAAAGTTACTCTGGTGCTGGGAAGATGGCTCAGGGGTTAAAGCCTTTGCCCTGCAGGCAAGAGAACCTGAGTTCAGATTCTCAGATCCCATATTAAAAATGCTGTGTGGAAATAGCAGTGACCTGCACTTTGGTCCTGGAAGACGGATCCTAGGAAATTCAATGGCAAAGCAAGGAGAGAAAGAGTGATATAGGATGATTTCAGAAGTCACCCTTGGGTCTCCACAGGCACACAGACTCAAAAAGTGCTCTCTGGGACACACACACCCACACACACACCCCCACACACACACGCACGCACACACCCACACACACACGCACGCACGCACACACGGAAGCTGTTTTGTCTTATTAGAACCCTGCACCCGTGGGTTAGGCTGGCTGTCATTTCTGATTTCATGTACAGGTGTTTTTGCAGTTCTTAATCCTAAATATGGCTGTTGGTCACGACGACCCTCGTGGTGTAATGGCCCTCAGCTCCCATGCCCGTTCCAGGCTCCAGTCGGACGCCCACCTGTGACACCTGGGATATCCCATCTTCTCTCAGGCTTCCATTCCTTTGGGTGCGGGGTCCCCAGTGCCTGGCATGCTCTCATTCCCCCTGTTCATATGCCGAGTTTCTTTCCTGGGCTCTCAGGCGATGTTAGAGTCGCCCCTGTGTTCTTACAGCTCCTGCTACACTCAATTGCCTGCGAGCTCCATGAAGGCGGGAAGCGGGTCCTGGTGGTCTTCGTCTCTCCCATGAGGAATGAGTCTGTATAGACAAGAACAAGTGAGTTCTATTGCACACAGAGGTAATGATGGCTCTCAGTGAAAAGTTTCCATTTAAACCTCACGCATCCTCTCGCAGCACGTTGTTTTGGGTCGTGAGTGGACCCGGCAAGTATACGAGTGTTGACGCACCCACCTGTGTCCCGGGGACGCCTCTCTCATCAACCCCTGAGGAATTTACCACCAGGGGATTGAAACTGGCTAGCAGGGACATGAGTCCTTGTGAGCTGTAGCTGCTAATTTAAATGAACTATAAATGCACCAAGAGCAGCTTCGAAGATTGCCAGGCTTTGATGGTAAAAGCCAAAGCCAAACCATCAGAGAAGACTCCACGCACCCCACACGCTCTTAAACTCGAGCTGGCATTTTATTTCTTAAAGGAGTCTGGTGAGTTGGCGAAGTACAGGAGCGGTCGGGTCAATGGAGGAGGGCTTAGCGGGAAAACTACTCAAGCGTGGCAAGATCTAGGGTCATGGGCAAGGGTTCAGGCAGCATCTGTGGTCCAGTGTGAGTCAGGGAGGGACCAGGAACTCTGCTGGGCTAGATTTCTAGCAGCAGCTAAATCCTGATCTTATACTGATAGTGCTAGAACTTTCTTACTGATCAAGCCCAGTGGGAAGTCAGAGAACAGGGAGGCTTCATGCAGACCTGAGTCAACCCCAGAGAGCAGTGCCTAGGAAGGGGCTGGCTGAGCCTCTAGGGGGCTTTCTGTGTCGGGCCGTGCCAGTTTTTTTGAGGTTTTATTATTATTTCCGCTCATAAAAACTTAACGGTACACCGGTCCCCTCTCTTCCTCCACCTCTCCCCTCCCCCCCCCCGCTCTCCCCTTCCCTCCCCCCTCCCTCTCCATCCCCCAGTGCCTCCCCCCCATCCCTGGAGCATCCTTTACTGTGCATGCCAAACTCTCCTCTGGGTCCTCCTCTCCGATGAGGTGCAAGGACCCAGGGGCATTTCCCAGAACCCTTTCCTGTGTTCCCCTTAAGCTTAGGAACATTACTGTGACTGTCAATCCCTTGCCTCCAAGGATCCTAGTGCCTTTAGTCCATGCTAGACTTTGTGGGGTCCACAATGTGTTGGACATAGCGCAGGTCATGCAAAGTCCTATTATGATTGCTTCGGCCCTAACTTGTGTGGAGTGACTTGCATATCATTGCTCTTCCCATCCTGGTGCTCTTACAATCTTACCGCCCCCTCTTCACAAATTTCCCTGAGTTTCAGGATGGGGAGAGATTAGGCTGGCCTAGGTCCAGGTGGCTGATATAGAGTCTCTGATGTTCTGAATTATGGTTTGTTGATTTTTTTTTCAGTTTTGCTGTTCCTGCAATGCCCTTGGCTCCATCCTGATGGGTATTAGAAGTCATCCCCTGGCCAGAGATAAAAACCTGTTAAATTAAAGTCTTGTTATAAGAGTATATTCAAAGGTAGATGGAATAAAAGTAGGAGACCGTGGTGAGAGAGAGGTCAATCACCCATTTGCAAAATGGTTACTTTCTATCAGGCAGCCTATATGCCCTCCCCTTCTGGTGAGATCATACCCCATCAGTTGCAAATGATCAGGAACGAAAGTCTGTGAACTTAACCAGATGTCTCATTACTTATTTGCAGTCCTTGATGGTGGCCTATTTTCTCTGCTGTAACATGGTCCCCTCTCTCCTTGTTTCTGGTGGGGCCCTCCTTCCTCATCCCTCCTGTTTATAATCTTTACAATTACTGTAGGTATTATAGAGATTTGTCTTTGAGTGTCTCTAAATGGGTTTGGTACTAGGATCCACCTATTAGGGAGTACATATGGCGCTTAATTTTCCATGTCTGGGTTATTTCACTCAATATAATTGTTTCTAATTCCATCCATTTCCCGGCAAATTCCATTAATTCATCATTTTTGATGGCTGAGTAGTATTCCATTGCATAAATGTACCACATTTTCCTTATCCACTCGTCAACTGTTGGGCATTTGGGCTGATTCCATGACTTTGCTTTGTAAACAGTGTGGGCAGTGCCAGTTTTATCTTCTGCCTATTGGCATTTTGCCTGTGGATGAGCATGCTCATCTCAACCGTGAAGTGTGGTCAGTAGATGCCTTTCGTGGGCTGTTCTCACATGAATTCCCCTAGGAAGAACTGGAGTTTTGCATAGGTCGGAAGAGATTGGTTATTCCCAGGCGGTCTTGAGGCCTGGCCGGGTGGGTGGGTGGGTAGGGGGTGTGGGGGGTGGTCTCATAGAAATGTCTCTTCCTCAGGGGGCTGGAAAGGTGACTTAAGGGTTAAGCCTCTGCCTTGCAGGCAGAAGGTCCTGAGTTTGGATCCTAGACCCCATGTATAGACGCCAGGTGGAAGTGGGGGTGGCCTGCATTTCTGGTCCTGGTAGGGCGGAGCCTGTGAATCTTGGGGTGGAAGTGGTCCATGGTGGTTCTACACACACACACACACACACACACACACACACACACACACACAATTGAATAATTAAAAAAAAAAAGAATTCAGCATTTTAAAAAAAAGTCTCTTCCTCAAGTTTTCCTCTCCTAGGTAAGAAAGCTATGGCCCTGGAGCTAGGTGGGAGATGTCATCGTGGCAAGATCAGAGAGTTTGACCACAGACATGGAGTCAGGAGATTCTACTGAACTTTTCTGTGTGTCGTGGGAGGATGAGATGCTCTTAGCATGTCGGTGCCGGAGCTGACAGCAGAGTAGCTGGGAAGTTCAGTTGCTGCACATAAGCTCCGATGCAGGACAGACATGAGCAGAATCCCGGCTCCCACGCTGAGCTGCGGGCAAATTGCTCAACCTCTCTGAGTCTCAGTTCCTACAATGCTAAAGCAGCAAGGGCAGGCTACAGAGTTGGATGAACTGGCGAAATGCTTGCCAAATAAGTGTGAGGACTGGATTCGACCCACAGAACCTGCATAAAGGCTATGTGTGAGCTCACTGGTAGTTCCAGCATTTGGAAGAAAGAAGCGGGGATCTGCAGAGCAAATGAGCTAAATTAGTTGTTAATAGTCAAGCTCTGGCTTCAATTGAGAGACCCTGCTTCAATGCATAAGGTAGAGAGTGACCAAAGAAGATACCTGGCATCAGTCTTCGACCTCCACGTGTGCTTACACGTGCATGCTGAGCAGCGTCTGCTCACACACATGCACTTCCACACATGTGAGCTCGCTTACACGTAAGCATGCATACCACATGCATGCATATGCCAAAAAATAGCAATGTTAATTTTGACTTGGAGAGAGATGGTAAGATTAAAGAAATACATGTGCAGTGTCAGCTGGGGCTGGTACAAGATGCAAATTAAATATGAAATAAATATGCGAGCAGATCCAGCTCCTAACCTTGTGCTTACTTTGCCTCGTGGCCTCCGAGACATCTTTGGTTTTGATCTCCTGTAGGTGGCTAATCTGGGGGAAGACCAAGGTGGACACACAAATTCAGATGGTGTTCAGGCCGCAAACGAACTTGTTTTTCACTTTTCCCACAAAGTTCACTTACGAGGAAAAGTTGTGGAACATTCAAGTCTCAGTTTATAATCCCAAGGACATGAAAAAGCTCTTCTGCCAATGAAAAAAAAAAAAGATGGATGTTGTAACTGGGAGGAGAGAGATTGTACAGTGGTCCAGGAGAAGCCCGTGAGTCAGAAGTGCTGAGACCTGGGCCAGGCTGTCTTCTTCGTCTACCCCGTGTGAGTCAGTGCAGAGCATGAGGTCTGCTGGGCCCTGAGCCCGACAGGCTGCGGAGTCATGGGATGCACCACTCCGAGAACTACAGCTGCACTGTCCTTTCCCTCTGTCTGGAAACATGGGGGTGGGGAGGGGGTTATGCATGCTGATAACACAATGGCTAGGGTGGGCAACCTGGTTAGTTGTTGATACAGCCCCCTCTTCTTTTTTCTGTTTTAAGAGTCCTGCTTACACCAAATTTCCCTGCTTAACCCCGACTACATTCCTAAGTCACCCATAAGTTTTTCCTCCCTCTTAAAAAAAACTAAGTCTCTGGGGAATCTATTGGTGCTGATGGTTGATCTAGCAGCGTTGAGCACTAAAAACCAGATGTTCTATTTTGAGTGCTTTGTAGGTACCCGGAGTGGGAAGGTTTTCCGCCTATAGAGCTGACCAGAGAATCGAGACACATGATAATGGTTACCAAGGCAACGAGAGGGACAGCCCTGGGCCCTGGGCTGATGTCAGGGCAGCCTTGAGGACAGATGTCTTTCTCAGTATGTGTTGGGAGGTAGGAAGTGTAGGAGGACCAGTCAGACTCCACCCCTTTCTGGCTGCGTGTTTTAGATGAAGACCGTCTTCTACGATCCAGCAAAATGAGAGAGGCAGTCACCTCACAAGGTCGTGCGAGGCTAAGTTCAGCAAGCTAGTTTGTGTGGAAGCACGTTTGTGACATCCAGCTGGAAAATGTAGGCTATGATGCAATTAGACGAGGGAGTGTCGCAGTTACTCTGCATTGGTGTCAATAAATTCATGACCAAACAATTCATAGGGGAGCAAGGGGTTTTATTCTGTCTTATGAACCTTGACTACACTTCCTTGTCCATCTTGGCAAGAACGCTCACACCAACGCCAGAGGTCAAGGGAACTGGCCACACCATATACATCCACAGGACCACCGAGAGAGGCATCTTCATTTTCCAGACCAGCATATCTGGCCAAGTATACCAAGTAGACCAAACTAGTCCGCTCCCCGACCTTATCCATCTTCCTAGGGACTAGTCCCACCCACCGTAGGCTGGGCTTTCCTCATCAACTAACTAGACCCTCACCTTCAGGCTATTCAGGACCTAGCTCGACCACTGATTCTTAACACATGTGCCCAGAACTTGAACCGTCAACCATCAAAGTGACACCTGTATCTAACTCTGACAGAGAGGAAAGATCAGAGAATGAATTTTACCTGAGTCCACTCTGTCTCTACAGATAAAGCCAGAACCTGGGACTCTCCACTGTTCTGTGTGCTAGTGCTTCTGTTTTGCTATTTTCTGGGGGGTTCGTTGTAGAGCAGGTTTTTCGTAGGCTAATCATGGTCCTCAGCCTCAGTGACCTCGGGATAGAGGCTGGTCTCCAGGCGACCTGTCCTGGCAGAAGGCACTGTGGCAGCGGGAGACCCAGCCGTGGATCTCAGCTGTCAGTGCCCACTTGGCTGCAACTGGCATCTGCCTGTGGCTCTGCCTGCCACACAGGCAGGTGGAGACTGTGCTGCGGAGCCCCAAGTCTGCGGTGGTGGTCCTGAGGGTGAACTGTGCCAGCTACTTCATATCTCATGGAAACATCTGGATGGGGTACTGGGAACCCCAGGGGGCTGACTTCCCTCAGCAGGCATGTGGCTGTGTTTGCAAGCGGGTTCCCCTAGTGTGCTCCTGGCCGAGGTTCAGTAGTCCTCAGTCCAGTGAGAACATTTGCATGGACGCCACAGGCACGAAGGGTGCGGCAGGACACCACGGAAGGAAAAGGACGCTCTTTTTTCTCTAGGTCTCGGTGAGGCAGTGTGTATCCTTCCCAGAAGAGGGATACACGTCCCTGTTCTGTTCCTGGTGGATGCGACTCTGGGTGTGGTTTTACCCCTGAAAGCCCAGTCCTAGTCTCCCCCTCCCCATCCAAGACTGGCCACAACATACCCCCCCTTGCTTTTCTTGTCTCGGGGTCTCAGAGCTCCACCCTGTTCATGGCTTGGCGACCCTTCTGCCATAACCTACTACGAGGCGTTGAGCTCTTAGCTTTGGTCAGGCTGTGCGACGGACTCCAGTCCTGCAGGTCGGGTTATTGCATGGGCCAGGAGGGGTGTAGGCAGGATCTTCCTCCCTTCTCTCCAGGGCGTCCTCAGCTCCACAGCTGAGCCCCCCAGGAGTGGCAGTACTTGCGTCACTTAAGATCACAGAGCCCAGCGCGTCCCAGGAGGGCACCTTTCTGTTTGACCTTAAGAGGAAGTGGTGATGGGCAAAGTGGCCCCCAGCCTGGCGCCATCTCATCGCACACAAGGCGCCTCTAGTTTATCAGGGGCGTGGGGCTTCATGTGGCAAGAGACTGCATGGTAAATCTTCCTTGTCAGCCCCATTGGATTTGGGATCGACTAGGAGACAAACCTTTGGGTGAGTCTGCGAGGGCCTTGCCAGAAAGGTTTAGCTGGGAAGGGGTGACCCGCCCTGAATGTGGGGGCCCGGGCTGACTATAAAAGGGGAAAAGAGGCACAATCCCAATGAGCACCAGGACCCGTTTCCGCTCCCTGGCTGGCTGCGTTGTCGCCAGCTGCCGTTTGTTCCCGCAGCACCGCTGGACCGCGTGGCTATTCCTGCCTGGCTACGGCCTTAAACTGTGAGTCAGCGCGCGAGCCCTTCCTCCCGCCACGCATCTTGTCACCGCACCGAGAGGAGTCACTAATACAGAGACTCTGACTCAGGTGAGGAGACAAGGGGTCGGACTGTAATGCCTTGTGGTGAACGAGCACAGAACTGGGTCAGAGCCAGTTCGATGGCGTCGCCTTCATTGCTTCAGCCCTTCCATTCCCGCGAGTCGCCTCTGGTGAATGCACGGATGTGCAGGTGAACGGAGGCATGGGTGGGCTTCCAGAGAGACAGATCCGGAGTGATGTGGTATACAGGTGCATCAAGACTGAGCGATTCCATCTGGCTAGGGTAGATGGACATCTGTGCAGTCTGTCTCTCTGCTGGCTTAGTTCAGTTCCATGCTCGAGCCAGCGGGATGCAGCGCCACATTAGTGCTGGTATCCAGAGGAGGAAGGAAGGTGGCCGGGTTCGTGTTTCCAAAGCATGGCGGCTGCTGGTCCAGGGAGGTAGATTGATGTACGGCGGAAGACGATGCCTGCGTGAACAAGGGCGAGGGAGAATGCAGCCTGGGTTAGTTACTCCATGCCCCCCCTCGAGGTGTGGGGAGCTTCATTGTGTTAGTCTGCACCGGCCATCCACAAGAGACCTTATCAGATATGTTGTGCAACTTTGGCTTTATTTTCAGAGGCAGGAGCATGATCAAGATCAACGCTGTTCCCAACTGGCTTTGCTACCTGGTGCCGGGGTGAGACTTACAGTCTTTACATCTTCCTCTCTTGCCTGAGCCCACAGCTCGGATCACTACACCCGTGATGATGTGGAGGGCTTCTCTGGTCCTCTGAAGGGGGCATTGGTAAGTCCAGAGCAAGAGCTAAACATGGGGTGCATGAGACAAGGGACAGGTCCACTTTATCTACTTTGGGCTTGAGGTCTGGAGTCAGGCTTCTTCCCCAGCTAACCGCATCATGACCTGGATTTATTCCAATCGACATCCTTGGAGGCTGGTTCTCTATGAGGCCAAGCAGGAGCTCTTACAGTGTAAAAGAACTGTGAGATAAAGAGTATTTGATCTGGTAAGTTAGACTCAAAGGGACAGGGGCTTCTTTTCATTTTCATTTTCTCCTCTGGAAACTGGGGGTTTGAACTGGTGACCCTTCATGCCCTGGGCAAGCACTCTGCTGCTGAGAGAATACCAAAAGCCCGGGAACAGAGGTTTCCACAGTACAGGCAGACTTGTACTGCACGCTGCCAGGCAGCTCAAGCGACGCATCACAAGCTAAAAGCGGGAGTGGGGGAGCACTACACCCCAGCGGAACTAAGAAACTTTTCCGAACAGGTGCCCAGGAATAAGACTTATCTGATGCCACCACAGTGGTCCTGCTGGAGATGCCCTGGGAGGTCCATTGATCCTGGCACACTTGGGTGCATGATCCTGGCACATTTGGGGTGCATGCTTTAGAGATTCCACCATAAACCATGTGTTTGACATGACTGTCAATGACCGACTTCAGGCTGCCGTGTGACGCAAATGACATCTGGTGAGAGCTTTGTAGAGCTAGTCAGTGTAGGGTATTTGTTGTATTACTTCTGCTTATAGACAAGGAATGGAGCTGAACTCATAAACATGCTAAGATAATTGTCTGTAAATCTGGGGTTGTAACCTAAGGGATTTGATCCGAGGACTGGCTTCTTAATCACTCCGCCCACAGCCCCTCATAGATTTAACTCGCTTGTCTCTTCCTGAATGCAAGGCTCTCAATAGTCCTTGCCAGGTGCCAAGGTGCCTTCCTGGGCTTTGCTTCACACTCATTCGGCCTCTGTGTGGCACCTGTGACCCTCTCTCCAGGTTTCTGCCCATCCACAGGGTGAAACACAGATACCTGAGGAAGAGTTGCAATCAAAAGGACATGTTATCCTACCTTGTGGATAGTGCATTAGTTACCTGACTCATCGTCAGAACAAAATATCGACAAAGTCAACCTAAGGCAGGTAGGATTTATTTTGGCTTTTGGCTCACAGTTCGAGGGTCCAATCCATCATGGTTTAGAAGGCATGGAGCGGGAGCTAGAAACAGATTGTCATCTTACATATGCAGTCAGGAAGGAGGGGAGAGAGCGAGAGAGCAAGAGAGCGAGGGAGGGAGGGGGAGAGAGAGAGAGAGAGAGAGAGAGAGAGAGAGAGCAAGAGGGACTGGTGCTCAGCTTGTCTTTTCCTTTTAATTCAGTCTGGGGTGGCGCTGCCCACATTGGAGCAGAGCGGAAGAGGGGGCTCTGTGTGGGAACAAGGGCGAGGGAGGATTATGGCCTGGGTTGCTTCATGCATTCTGGGTCCTGCTTTCCGCCTAAATTAACCTAATCTAGAAACTCCCTTACAGACGAGCCTGTCAAGCTGCCAATCAATGTTAGCCATCACAGATGGATTTTCTGGTCCCTACAGGATGGCTGAAGCTTGCTCCTTTCTGTAGGCTCTCCCCAGCCCCCAGTCACACTGGACTTTTAATCAGAGCCCATAAAACTCTGTGCGTGGGGGTGTGCGTGTGTCAAAGATGCTATTTCTACAGTTGCACCCTGACCCAAGGCTGAAACAAGAGCGGAGTGAACAAGCGAGCAATGGTTTGAATGTCCAGGGGCGTGGCCTCTGGCAGGATCCCTGTACTGGGAGCGGACGAGTCTTACGTCTGCTGGCATTTTGCCCTGTTGTGGGTTCAGTGCTTTCAGTTGTTATCTTATTTCCACAACAGCTAAGTAACCACCAGGATGTACTTTCCTTCCTTAATAATGTTTGGCCAATTAATGAGTCAATCAATGAATTCATTGAATGGGTATCCACTGACACCTGCTAATGTGGCCATTGTTCTTTTTGGGCATGGTAGGTCTGTCTCTGTCCTCATGGGACCTGCATCCTAGTAGAGCTGAGAGATGGTCCCATGCTCCGTGGATCTGTAAAAGTCTGCTTGCTTATTTATCAAGCCAATGTGTGAAGTTAGAAAATATTTGAAGCTGTCTTGTCCTCAGAACCTTTGAAGTACAAGGTCGTTGCCTCCAGTTTGGAGACAATATTTACCCAAATACTAAATCATGAAACTTTTCAGAGAAACACGGTCCGTATGCAAAAATACTCAGGCCCTCCCTTAACATCTGTGATCCATTCCGCTTCCTTTATGTGAAGCAGGGATTCCTGCGGAGACTGCAGGATGGTTCGATTTGGTATCAATTGATGTACATGCTAGGGCTAAAACCTCAATAACCGCAAGGCCGCAGCAGGGAAATCCATTAGCATATTCATGATCTCCTGTTCATCTATTTATAGGTCTATTGTCAAAGCTAATGATTTTTCAGCTTTCTTGAAACCTTGTAACGCACCATGGTTCCGACTGTAGCAGAGCACATGAAAATCAAATAGGTCCTTGGAATTCTCAGATATTATTATCTGTAGAAATGGCAGGTATTATCGAGTCAGCAAAATATGGCTAGGAAGCAAGCTATCAAATCTAGAGTTGCCCATTGTTTCTTCCTGTATTTTGCAATTGCTGGCGTTGGTCCTTAACCCTGGGCTGTAAAATCAGAGTTTTGCTTTTCATGCATGGCCCAAGGAAATTTCCTCTTCATGTAAAGTGATTATGTTTTTAATTCAATCGCCTCCCTAGGCAGTCAAAAGGGTGTGAAGGCATCCAGGTTTCCCCAATGAAATCTGTGTTGCCTGTGGGGTAAGCATGAAGTTGGGGCCGAGAAATGTTCACGGTATTTGTGGGTGTCAGCTTGACCACTGAAGGCTGAGATTTGAGCACATCTTTGAAGAATTAATGGTTGAGACAAGTCCTGAGCAAGCCTGTGGGAGATTGAGTGATGTGGGAAGATCCAGCCCATACTGGGCAGCATCATTCCCTGGACAGCTGGATAAGACAGTGGGAACGGGTCAGTGTTTCGGTGTATTTCATACTTTGGCTATGCCACATCCACAGGAATTGCAGAGAGAGAAACACACTTCATTTGTCAGAACAGCAAAATTGCCAAAGTCTGACAAATGAAGTTTGTGTCTCTCTTAGCAATTCCTATGGCTGTGGTGTAACCAGTTTCCACGGATCCTGGTGTTGGTGTGACTTCTCTTGCCAACTGGACTAAGAACTGTCATCAAGAACTCTCAACAAGGATAAACTGCTCTTGTTCCCCTAAGTTCCTTAGTCATGAATTTATCAGTGACATGCAGACAGACTGCAGTAGTAATACAGAATCTAAACGTCTCCTACGTCCTGATGCTTTCTAGTCTTTGCTTTGAGAAGTGAAATAGTTCATTCGCGTGGCTTCATATATAACAGTGGCTACCCCTTTGAAAAGGAACAATATAATGCCCCCCACCCCTGTGAATTGCATGTGCCCATCCGGGTTCTGGAGTCAGGGGGGCTTGCTGGGAGCAGGATCTTAGCGCCCCTCCTCTGGCTTTTGGCTTGAAGCCTATCTGGCCTTTTTGTACATTCTCCAGAGGACGACTTCAACATTTTGCCGCTGATATATTTGGAGTAAAAATGCTTCCAGGCCCAGGGGAATATTAGCAACATTTGGGAATGCTTTTGGTGAAAACCAAAAAAATGAAGCTGAATTATATCAGCGAAGAGAAGAGAGTGTGAATGTCTTTGATCCCTGGGGACGGAGGACTTGGTTCTTCCTGTATTATTACAAACAGGAGCATAGTTCCTAATTCTGGAAATTGCTGATGTTAATATAACTTGATGTTTATGGAGCCTCAGAGTCACAAGATAGATATGGAAGAAATTCTTTGGGGATGTGCAGAAAAGATGGTCAGGAAATGATTAGATTTCTTCGGGAAGTTGTCAGGGGGTATGGAGGATGAATGAGAACTTTGGGGAGTGATAGAGGAAGGAATAATAATAGAAGGACAGCATGGAAAATCTGGTGTGGCAGTGTATATAGAATAGATGATGTGGAGTAAGCGTAGGAGGATTTGCTAATGAGTGGATATGAAATTTGCAATGGTGCAGGGTCTTGGGGCCGTGTATGTCTGGGTTCTTATGGAATAATGTTCAGAGGTGATTTAACTGCTGTGCCAAGTGACTTAGTTCTGTTCAGGGCTCTGGAGCACGAAGTACACAGGGAGCTTGGTGGCTGAGCCTCTGGGAGACGCTGCCTGGTACTGGGGTCGAGCCATGTCTGTGGAGGAGTTCAGAGACTACAGCAACCTCTGAATGAGACTCTTCCATGTGTGATTTTGGGCAGTTCCCCAAAGATAAGAGCACTGAGCATGGGTTGGGGAGATGGCTCAGGAGGTAAGCCTGGGCCTCGCCAGCAGAAGGACCTGAGATTGGATCCCAGATTACATGGGAAAATCCTGGATAGAAACGGCAGGGCCTGCACTTCCAGCCCTGGAAGGCAGAGACTGGGAAACCCCAGAGCAAATCAAAAAGGATGTAGAGCAATCCAGAATGATTCTCAAAGACACCCTTGGGCAGCACACACAGTTCTCTCTCTCTCTCTCTCTCTCTCTCTCTCTCTCTCTCTCTCTCTCTCTCTCTCACACACACACACACACACACACACACACGAGTACTGTGGGTAGAATGTACATGGAGTTATTTACCAACGACACTGGTGCCTCTGTTGTTTCTTACCTTGTGTGGTGATTGGTGCGTCCCGCAGGGCGGGCTGCTGACTCTGGCCTGCATGTGTTTTTCCAGAGTCACCACCTCTTGGAGTGTCTCTCTAGAGTCACTTGTGAGCTCAAACTGCTTCTCTCTAGAAGTGCTCTAGGGTCCTGTGTCTTCATACCATCTGGGCAAAAGAAGGAAGCTATGGAAAGACTGATGCGATGGGTGGATGGATAGACAGAAAGACAGACAGACAGACAGACAGAGAGACAGACAGACAGTCAGACATGCCGCTCTGTGCAGACTGGCAGATGTTTCTCTTACCATCAGCTATCTGTAGCGCCTCCTGAACCCCTGGGATGGCTTGGGAGACAGGGCTCCCTTCTCCACCATGAGCCGTGGAAAGCTTCCATTTTCTCAGCTCGGGCACCTCCGTGGCCTATTGGGGGTGGAGCTCAGCCAGGGCTCCCCCTCCCCGTCCCCGCATTCCAAGTCAGCAAAATCCTGGTGGGCACACACATCGCTTACCTTCCCCTGTCCACCACAGCCACATGACTGAGCAGCAATCCTTCAGTGCAGGTTTATTGCGTGGGTTCTGGGGTCACATCTGGGTGCAGCAGTCTGGCTTGGGCTCTGTCATAGTCAGGCACAGGTGTCAACTTGACAGTGGAGGGTTTGAGCTCTGGGCACATTTGTAGAGAATTAATGGTTGAGTTTAGCCCAGAGCAAACCTGTGGGAGATTGTCTAGTTGATGGGGCAGACCCAGCCCATGGTGGGTGGGACTAGGCCCTGGACAGGTGAATAAAATACAGAGAGTTGGTTGAGGAAATTGCATCCTTGTATACACTTGGCCAGACATGCTGGTCTGGCAAGTAAGGATTGTCTCTCTCAGCTGTTATGTGGTGATGGTGTGGCCAGTTCCCTTGGCCCTGGTGTTGGTGTGTGCTCTCCCATCAGGCTGGACTAAGAACTGTAACCAGTAATCATAAGAGAAAAGAAATCCCTTGTTCCCTTAAGCTGTTTGATGGTGATTTATCAGCAACCATGTAGGTGAATTGCAACAGGCTCTGTGTGAAGCGGGGTGGAGCCCAAGTCTGGTTTTATACTCAAAGTGGCGCTTGCTGCAACTTGGGTTGAGTTAGGGTCTTGGCTGAGCTGTATTTTGATTACATTCAAACTGTCCACAGCATTATTTGTGTAGGAAAAGTGCCTGGGTGGGATTTTTAGGTCCCAACTTCCTTGTAAATAGCCACGTGTGGGGAAGGTAGCTGTTTTCTCTGAAATATAACCGACTGTGAAGTGGTGGGAAGACTTAGAGGGTGGGAGCGCGGACTGCCGGGCTCTTGTCCCACGGTCGCCCCCTCGCTAAGTGAGCTCGCAGGATTTGCTCAGCAGGTGTTTGCTTCCCATGCGGAGACCAAAGCTGTTGAAAGAAATGAGTTCTGAGGTCCCGTCCAACTGTGAAGCGTGACTGCATTGAAATTTCCTTTCTTGATGCATTTGGAAGCCGGAAGAAGACATTTTTCATGTACTGTGCTTTACTGGAGTCTGAGGTTTGGAGGTGGTAACAAGATAAACCTGGTGTCCAACATGCTGTCACTTGCCAGATCGCACATTAGAGACTGTGTCCCCAACTGCCGGACTGGCAGATGCACACAGACTGTCGTGTGTGTGTGTGTGTGTGTGTGTGTGTGTGTGTGTGTGTGTGTGTGTGTAACTGGAGCTGCTTCTCCCAGACACGGAAGGTCCTTCCTTCTAGCTTTCCTTCCTGCCTTGAAGAACAGAGGGAATTCTATTTAACAAGCCCAACAATCAGAAATTGTGCTCTTGCCTTTTGTGAGTCATTTAACATAAGAAGACAGGCACGAAGAAGACAGAGAGAAAGTAGGCAGGTGGCGTAAAGCAGGCAGGCGGCGTGGCGGGTGGGCTGAAGAGCTGGTCTACACAGCTCAATGCAGCAGGCGTCCATGGAGGACAGAGGAGAGGTGGGTCTCAGAGGATCAGAGCTGTGAATGTGAGCGCCTTTTCTTTTTCTTGCAACTTTAGGTTTCTTTTGGGGACACTGCTCTGTGTCCTCAGACACACTCTCAGAGCAGTGTGCATCCTTCTGTTAACACATGCTTGAGTCTGATGGACCAGGGATCACCGTATGTTCGCTAAGAAGTCAACCTGCTTTCCAGCTTGTTTGCAGAGGATCTTTCGAAAACACTGGATAAGCAGTCATGGCCCACGTTGTTGGATGAGCACGGATGCTTTCTGCGGGTTTGCAAAGGGGGCGGGAAAACATTCTGCTTTACTTTGTAGTGCAGAGACTAGCAAGTGTTCCCTTGGCAACGTGACCAAGCTAACAAGTCATGTTGTCAGCAGGAATCCAGATATGACGCCACAAGGACACTGCACTCTTGGGTATTTTTCTCCCAAATTGGTCACCTGGGTCTAATCCTAAGTAGGGCACCAGACAAGCCAAGTTGAGGGACATTCTATAAATGCCTGCCTAGGACTTCTCAAAATTGTCAAGGGCTGAGTAAGGAGGACAGTCTGACCAATCATTGCAGACCAGAGGAACCTGAGCAGACACAAGACCTCGATGAATTAATAAGAATTTGAGTTGATGACATAAAGCAGAAAAAAGGAAATTTGTTCACTAGGACCCTACTGGGGATAGGGTGTTTATGTCTATGTCTGCTTCTCTCCAATGTCCAAAAGAAAAGATAAGTTTAATAGAGAGCAGGAGGAAACGGGCAAGGGAGACGTGCATGACTGCTCCAGCTGCGGCTCCTCTCACTGTCCTGCAAGAGTGACGTGGAGCGTTTCGGATCAAGGGTGCATTCCTTTGATAGGGTCAGGTGTCATTTCCCACCTGTCTGGTTTGGGCAGCCTATGAAAGATCATGGAGTACCCAGGCAAGTGGGGAGAGGCAGACCAGCCCTGGGCCAGTGTGTCTGCTGGTGCCCAATGGAGTGCCCATGGTAGCTTGGAGGGCGACTCGCCGTCTGAATATCAGAGCTGGGGTGACCAACCAGCAGGCTCGGGACTGAACGCTTTTTTGGGCTGTGTGACTTGGGTGCGAAAATTACACCATCCAGGCAAATTGGAGTGATTGGTTATTTGGCTTGCTACTGACTTGGCTTTGAAGGAGTCGTGATGAATGAACCTGCAGGGGCGTTCCTTATTGTCTCTGACTTCTCCCCACCCACGGGGCGAAAGAGCATGATGGGAAGAGTCTCTTGATCCAAAGGGGATCCCCACAAAGATGCCTGTGAGCAAACAGACTGACTCTTGGATACTTGGTGACAACCACCAAGCAAGGTGGGGTTGATTTCAGAGAGAGTTCATTGTCTCTGCATGAGGCGGGGCTAAGCTCTGGGTGCCAGAGGGGTTTACATTATCTCCGTGGTCCAGGACAGGGTGGTTATTGGTCTCAGCCATGGACGATCAAGCACGGAAGGATCAACTGACTGACAAAGACTGCGTTGTGTCGGGCATTGGGTCAGGGGTGGGCACGCGTGTAAGGGTAGCCAGCTCTAGATGCCATCCAGAGGGGAGTGAGGGACATAGCTCATACAGCTCCAGGAGAAGCAGGAGCAGGTGAGAGGATTTGAGAAGGAGAGTGACGTGTGTGGGTCAGAGAGAACGTGGGGCTGCAGGAGTCTGCAAAAGGGGCGGTTTCCTTGCATCTCTCATTGCCTTCTCCCCGCGGGGATCCTGTCTCCAGTTCCTGACTCTCGTTTATCCACCCACCGTATTCCCAGGAACCCAAGGCAGAGGCTGAGTGGTCCTTCTGCTTGGTCTTCATGGCCGTCCACTTCCAGAGTGTGGCGCTAGCTTGTCGATGCTACCACTGCAGCGGTCTCTTCTCTGTTCTTTCTGCTGTCCACATCCTGGTTTAGATCCCACCAGGCCCCCCCCCGGAAGGCCTGCTCCGTCCAGCTTCTACCTTCTCAAATCCTCTCACCTGCTCCCGCTTCTCCAGGTTTTCCTTCGGCATGCCCTTTCCTGAACGGTGCTCTGTGCTTACGCCCCCCAGGCCCCGGCTGCCCGCTCCCCCAATATCTTTGCTGTCACCCATCTTCCAGTCTTCTCTCCGTCACTCCTGTCTGGATCAGATGCCCCACAAGGGGCCCACCACCCCTTCAGGGCTTCCCCACTTGGCTTATGCGGCTGTTTCTTCAGGAAGAACCTTTGCCGATGCCTCACAGGAAGTTCTGCCTGCCACTCCGGGTCCTGGCGCAGCCTCTGCTGGGCCGGTTCTCTAGAGGTTCTTCCTGTTCGGATCATTTACGCACTGCGCTGGCAGGTTGCCTTGGGAATCCATAGGCTGCTTCCAGGCATCGGCGAGACGCAGATACCGTCTCCGCTCCGAGTCATGGGTGCACTGGGAGGATCAGGAGCCTCCAGCATCCCCAGTGGCATCTCTGGGTGTTCTCAGGCTTTCTGCACACAGCCGTGTCCATGTGGGTCTTGCTACTGACCCACATTGTGAACGGCTGGAGGTGCGTGTGTTTCTCGTGCCCTGCTCAGCACCGTGCATTTCCTTGTCCGACTTGATGTGCGGTGGCCGCAGGGCCCGTGAGAAGGGCCTGCTACGGTCTAGGCCACCGTGAGAAGCACGTGCAGGTAGAAGGCTTGGTCTCCGAGGGTCTCCGAGGGTCTCCGAGGGTCTCCGAGGGTCTCCGAGGGTCTCCGAGGTCCGTCTGCACGGGCGCGCCCGGTGCTGGCTGAGGCTCAGGAGACAGCAGACAATCAACTGTCTGTCTCAGGGGGAGCTGTGACCCCAGGCAAGCCACAAGTATCTTGGCAGGATGAGTTTATGAGCCGGGAGGATCCTGGAGAAGTGAAGGACTGTTCATTGGGCCAGAAGCAAAATGCTAAACACGAGTAAGCTCTTAATTGCAGTGGGGGCATTCTTTCCTGTCTCTAGCTTGCTGGGCAGTTTCAGCCCCATTTGCCAGGTGGGACCACTGAGGCTGGGAGGAACGTGCTTCAGGGGAGCTGTGGGTAAATGTGGACTCCTGCTCTGTCTTTTCCAGGACATTCTGAGAAATGACCTTGGTGGTCCCGGAAAGTACCCTTGGGTCGGGGGTTGATTCTGTCCCAGGGAAGGCAGCCTGTCTGCTCTGGGAGGAGATGGGTGAGAGAATGGAGGAAAGAGAGGAAGAGAAGGAGGAGGTGTCCCAGGAGGGAGGGAAGAGGATGGACTATGGGGTGGTGATGGGGGAGGAGCTGCATAGCACAGTATAGCCTGAAGTTGAGACAGGTGGTCCAGGGGGAATGAATTTTTCCCTGGGGGAAATCCAGATGTGTTTGCCTAGCACCTGTTGAATACAAGATGCACCAGCATAGTATATTATTACTTTAAAAAGGAAACAAGGAAGGAGGGTGAAACAGGGAGGAAGGGAGGGATAGAAGGGAGGAAGGAAAGAGAAGAAACGATGGAAAGGAAGGAAGGAGAAGTAAAGGAAAAGGAAGGAAAGGAAAGAAAGAGAAAGAAAACGATGGAAAGGAGGAGAAAGAAAAAGTAAGGACAGGAAAAAAGAAGAAAGACACAATGGAAGGAAGGGAGAAGGAAAGGAAGGAAGGAAGACAAGAGAATAAAGGATGGGAAGGAAGGAAAGAGAATATTGCGGAAGGAAAGAGAAAGGATGGAAAGGAGTGCGTAAGGAAAGAGAAGAAGGAAAGAAAGAAAGAAAAAAGGATGGAAAGGAAAAAAGGAAAGGAAGGAAGACAAGAGAATAAAGGATGAGAAGGAAGGAAAGAGAAGCAAGGCTGGTACAAGGGTGGAAGTGATCTGGGAGCAAGGAGACAGGAAAGAAAAAAAAGGAAGACAGGAAGGAGGGTGAGAGGGAGGGAGGGATAGAAGGAAGGAAGGAAAGAGAAGCAAGGATGGAAAGGGAAAGGAAGGAAGAAGGACCAGGAAGAAAGGGAAAAAGGAGGACCAAGTGGCTTAAGGAAACAGCTGTGTTTTCATTCAGCAAGAAGCTCAAGGGTCGAGCGCGTCACAGCAGCACCCTCGCTTCAGGGAGCTTCCATCCCGTGGACTCTTCTTGGAGCCCCAAGCCGGTGTCTTCTGCAGGCCGGTGTGGGGGAGACGACGACTCCTGGTGGGGAAACAAACTTTGCCCATGGATCACAGCCGCAGGGTGCGGAGCTGTGCTCCGAGCTCCCACCAGAAGGGAGGAGCTTTTAGCTGGCGGCGTCCCACCGAGCAGTTTCCAGTGCCGCCCCGTCTCCCTACACGTCTCGGGGTCCCTCGCGGGCCCAGGCATCACTTTCTTTCTTTCTGGGGTCGAGATCCCGTGGTCCCCAATCTCGCTTCACCTGTCGCCCGTGCATTATTCGTATCCACCTTTGTATCCATGACGACAGCTCATTTCCGGCCTGTCTTGTTTCTGGTCCAGGCTGCCCCTCTGACCCCAGCGTCCCTTGGCTCTTCTAACTGAGCAGCTTGGAGCTGCGCACAGGTCTTGAGTCTGGGCCTGAGACAGTTTGGTCGCTGCTGTGTGGGGTCTTGTTGCCCTGAGTCTGCCCTTCTTCAATGTGTGCTGTTGGGGGTCCCTGGAGCAGAGCATCGGCGCGGGGTCCCCAGAAAGGGGTGGCCTCTAATGGTTTGTGTCCAGTGCCCTGAGAATGCAGACATTCCTCCCTGCTGGGAGCAAACCAGCCACCAGGGGGATAAAGAGCCCATCAGAACAGCCGACCTGCACCCGCCAGATGTGCCCCAGAGGGGTGGAAAGACGGTTCTCCCTACCCGAGCGACAACGAGGACGTTAATTAAAACGGAAGACCAGTATGTTTCTGCTTAGTGAGAAAGAAGAATATGACTTTGTCCTCAGAAGACACAGCTCGGGGCACCATGTCGTCGCTCAAAGCAAGAAGAATGCTCTTCTAGAACCATCTTGTCTCTTCTATCTGCCAAGTGCATGTCTGTGCGACAGGCCAACACGTCCGAGTCCTGCTCCTGAGCGTGCTGTCACTCCCCAGCACATACATGCGCCCTTCATTTTGTGCATCTTTGAAGCACTCTTGAAAGTGATATTGGATTATAAATTATCTTGTATTATATTGGCTTGCTGGTATGTCCTCCTCTAGGCTCCTTAAGATCCAGAATAATCCTCCCCCTCCCCTCCCCTCCTTCCTTCCTTCCTTCCTCTCCCCTCCCTCTTCCTTCCCTTCCCTCCCTCTTCCTTCCCTTCCCTCCCTCTTCCTTCCCTCCCCTCTCCTCTCCTCCTTTCCTTTTTTCTTCCCTTCCCTCCCCTTCTGTCCCTCCACTCTCTTCCCTCCCCTCCCTCTCCCTTCCTCCCCTCACCTCTGCTCTCATCCTTCCCATCCCCTCTCCTCCCCTCTCCTCCCTTTCCTCCCCTCTCCTCCCTTCTCCTCCCCTCTCCCTCCCTTCCCTCCCTTCCCTCCCCTTATATCCCTCCCCTCTCGTCCCTCCCCTTCCTCTCCCTCTCCTTTCCCTCCCCTTCCTCATCTCACCTCTCTTCCCATTCCTTCCCTCCCCTCCCTGTCCTCCTCTCCCTTCCCCTCCCTTCTCCTCCCCTCCCTTCCCCTTCTCTCCCCTCTCTTCCCTCCTCTTTACTTCCCTCCCCTCCCCTCCCCTCACCTCTCTTCCCTTCTCTCCCCTCCCTTCCCCTTCTTTCCCCCCCTCCCCTCTCCATCCTTTCCCCTTCCCTTTCCTTCCCTTCCTTTCCCTTCCTTTCCTTTCCCTTCTCTTCTTTCTGTTTTGGGTTTTTGATACAGAATCTAGTCATGTAGTCCTGACTGGCCTGGAACTTTCTGTGCAGACCAGGCTGGCCTCAAACGCACTATGATCTTCCCGCCACTCTCTCTCAAGTTCTAGAATGACAGGCAGGATCGCCACACCTGGCTATGTAATTTCACCCCGTGTCCTCGGGGTCTAGTGGGGGCCTGGCACAGACGAGATGCTCAGAGACAGACAGATGTTAATAACCTCCACAGTTACCACTAGCGTTCCTCCTGCTCCATTCCCCAGGGTGGCCTTCTGGCTGGTACCCACCTTGACCCTCTCCGACTCTGTGTCCCGGGCCTCAGACCTCTATGCCAGCACCGGGCATCCAGCAGCTCCTCGCTCAGTAGAGCTATCCATTGATGCTCTTGGGGGAGACCATGCACCCAATCAGAGGCCAAAGGATCCTACCATGCACAGCGCTGCTTCTTTACCCGCCAGGCGGAGCTCCCGATTGTCCTCTGAGTGACCCTGCTACAGCATTTTAGTGTGTCCTATAGAATAATATCGAGAAAACGGACAAATCAGTGGTAGAACCTTCTGAGATTTGCCTAATTGCGACTCAAATTGTTCCCATATTGGAAATTACATGGCTAGGATGCCTTTTGGGGAACTGAATATTAGGAGCCCAGGAAGGTCAGCCAACAACGAGTTGTTGCAGTTTTTTTTCCCCTCCATGAACTCTTACCGAGACATTTTTCCTGCAGTGAGCCATGGATGGTTTGACTCAAAACAGATTTCACAATCACTTTATCCAATTTTGGACGGCTTAATTCGGCAATTCGCATAACCCTCTTTAATCAGCTCAGTTGCTGTGGTCCCAAGTACTCTGATGGTCAGATGCCACTCAGAGCAGTGCCCCTGGGCGGGGGGCCTCGCTCCGTCTGCGTGTTGCTCGGGTGGGGGTCTGGGACTAGATGGAGGACGTTTAGGGGCTTTGGGTGATGATTGCAAAGGCCCCAATGAGATAGGGGGACCTGGGATCCTTGTTCTCAGCGGACAGATGCCCTGTACCCCCAAAGTGAAGCCAAGTCCAGGGGTGATGAAAATCATGGTGTTTTTGTGCACATTATAACAGCTACAGCGCGGACACTTATGAGGGATCTTTGCAGTCTTAGGAGTTTTGACTCCGATGTCAACTAAAAAATAGCTTTTGCCCGTCCTCCAAGTTCAGTGCTCCTGGGAGCAAGATTCTTCCTGTCCCTCTGTCTCTAGGGCAGTGAGGCGGAGACGTAGCCCTGTGATTAGACAAGTGGGTCCAGCTGGTGGCCTCCCCTCGGTCACCTCTCCAGGCTTGGGGGACTTGGGTCTTCTGCCTGGGAGACTTCTCTTAGGCCCTCGAGCCTTTGCAGGTCCTGAGAGGTTGCTCTCACTGTGTCCCCTGGGAGGGGGCCGTGGGAAAGCAGAGCCCCAAGCTACAGACTGATCTGTCCAAGGAGGTTTGGGCTGCACGGTTGTGCAGGCAGCTCCAGTATCCTGCTCACAGTCCAGGAGCGCCTACTGCGTCCTTCTTTTTTTAAAATTTTTTTTTTATTATTTATTCAATTGTAGATGTATGTGTGTGCTCATGTGTGTATGTATGTGTGTGTGCAGAACCACGGACAAATTCAGGAACCACCATGGACGCCTCCACCTCCTCCTTGTTTACTCTGCCCCGGGATTCACAGGCTCCGCCCCACCAGGACCAGAAACGCAGGCCGCCCCCGCTTCCGCTTGGCGTCTATACGTGGGGTCTAGGATCCGAACTCAGGACCTTCCGCCTGCAAGGCAGAGGCTTAACCTCTGAGCCACCTCTCCAGCCCCTACTGCATCTTTCTTGCGAAGATTCTGCCTCTCATTCACGAGGATAAAATGCCATTGTGTCATGCGTCGTCTGCGGTACAAATCATCGCTGCCTGAGCAGGAGCCTCCTCTGCTCAGCATCACCAAACTTCCATCAGGTGCCTGTGGTGCGTTCTTAGGATTTTCCCAGTTGCCCTCAGTGTGGCTTCTCATTCTCTAGTTCCTCGAGGCGTCTGTTTCACGGGGGAAGCTGAACAACTTCAGTTACAGAACAAGTGTGTTCAGGGTCCTGGTGGGGAAAGAGAAGGGTCACTGTCCATATGGCAGGCCAGTCAGGACTACATGACTGGATTCTGTATCGAAAACCAAAACAGAAAGAAGGGAAGGGAAAGGAAAGGCTGTATGCTTGCAAGGTTGATGGGATGGATATGTACGTCTAAGGTGTGTATATATGTGTGCTGTGTAAGTGCGGCTTGTACTGTGTGAATGACTTAGGTGGTGTTTGTGTATACTGTGCATTGCTTGTGTTTGTATGTAATATTTAAGATGTGTGATGTGCACATAGTTTGTATTTTGTGAATATGTTGCATGATATGTGTTGTATATATGTGCCATGTATTTTTTTGTGTGTGATATGTTTATCTATAGTCAAGTGTGTGCATACATGATGTGTTCATATGTAGCGTGTAGTCTGTGTATATGCACATTGTGTTGTGTGTATATATGTATTTATGTATAGCATGTATGTACATACATTGTATATGTGTTTAGTATGTATGTTTATGTATAATGTGTTATGTGCTTACATATTTTGTGTTTATCTGTAGTATGCATGTATACATGTAGAGTGTGTGGAATGTGTTTGTGTATGCTATGTATGTGGCATGTTGGCATGTGTTTCTCTCTAGTGCACACATAGAGTGTGTTTGGAGGGCAGCAGTCAGGTGGGGCTCCTTAGGCATGTTGTGACCAGAGCAGCGTTGTGCCTTGAAGGTGGGCTGATCTAGAGGGCTCACCTGGCTAGGGGGGATGGTGAGGTGATGTGCTGAGCACAAGGGCAGAGGCCTCCAAGTGGTGGGCACTGGGGACACGTCAGGGTCCCTAGCGAGCCCCGGGCCATTGCGTCCGGGCCAGATCCTCTGTGGCAGCCAGCTGCCATTTCAATAGAGGAGCTGGGGCTTCTGGCAAATTTTCTTTCTGTAGACACCACCTTGTTCCTCAAACAGTGCTCTGAACCCCACATGTCTGCAGCAGAAAGGAAGGAAGAGAAGAGCAACCGGAAACAGCGGTAAGCATGAAGTTTGGAGGCAGAAAAGAGAGAGCAATTAGGAGAACGAGAATGATACTACTTACATATGGGTACATATGATGCATATGAGCTTATAAAGTGTGTGTGGATGTGTGTGTGCATGAGTTTATATGCATATGTGTGCATGCTTGCATGTGTGGGCGTGGGGCATGTGTATGTATGTGAAGTGATGCATGTGCATGTGTGTGTATTCCCAGTGATGGAATTCAGGATCTGTGGGTCTAGAGAAGTCTGCCTGGGTCAGTCCCACCCGAGCCTCACCCACATTGCACGGGCTGAGCTTCACGATATCACATGCTTCCTCCTTCTTCGTCCCACTACAAGAAGAAGTGACAGTTTACCACAAAGAAGCTCCAATCACCCAGGACTCAGAACCTGCTGGCACGAGAAGGTTGTAAATCCACATACCTGACGTGGATTTCTTACTCAAGTAAATCTCTGTAATCTTAGCCTCTTGGACGATCTCAGAGTCTCACTGGGTTAATCTGCACTTTGACTTTTCTTTATAACCACGGAGGATAGGACAGAGTGAGAACACAGTTGCACATTGCTGTTCAGCCAGGAAACAATATATGAATTGCCATGTGTGGGCTCCACAAGCAGGGAGCAAGGCAGGCGCATGCCTTGCCTGTGGGAGCAGCAGGTATCACAAGGCCGCCATTTGCATGACTGAGACCCACAGCCCGGTGTGGGTTGTAGCAGGAACACTACAGGAAGGCGATGGACTCTCAGAGGTGTCAAAAGCGATCATTTCCCCAGCGAGGCTGGAGAAAGGCAAAGCATGTGCAGCAATCGGAACAGTATTTGCAGAAGCGGTCTGCAAGAACAAGCACTTTGGGCTCAGTGAACCTAGAGAATTCTATGCATCAAAGGCCTGGGATCCCGGGAGGCAGTCATCTTTGGTGATTCCAGAGAAGTAAGCAGAGAAGACATTGTGTGGCAGGGAAGGCTCCCAGACCCCACCTCAACACCCACAGAACTCAGATTCCACAGAGGCAATGCCAGCTGGTAGCAGGCTTCAGAGGTTGGGTAAGAAGGTACCACCCAATGCAGTGTCTCCTGCAGAGCCATTGGTTGGCAAGGACCCCACCCCCACAGACCTGATGCCCTCAAGCAGGACCTGCGAGCAGGTACTGTGTTGCCACAACCTGACATGGACGTCTAGATTTATCTTTTGCTCAACCTCTATGCATTTCAAACACCCGCTGAGAAGAACTCAAACTGCTTATGAAACTAAAAGCTTGTAGTAGCTAAACAATAACTATGCCCCGAACTAAAACTAACTTGGCTTCGTTAGATTTTTGTCTCCTTTCCTAACTACGCTACAGATAGCTAATTTTGGTCTTAATGACTGTTGACTACAAATAATGTTCACCAGGCACCTGACATTCTTTAATGTGACATCCTCCCAGGCTGTTCCTAGCAACAGCTTTAGTTAATCCTGACAGTGGCCAGCCACAAGCTTAAAGGACAGGTCCCTTTTCCCTTCCCTTTCTGATGTGTATTTACAGGTCCCTGTGTGGAAAACGGGGCTGTGATTCTGACACCAGAGACTCCCCGCTATAGGAGTTTCTCTTGCATTGCCCCTGGGCCGTCTTAGATTTGCTCATCCTCCTGGCCGACCCATCCATCTTACATATCCCTTTATTTGCTGTATGGAGATATCATGGTCAAACAAGCTCTGGAACGTCTGTCATTTATCAATCTCTTTGCTTCCACTCGGCAGCCCGTTCGAGTCTGTCCCTGCGCAGTCAGGTGGATTTCTATGGGAAGAAACGGGATGTCATCACATCCCTGTGTGGAGCCCCTCTGGCTTCTCCTTTGCAGCAAGACAAGATGCGTACATGGCACAACAGCCCAGGGCCCCCTGCGGTGGGTCCAGGCCCCTCTTCAGCTTCATCCCTGCAGCCTGGCTTTTTGCACACAATACTTTGGAAAGCACTGTGCCTTCCTTTCCAAGCACAGTCTGGCTTTAATGGCCGTGTCTGGACCACTTTCTCTTCTATTCCAACTCTGCATATCACCACAGCTTGGGCTAAGTAGCATTTGCGTAGAGCATTTTTCTCCTTCTTCCCCCAGAGAGGACTTTTCTTGTTCCTTCCACGCTTGTTTGGGGCCTGTCTGTCTCTGCAGACTGTATGGTCCATGAGGGTGGGAGCTTGCCTGTCCTGTTCACTGGGGTATACCCAGAGCTTGGGTCACAGCTGCCTACATTCTTTCCCATACTAGCTCCTGGCACAAAGTGTTGACTAATGAGCAAATGCTAGAAATGAATGAATGGCACTCCGCCAGTTGTTCCATGTTTATGTCTCTTTACTCATCTCTCCAGAGTCTATGGGAAGGGATGGAGGTGCTGAGGGTCGAGGAACGCTTGAGAGATGGCGACCCCCCAAATGACTGTCTCTGCTCAGCAGGAAGGGACTGAAGCCCTGTCTCACACAGGCCCCTCGAGACTCCTCTGGGACCCAGTGGTGCAAGGATGTCCAGAGACTCTCAACAAACTCTCTTCACCTGTAGCCCAATCACTTGAACGAAGCAGGCGACAAGGGCTGGTTCCCAGTGTTTAGAAGGAAGCCGCGTATCCCTGGCTCACCTATTTCCTAACAACAACTCTCGCCTCTAGCTGAGCAAGCTTGCAGGAGGCCCCTTGTGGCCCTCGGAGGGGCTGACCTATCAACTTTAAAACTGGATCACCTTCCCCCGTGCGTGCAAATCATTCACTGCAAAAGCAAGAATCGGGTTTTTTTCCTCTCCTCCTGTATGTTTCAGCAGCCTGACATCTTTTGCAAAATTCCTACCAAATAGTCCCTGATTTCCCCAGATGTCTTACGCGTGCATCTAAGCCTGTCTGGCATCTACTGTACCTCTCTTTCTTCCAGGAATCGCTCTTGCTCCTCTTGAGCTTCTTCTCACGGGCTCTGACATGCTGCTGGAGCACAGCTTCTGACTCTGTTCCCTCTTTGTGGATTGTATGATGCTGTCCTCAGAGCAAAACAGCCGTGTCCGACTTCCAGAACCAGCTGTGGCTACTTGCAAAAATCCTTAAGATCAGGCCTGTTGGCTGGTAATGTTCTCCCAGGAAGGGGGGGGATCATTGAATAGCTCTCACCTGAGATCCCAGCCCCTCCCTCTGTACCTCCTGGGCTGTTGTATGCAATGAGTCCTAATTGCATATGGTCTTGTGGTCTCAGGAGGTGCCGGAATATGCAGACTGTGAACGCTGAACTTCAGATTTGGCTTTATCCAGTGGCGCAGCTACTTTGGGGTCACCCACATTCCCGTAAGTGACCCCTCAACATGCCCTGTAAATAAGCCTCATAAACTCATTAGTTCCCTGAGCTGAACCTGAATGGAATTCTATTTTGGTTTGTCATTGGTACCCCGGAGAGAGGTGCAGGCATTTGATATATCTCCTCCAGGGAAAATGATTCTCCGAACACTGGATCGGCCCGGTCTCCTGCTGGTCACCTCTGTTTCTAGGCCCCTCCTGTCAGGAATTGGGGTCCTGCTAGCTACAGGAGTGATTTGTAAGTGCTCTCACAGCCCAGAGCTGAAGGCTGTCTGTGCCTCCTTTTAGTTTCGTAGCTTGTCTTTGTGCAGATAAGATGATAGATGGGAACTCACCAGGGACACGTCTGAGGGTCAGCCCCAGAGCGCGCTCAGAATCACTGAGGTGAGGAAACCTTATATATCGAGTTCTCCATTGTTGAGTCTGGCCTTAGGAAGAATTCTTCCCGGATGGCAACTCAGTTCTGAGTTAGATTCTGGGAATTCTGCCCTGAGCATATCTGATGGCGGTACAGGTCCAAGTAGTGACCCTTGCTATTAACCACGATGGTCCAGGAAGAACTGAGCTCAGGGGTCCGGGGCACTGAAAGTAACAAGCATGTTGTGGGGCTGAGAAATTGGCCCTGGTCACTGCTGTCTGGGGGAAGGCATTGTGTGGACAAGGCAAACTTCGCTTCCTCTGTAAAGCGCTTGATGCTTGGTCTGCACAGCTGGATTCATGTTAGAGAATGGGATTCCACGTTCTTCATTTTTCTCTTGTTCAAACATGTATTTTGCATTCTGGCATGCCTGGTCATCTTCTGGTCTACCTTTGTAATTTCTCACCTGGCATCCTACATGTAGGAGAATCAAATATTCCAAAGCACAGATTGGAATGTCCCCTGGGATTATAGCAGGATTCCAAAAAGACGTCATGGATTTTTTTTTTTTTTGCCTTAAGTAGATTATAGCCTCAGAGCCCTCCAAGTTGTCTCTGGAACTAGAGCTATAAACATCCCTGAACAAGACACGTACAACTTGGTGTCTGTAGGGGAGCCCAGGACTGGAGCCATGACTGGCGGACAGCTTGAGGCTTGTGGGAATTTTGGGCCCTGGCCCCGCTGAGCCAAGTGGGGCCGGGATTCTGCGGTTTGCCTGAGGTGCAGATGGTTTGGCGTTGACAAGGTACTTGGTTCTGCCTCAGAGTGAATCACCTGCTGTAAGTTGGCACCAGATCCCTGGGGCCCTTCCCCAGGCTGGAGGTACCTTAGCTTGGCTCTCTTTCCTTGGCAAAGCTGATGCGCCTGGAATGTTCCCTTCGGAGCTCAGGGCTGTTATCTTGCGAGGGGAGAGCCAAGAGCTTTCTCTGGGTTTCCAGCCCACGGGGGGAGGGCGCTCCAAGGCGTTGCTCCCATGCCGCTGAAATCATGCTGGGCAGAGGCTAGTAATTCAATTCATCATGTATGGAGCCCTCTTCTCGGTGCCAGACTCGGAGCCAAACAAGGGGGGGACAGAAGTGGGTTAGGACGCGGGTTCCTGCCTTTGAGATCATCCTGGCCAGAACACAGCGGTGATGCCAATCATTCTGGCAGCTCATGATCCCCTTTGGGTCAAATACCCACCAAAGGAGACTCCAGTGAGAACAGAGGATCCACTTGTGGAAATGAAGCGTGGGCCGCTTTCCCCCAGTGTTTTACCTACAGTACAGGGGATCCCCTCAGTCAGAGCCTTGGCTTGACAGGCTCATCCCAGAGGCTAGAAGAAGGGGGTGACTAGAGAGAGAAACCCACCCATGAACTTTTGAATTATTCTGGGCAAGGAAGAAACTTCTCCAAGAAGACTGTAGCATTGAGAAAAAGAAGACTAAGAGATCTTAGATGTAGATTGAGAGCAAGGGGCAGAGCTCAGGAGAATCAGCTCTAATCTGGATGACCATCCACAAGAAGGAGGTGCAGCCTGCCATCGCCTCCTGAGCGATGGATGGGGAGAGGGATGCTTCATGGTCCAGCAGGATGGGGCAGACATGCGGCTGCAGAATGGAAGGCAGGCGAAGGGCTCCTGGACCCCATGGGCTGGCTTGTGCTCGTCTTCCTCGGCTTGGGGTGTGTTTTCATGTCTTCTGTCCAAGTAGGCTGGGTTGGTGTCAGGAAACAGAATGGACTCTAATGTCAAGCTGTGGCCACATTTTCACTTGGACTAGAGTGTTAAGTTGTGCGAGTGGACCGGTAGGGAATCACAAGAGAAACTTCTGAATTGTCCTGCTTGGGTCACCTGAGATCTATCGATTGATACTGGCTAAGGGACAGGTGGGTGGGGGGGGCACTTGCAAGGTCCCCTAAGTTGATTGTGATGCATCCTCTTACGAACCGCCATTCCAAGCTGGCTTCTCCTCTTACAGTGGGAGAAAGGAGGTCCGAGGGAGGAAAGGGACGTAGCCGAGCACTCGTGAACTAGGAAGTGGTGCTTATGTCAGGTCCCCAGAGCCGCTTGCCAGGGGAGGCTGCGGCCCCAGGCTCTGCCACTACACTCGGACCTCGTGTTCTCCACCTTGCCTTCGCTTCTGTCCAGGATGAGATGCTTCCATGCCAGGTGGTTGTGATAAGAAAATGGTGGTCTGCGGCTGGAGAGGTGGCTCAGGGGTTAAGCCTCTGCCTTGCAGGCAGAAGGTCCTGAGTTCGGATCCTAGACCCCACGTATAGACGCCGGGCAAAAGCCGAGCAGGCCTGCGTTTCTGGTCCTGGTAGGGCGGAGCCTGTGAATCCCAGGGCAGAGTAAACAATGAGGAGGTGGAGGCGTCCATGGTAGGTTCCCGAATTCGCCCCTGGTTCTACACACACGCATACACACACACACACACACACACACACACACACCACACACGTGCACACACACATACACACACAATTGAATAAATAATAATAATAATAATAATAATAATAAAATGATTTTCCCCAAAGTCTATAGGAGGAAGTAGGCGCCGAATTGACTCTTTCCGTGGCTTCTAAGGACACCCGAGTCCATCGGCATGTGGACAGGCAGCCCATGTTAGGCTCCAAATTTTAAATTCTCTCTGAAGACTTTTACAGCGTCATTCTGCTCTGCTGTGGCCCCAATCAGTCTTGGTCCTCAGAGACCACTCCCTTGAAGGTCCTCTTTCTTTTTTGCTCCACATCTGGTATGCTATGACATTGGGACTGTCAGCTCCCAGGTAGGCAAAGCTCCAAGGCTGGGGGCGGGGCTGGGGACAGAGTGCTGAGGCTAGTCAATGCAGGCAATACTCAGAGCCTTGAATGTGTTCTCATTCTTGTTGAATTATTTCAAGGAGCACACACAGCTCGGACTACCCCACCTTCCCCCTCCCCTCAAAGTAGCCTTTAATTCACATCCTTCTAGCAGGTTCTGAAATGTAGAGGTGGTCCAGTGTAGGACAATCAGTGACATTTATACATAATTTTCATTTTTTTTCAACTTTCTCCTTATAGGGAAGGGAGGGGTTAATAAATTATCATCATGGGTCCATAACATTTCAATCAAAACACCACATGCATGACAGTGATCTCCTAAGCTTATATTGTCTAGTGATGTCATAGCTGCCTTGGTTGTTGTGAGTTCACACCACAATGTTTATATCACTGATGACTTTGCCTAACGATAATTTTTAGACTCTTTCGTCATGTGGAAGCGCACATCACTGTAACTGTGTATGTGTCATGATTGCCTAGAAAAGCCATTCAGCTCCGGGTGGGCATCTTTGCATGTTGCAAGAGCATCTGAATATGTGGGTAGAACAGCTCTGGAAGCCGGGGTCCTGCAGAGAAGGAGGGGTCGTTCAGGAAAGTGTTCTTATGGGGACATGAGTGTGCTTGAGGGTGTGTGTGGAGGTTGCCCATGGAATTCTTCTAGATTTGGAGATCAGAGGTCCTGCGCTTACCCCCAGTTATAGCTTACCCCCAGTTATGATATACAGAGATGAAATCTACCCAGTACAGTCGTTTAAAGTGACCAATCCTGAGGTGTTTGGTACCTTCATGATGTTGTGTGGCTATTATATAAATTCCAAAGCTTTCTGTCACTGTAACATAAATCTCCTTATTCACAGTCGAGAAGCCAGTTGTGTTCCCTCTCAAATGAATATGCTGAAGTCCTAAGAGCTCCATACCACACCCTGGGTAAGTTTGCACCTAGATGTGTCTATGATCACAAGGGGAAAGTTCCTGAACACTGGTCTAGATGCTGTCACAAAGGCGCTTTATTTAGCTGCAATGAACATTCATCCCAGTAGATTAAATGAGTAAATGGATTGCCTATCGTAACGTGATTGAGCCACATCTGGTCAATCTAATTGAAGGTCTTATGAGAAAGACTGATGTGTTCAGAGGAAATTCTGTTCCAGTCTCCTTTGGTCTGGATGCCGCTACAGGAGTCATCTCTTCCCTAAGTTTTAGCTTAGGTGCCCTGCAGATTCAGATTTGCCCGCACTCACCGACAAGTGAGCTAATTCCTTAAAGCAATTCTCTTGGCGGGGTCCGTTTGTGTGGGTCCATAATCCCAGATACTGAGGAAGCTGACAGAAGGATCGCAGTTCAAAGCCAGTATGAACACTGAAGGGATTCAAGGTTAGCCTGAGCTATCACAAAATTAAAAGCAAAAAGAGGACTGAGGTTATAGCTGGTGGCAGAATGCTTGTCTAGCATGCATAAAACCCTGGGTTCAATCTTCAGTACTGGAAAATAAGTCTCTGTATGTATGTGATGCATGTATATGTGTGTGTTTATATATGTATCTATACATAAATAGGTAAATATAATAAATGTGATACATGCATATGTAAATATAATAAATGTGATATATGCATACAGATGTGAATACACTATATGTGATATATATATGTATATATGCTCATTTCATATAGCTCTGCCCATTTTGAGCATGTAGTAACACTATTGTTTTTCTTTGGATAAGCAATACTCCATTGTATGTGTATACCACAGCGTATATCTTTTTTTATTATTTATTCAATTGTGCGTATGTGCGTGTGTGTGCGCATGTGTGTATGTATGTGTGTGTGTGTGTGTGTAGAACCACGGGCGAATTCGGGAACCACCATGGACGCCTCCACCTCCTCCTTGTTTACTCTGCCCCGGGATTCACAGGCTCTGCCCTACCAGGACCAGAAGCGCAGGCCGCCCCCGCTTCTGCCTGGCGTCTATATGTTGGGTCTAGGATCTGAACTCAGGACCTTCCGCCTGCAAGGCAGAGGCTTAACCCCTGAGCCACCTCTCCAGCCCCCCCAGTGTATATCTTTGTTCATCCAGTGGTTAACACTTAGTCTGATTATATCTTTGGCTATGCGAACAGTGCTGTTATGAACATGTTTCTGCGTACACTTGTTTGAATTCCTATTTTTAATTCTTTTGGATATATTCCTAGGAGTGGAATGGTAGAACCATATGATACTTTTTTTTCCCCTCTGAGACTATGTCTCACTTTAGCCTAAACTGGCCTGGAATTTCATTGTGTAGCCCAGGCCAGACTTGAACTCATGGCAATCTTCTTGTCTCAACTTTCCTAGTCTGGATTACAGGCACGAGCCGCCATGTCTGGCCCATGTCTTAATTCTGTTTAACTTTCTGTGGAACTGCCAAACTGTCTCCCATAACAGATGGAGCATTTTACATTTACATCAGCAATATACGAGACTTCCAGCTTCTCTGCACTCTCACCAATGTGTTATTTTCCATTTTTTAATTATAGCCATGCTAGTGGTTGGGAAGTGGTTCCTCATGGTGGTTTTGATTTATTTCTTTAATGACTAATAATGTTGAACATCTTTTCATACACTTTTGGCTCCTTTTACATCTTTTTTAGAGAGTGGTCGGCAGAAGTTCTTTGGCCATTTTTATTTAAATTGTCTTTTTGCCCTTCTCAGACATTATTTGTGAGAATTTTCTCTCATTTTGTTAAGTCTGTTGTTTACATTTACTCTCTTGATATGTTTATATATGTATCTATGTATAAATAGGTAAATACAATAAATGTGATACATGCGTATGTAAATATAATAAATGTGATATATGCGTATATAAATATAATAAATGTGATATATACATATGTAAATATAATAAATGTGATATATGTGTATGTAAATATAATAAATGTGATATATGCATACAGATGTGAATACACTATATGTGATATATATGTATATATGCTGATTTCATATAGCTCTGCCCATTTTGAACTTTACATATATTCTTAAAGATTTTATAAAAAAGCCACTAAGCAAATAAGCAAATTGAGCAAATTTATAGAAGATAAAACCAGTGCACAAAAATCGGCAGTGCTTTTATATAGCAGCAATGGTTTGAAAAAGAATTTAATTTTCAACAGCATCCAAAAGGATAAAATACTTGGTGATAAACTTTGTACAGTTTTCACATAGAAAATCATAAAGCATTGCTGAAAGAAAGGAAAAGACCTAAATGTATCTTGCATGCATAGACACGATGATCTAATGTTGCAAAGACGTCAGCAACATCCAATCTATGGAGTGTGTCTGTCTGTCTTGTGCCTGTCCACATACATGGAGACTGCCCTTTTTGTTAATTGATTTTTATGCACCAGTCAGGGGTTTTTAATCATTGTTCTATGAATGCAGTGTATTGCATTTATTGACTTTATGATGTTGAACTATTTTCATATCTCTAGGATGCAAATCCCACTTACTCTAAATCCTCTAATCTTTTCTAATCTACGGAACATATATTTTTTCATTTTGAAGAAGTCTATTTTATCTATGTCTTCTTTTACTATTCACATATGGACAAATCAATGATCATGAAAGCTTATCTCTGTGTTTTCTTCTAAAAATTTGTGGATTTGTCTCTTATAGTTAATTTATTTTAAGTTATATATATATATATAATATATATATATATCTAGAAGGGTCCAGTATATACTGTCTAAGTTGTTATTTTATCACAAGTTTCATGGTGTGAATCTTAACCTCCATCTTTTTTTAAAGATAATTCTGACTTGTAGTTTCTTTTTTTAAAAAAATATTTATTTTTTCCACTCATGCAAACTTGATAGGTACCCCATTCCCCTCCCTCCCTCCACCTCTCCTTGGATCCCCTTACTCCCTCCCCCCTTTTCCCCTTCCTGTCCCCCCTCCCTTTCTCCCATTGTCCCCCCCCCCCATTCCTAGAGCATCTTTTAGTGTGCATGCCAAATTTCCCTCTGGGTCTTCCTCTCTGATGAGGTATAAGGACTCAGTAGTATTGCCCAGAGTACTTCTTTGTGTTCCCCTTTAGTATGGGAACACTACTGTGGCTGTTAATCCCTTGCCTCCAGGGATCCTAGTGCCTGTGATCCATGCTAGACTTTGGGGGGGTCAATGATATGTTGGTCATTGCGCTGCTGACTGTAGTTTCTTAAAATTCCATATGAATAAGGAATAAGGATTGACTTTTAAAATTTTATTTATTTGAGAGAGAGAGAGAGAGAGAGAGAGAGAGAGAGAGAGAGAGAGAGAGAGAAGGGCTACACAAGCACCATTTGTACTTCTGGGAATTGAACTCAGATCACTAGGTTTATGAGCAGACTCCCTATGCTCTGAACATCTCACAAACCCAGAATTGACTTTTATCAAATTTAAAATTTATTTCCTTTATTGTGTTGTCAGTGTGTGCATGTGTTTTGTGTGTGAGTGTGTGTGTGTGTGTGTGTGTGTGTGTGTGTGTGTGTGTGTGGTCTGTCTGTCTGTCTTGTGCCTGTCCACACACATGGAGACTAGAAACTTAGGGCAGCGGTCTTCATTTATTGCTTTTACTTTATTTATTATTATTTTTCTTGAGACGTGGTCTTTCACTAAACCTGGAGCTTGCTTGACATTTTGGCTGGTCAGACTTTCCAACAAGACCCCGGGTTACATCTGTATCTGTCTGCCCAGTGTTGGGAGCGATTTTACACTAGTGCTGGGGATCTGAATTCGAGATGTCAGACTTGCATAGCAAACACTTTACCTACTGACGTGTCTTCCCAGCCCAGGATAAAAGATCATTAAAGTTTTATTGATGTTACATTGATTCCGTAGACTGGATGTTGCTGGCGTCTTTGCAACATTAGATCGTTGTGTCTATGCACACGAGATACATTTAGGACTTTTCCTTTCTTTCAGCAATGCTCTATGATTTTCTGTGTGAAAACTGTATAAAGTTTATCACCAAGTATTTTATCCTTTTGGATGCTGTTGAAAATTAAATTCTTTTTCAAACCACTGCTGCTATATAAGAGCACTGCTGATTTTTGTGCGCTGGTTTTATATTCTGTAAATTTGCTCAATTTGTTTAGTGGCTTTTTGTAAAATCTTTAAGAATATATGTAAAGTTTTATTAACTATAAATAAGGATAATTTTACTTCTTTCATTTCAAATTGGATGTCTTTTATGGCCTTTTCTTGCCTGACAGTTCCAGGTGGAGTTTTTAGTATAATGCTTATCAGAAGCATCTTTATTTGTTCTTGATATGAGACCAAAAGCTTTGTTGTTCTCCACTGTTCCCATTGAGTGTGATACTAACACTGTTTTCAGTAATGCTGTGTCGAGAAAGCTTCCTTCCATTCCTGCCTTTTTTGTCAATTGATTTTGTGCACCAGTCAGGGGATGATGTGGTTTTTAATCATTGTTCTATGGATGTAGTGTATTGTATTTATTGACTTTATGACTTTGAACCATTTTCACATCTCTAGGATGCAAATCCCACTTACTCTAAATCCTCTAATCTTTCAGCCAGTGTGCTCCTGTGTTTCAGTTCACTAATATTTAACTGATTATTTTTTGCATCTGCTGCATTCATAAGAGATACTGGTCTGTGATTTCCTCTTCCGGTGATGTCTTTATTTAGCTCTCATAGGAAGGTAATGTGAAAGATTTTTTTCTATTTTGTCTGGAAAAGTTTTAAGGATTGCTGTTAATTCTGCATGATATGTTTAATGGAATTCACCAGTGAAGTCATGTGGCTGGTGAACTATTCTTTTATTTTTGATTTTATCTTTCTATTTTGCTATAGGCTGGTGCAGATTTTAAATTTTTTCTTGAGTCAGTTTTAGTAATTTGTGGGTGTTTAGGACTTTCTCCCCTTCATTTGCGGTATCTATTTTGTCAGCACATAGAATTCTCATAATCTTTTCTATTTTCTTCATGTTGGTAGTAGCCCTGTTCTCACTTTACTTCTAATTGTATCTTTTCAAAAGCAGTCCACTTAGAAATCTATCAATTTTATTACTCCTTTCAAAGAGCCAGCTTGTGCTTTCCTTGATTCCTTCTATTGTTTTATTCGTTCTTTTGGTCTTTGTTATTTCCACCCTTCTGATAGCTCTGGATTTAATTTGCTCTTCCTTTTGTAGATCCTTAAAATCTAAAATTGGCTTATTCATTTAAAAAAATCTTCATTTTTTTCTTTTAATTTTTAAAGCAAAGGTGTTTGTTGCTGTAACTTTCCTCTGAATCATGCAATTACCATAATCTATAAGCTTTGGCATATTCCATTTTTAATTTCATTGTTAAATATTTTATAATCTTTCTTCAGATTTATTCTTTGACCCACTGATTATTTAAGAGTATCTTGTTCAGTTTCTAGAAACCATAGAATTTTCAGCTTTACTTTTGTTATTGATTTCTAGTACTTTAAAATAATTTTATTTTATTTTTAAAATTTATTGTGTGTGTGTGTGTGTGTGTGTGTGTGTGTGTGTGCGTGTGTGTGTGTGTATCAGAGAGCACTGTGTGTCCCTGCAGAGAACCAAGGGTGACTTCAGAAATCATCCTGGATTGCTTCTACTACCTTTTTGCTTTGCTCTGGGATTTTCCAGGTTCCACCCACCAGGGCTGGAAGTACAGGTTGCTGCCATTTCTGCTAGGCGTTTTTCCATGGGTCCTGGGCGTTGAACTCAGGACCTTCTGTTAACGAAGCAGTCTTCACTCCTGAGACAACTCCCCAGCCCACTTTGCATAATTTTAAAATTTCAAATCTATTGTGACTTATTTTGTGACCTAAATGTAGTCTGTCTTGGAGAACAGCTCATGAGCACTTGAGGAGAGCATGCCTTCAGTCTGCTCAAGTGTTTTAGTAAAGTGTTCTATGTTGGTTTCCATGTACTCATCAGTTTAGAGTGTTGCTAAAGTCCTCAAGTTTTGCATAGATCTTTTCTCCATTATTAAGAAGAATGGATTATCGAATTCTCCAACTTCTACTGTAAATCATCTGTTTCTCTCATCAAGTGTGTCAATGTTTGTTTCTTGTATTTGGAGCTCTGGTGTTCCATCCATATATGTTTATAATTGCTGCAGGCTTTGATGAATTGGCTCTTTTATTAGGATGTACTGCCCACTATTGTCTGCTGCTCAGTGGAGCTTATCAGTAGTTTATATTCCTGCTACCTTAGAGTGGCAATGACTTCGGAGTTTGCTCTCAGTTTTTTTTTTTAAGAGTCCTCCACTGGACCATGTTTATAGAGACATCTGGATGTGTTGGACAGTTAAATTGACTCTTATGGATATTTTCCTGGCTTTGTTCTCTTATTTATCTGGACACAGTCCGCTAGCAGTGATATGGGGCTTGGAGAAGGACTCCTTTGCTATTAGTCATATGACTGCAGCAGGTGCTACATGGGGACTTTGTCCTTTATCTGTCCCCTGCTCTGTTTCTCTCCTCTCTGCGGTATTTCTGTTCAGCAAAAGTTTGACTCAGATGGTTGGGTGTTGGGCTCTGGCTGAGCCGAAGACTCTTTTCTTCCAGAGCAATCCCAGTAATGGTAGGCTGGTTTTGTGTCTTTGCCAGTGAGTTTGTTTAATGAACAAAAAAGCGTAATGACTTTAATTAGGTTTTTAGTGTAAACAATGAGCAAAATTACCCAGCAAGCCCTTTTGTCACTCACATGGAATTTGTGGTTATTTAAAAAGTCAACACCCACCTTCAGCCACTCCTGTCCTTATTTCTTAGTCAACCCAGCATTCCCATTAATCAACGGGGTTGACGTCTACACCAAGGTGGAAAACCTGAGTCACTCTTGCTCACCTTGGAATGACAGCTCACCTTTACTCACCTCTGTATGCATCTAGGCTCTCGTCTCAGACTGAATGTGTGCTCCTGAGGGGCTTAGAGAAAACATGGGCAAGAATGGGTATAGCGCTAGTGAGTGATGTCAGAGGCGTGGGTTATGCAATGGGGGGAGGGATGAGAGAGACAGTTTCTTACTGCTCACGCATAGTCCAACTGTACCATGTATCTCTTATGTGCCAGATACTATGCTGATCACAAGATTCCTAGGAGTTACAGAAAGTCATAGATCAGGCCCCGACCTTTCCTAGAAACATGAAGGGATATGCAAACTAAAAGATAACATTCAAGTCAGGTCCCACTTGGGTCACAGGGTATTCTTTCCCAGTGGCCACAGCTCAGTCCTCAACCATTTTGGACAACTGGTGGATTGAAGATTATGTGGGAGGAAATGCAGTCACTGTTTGAGCTATCAAGTCTTCTCTGTACTCTAAGGACCAAGGAAACACTTTCTGTGGTTTGTAAAATTCTCTTCTTCCCAATGCTTCTCATCTGCTATTTTCAATCATAGCATCTCCCACTTTAAAGGTTGTTAAATAAGTGTCTCTTAAATTTTCTACCTCGTTTCTTAGAGATGCTGAGGAAAGGTACCGCCGTCTGACAGCTGATTTAGACTTTCATTCCAGCTCTGACAGATGATTCTGTGGACAGGTGTTGCAGTTAGCCTGCACAGTTGTGGATGAATTTACGACTAAAGAAAGGGCTAAGGGAACAAGGGACTTTATTCTCTCTTATGATGGTCCTTGTCCATCTTGGCAGGAGAGCCCGCACTGACATTAAGGATATTCATATATCCGCAAGACTGCCGAGAGAAAGACCAGCATGTCTGGCCAAGCATACCAAAGGACGCAGACTTTCTCAGCCAGCCCCTTCCATCTTATTCACCTGCTTCCGCGGACCGGGCCTCACTACCAATAAGCGATTTTCTGCGGAATTTGCCGGGAGTGTCTCACATCTCCTAGCTTCTCACCGCTGTCCAGAGCTCAGAGCCTCAAAGTCAAGTCGATGCTTGTAGCTAACTATGACAGCGGGGTCTGTGTTCGTGGGCTTCTCGAACACTGGGTAGCGAGGGCTGAGTGCACTTTCCCGGTGCCCCATGTTAAGCTGCCTCTTCAGTGGGCCCTTGTGGTGGTACCCAGCGCAGCTGTGGCTGGCCAAACCCTCCTTACCCAGGTCTTTCCCTGGGGGCTGATGAGGGCCTTCGTGAGGACGGACACCAGGGCCTTATTTCTAGCATTCCCCATATTCTGTTCAGAACAGGCCACGTCCTCAGGAGCTTCTTGTCTCTTCTGCCCAACAGTCTCAGGATTGGCTCTGTAAGTGCAGCCAGCTTACCTCTGTCTCTCTGGCACATTCTGTCCACACTGAAGCTAGGCTTTGGAGGGGCTGGAGCTCGCTTGATGGGGAGCAGTCCCAGTGTGCTCCGAGGGTGGCAGCCAGGGCTATTCCAGGCTCCACTGTGCACTGCAGCCTGGCGGCCATCATGATCTCCCAGTTATTTATTGTCATAACATTAATCATGCTGGACTCACTTGGCATTAATGAGGACGTAATGTGTACTTGGAAGGGAATTTTTATTGTAGTGCGGCAGTAACTAACGGGCCTATTATTTAAAGTGTTACCAGACCTGGTATGTACAAATGGTTTACTTTGCAGTCTCCAAGTGTTGAAACTTTGTATGGTTTGTGTCAAGAGAATATGAATATGAAACACAAAAGAGGCAGGGGCTGAAATAATGTGGGGGCGCTCCTCTGGCTGGCAGGGAGACAGAGCAACTCCAGGAGGGGCACCCGCTGGGCAGACTGGGCAGTTCACCATTGCCCTGGACCTCTGCTGGACTGGTTCCTACGTCTGGACTGGATTAGATGTTAGACGTCGGAACCTTAGGGTGACATTGAGGGCTTCCTGAGTCACCACCCTGGCCACGAGGAGAAACAATAACAGGGCTTGGAAGTGGCAAGAAAGCTGCAGCCCATGTTGAAGATCATGTGTTCTCCAGATTCTTCTGTGCTGCGCGGTGTCCCTTGCAGCCACTCGCGTGCAGGCACCCACCTTTCTCCACCTCGTTGAACCCCAGCCCGGCTGTGCGCCCTCACGAATCCCTTGAGCTCAAGACGTCCTGAGCTTTGCATACACTTATTCCGTTGTTCAGTTAGTATCCGTTCACCTTTAGAGATTCAACTTGGACAACACATGCTTCATGCTTCCAGATTCTCCCCACTCTAAAGATATACACTTGAACGTTGTTTCTCTATGAATCCCTGTTCAGAAGTACACGTGCTGGAGTACGAGGAAGCGTGCAGATAAATATGAGATAATTCTTGCCAAGTGTATCTTGCACATGCCATTTTTTTGTATTTTTTTAATTTTAATACTTTTTTATTATTATTTCAGCTCATACAAACTTAATAGGTACACCAGTTCCCTCCCTCCCTCCTCCTCCCCCCGAACCCCCTGCTCTCCCTCCCCTCACCCCTCCCGCCCCATCCCCCCGTCCCTCCCGCCCCATCCCCCCGTGCCTCCCGCCCCAATTCCCAGAGTCCTTTCTTGTTGCACATGCCATTTATCCAATTAAGAGAGCTTCAATATTAATGCATAAGCCAGATTGCCGTTGAGATGAAGGGTAAACTGTGCACTGCATACAGCAGGAAGGAGTCATGAATGCAACACTAAAATTCAGGAGAGAGAGGAGTTAGCTTGTGTTGGGCCTTGGGGAAGAGATGAAAAGAGAAGTGGCTGAGAGGAAAGAGTGTCAGATACTCCCACTCACCCTAAAAAATCTGTCTGTGGTTAGCTAAGTCCTCCATTGTATATCTCCTTTGATCAAAAACAACCCTGATGTATGCAAGAAACACTCTCTTGTCTACATGTTTCAGTAGAACACACAGTGCCACACACATGGAGGTTCAGGTAGATTAGATGATTCAGCCTGGTTTCCTGCTACTTGGAAACAGACAGACTCCCCGCCACCATGCAGGGGTGGCTGTGACGTATTGGATTAAAGCTGACTTTTGCATACAGGTGTCATGTTAGCTGCTTTGCAGCACATTGACCCGTGTCCTAATGAATGGCTTCAATGATTCACTCAGAAAGAGCGAGAGCCAGGAGCCAGATAGCATCAGCCTAAGCTCTTGCCTGTGTCTGTGGGTGCTGCCTGGTGACAGGAAAGGATGAGGACCATTAGTGCGCAGAGCATCTTTCAGAAAGAAGCATGTTTCAGGATCATGTACAGTAGCTATTGAAATATTCACCCATATCTAGGGCGTTGAGATAAGCCACAGGGAATAGAAGATCCGTAGTCAAGTGTATATGAAGTGCATGTGTGCGAGTGTGTCAGAGGGCACTGTGTGTACCTTTGGAGGCCCAAAGGTGACTTCAGGAATCAGCCTGAATTGTTTCTACCTTCTTATTGCTTCGCTCTGGGATTTCCCAGGCTCCGTCCACCAGGGTAGGAAGTACAGGCTGCAGCCCTTTCCACCTAGCATTTTTCTGTAAGACCTGGGATCTAAACTCAGGACCTTTTGTTGGCAAGGCAGCCCCACAGTGAGGATTTTGAAGATTTCACATGCCATAAGTTTCCCAGTTACTGCATTCTCCAATTCAGCTTAGCCCAGAGATTAACCATGGATGTGTGACCAAGTCTAAATGGCTCGAGTAACCAGAGGGATAAGAGTGACTGTGCTGGATGTAGAGGGAAGGAGATCCAAATGTACGGAGCTGCTGTGGCAAGCTTATCTTGAACCACGCTCGGTGGTGACGTGAACCAGCGGCGGTGCTGTTAATTCTTGAATGAATGAGCGTGTAATGAAAGTGTCCCTGCCTTGGCGCATGGGCTACCATTATGAGCCCTTTGCATTTTTTTCCCTTTTGATTTTGGCTGACTCCGGACCTGGTGTTCTCTTCATTTCTTCCTCATGTTCCTTATGAGCAAAGGCATAGATCTCATTGTTTCCCCTAACTCAGCTGTGAGACACGCAGAGGAGACAGCTAAGCCTGGCAGACGTGGAGTTGGGTGGGGTGGGGACGTGGCAGTCTGTCCCTGGGCAGATGGCTCTTGGATCAATGGGAGGTACAGATGTAGTGCCAATAGGGTCTGTACCATGGAAAAAGGACTGCTGGCAGTGGTTTGGACTCGAGACAAAAGGTCAGGTCTCACAGGCGCTTCTAAGGCTCTGACAGAAAACCAGATGTCAGTTCTTGTGAGTCTTTCCGGGACCCTAAGGTGAAGGACTGATGGGTTAGAGTGATTTTGGTGGTTATGCGATTGAAACAAACAAGTCCCCAAACCTCAGTGGATGGATGTCAGAAAAGTTATTTCTCACCCCTATGTAGCCCAACGTGTTGTTCCTGGTGCCTGGCCAGGTGTCACTGGACATGTTCCCTTGGGGATAATGAAGCCTTCTGTCTGTGATCATGTCTCTCCCGAGGGTTGTGGACGTTCCACTGGGTTCCTGTAATCTGGCTGACGACGCGGCAAAGAAGCAGACCTCCACAGGGAGGATTTTAGTGGACCAGACCACGAAGTGGAGCACAGCACTGACGTCCACCTAGCTACAAGCTACGACCACACCTAACTACAAAGGAGGATGCAGCATACGTTTGGTCTCTTGTATCCAACAAGGAAATGAAATGGACAGTCTTTGTCATGTCTATAAATAGTTACAAATCCTAGTTATAAATTCTTGCCACCTAATGGATACTGTGCCAGTCTCTGCACATACATTATTTGCATATTGGTCGATATTTGAGATGAGGAGACTCATCTCGATGCTTTGGGTTCAGGCTAGAAGAATGTCTTTCTTCTCGCTGGCTCAAGGCCTGGGCTTAGTCAATCTGAAGCTGGATGGATTTTAGGTCCTTGGGTGTCCGCGGGTGGACAGGAGCTCAGTGGGAGAGACAGGGGCCGGGGACCTGGAGTCGTTAGCTTTAAAACACCGCTGCTCTGACTTAGGGAGGTGGCTCAGGGGTTGAATAAAGCCTTTGCCTCACGCGCTAAAGGATCCAAATATGGATCCCAGATCCCATGGAAAAAATGCCTGGCAGAAGTGGAGACGGCCTGTAGTTCCCACCCTGGAAGACCCTCTGATGTCATCCTTGGGCCTCCATAGACAGACAGACAGACAGACAGACAGACAGACAGACAGACAGGTACGCACGCACGCACACACACACAGCAGCAGCAGCAGTAACAGCAACAACATTGCTGATGAGTGACCCCTTCACAAGTTCTCACTCTCCCGGTTTACTGGTCCGATTGGGCTGGGGAGGGTTGGGGAGTGGGTTTCGCCTTAAGAGTTACTGGCCTGATCATTTTCTGGAGTCTTCTGCTGACTCTTGTTTTTCCAAGCTTCTCTGCTTCTTCCCACCCCCACACCCCTCCTCTCCCCCCACCCCCCGGCCCTCACATGGTTTCTCCAATTGCCTTTGATTTTCTTCCTCGTTGACACTGTGGACAAGGTCTGTTGGTAAGTTAAAAGAGTTTACCCAAGTTGACACTCTGTTTATCATTGATAATTTACATTCCAGCCTTCACGGGGTCCTTCCATTCTTGACCCACGGCCAGTGTGTTCGCTGCGTGCTTGGCACTGCACTGAGCAGAGTGCAGAAAGCGAAGGTCTCGTCTTCGATGGGCGAGATGCGGATGAAACCCGGTCTCTGTGCGACGGACATGTGGACACCATATGAGCATGTGAACTCATTCATCTCCCACAAGGCAGTGGCATCTTTGCCACATTCACAGAACTGCCCAGGAGTGTGGGACATGCAGAATGGGGCAGAGGTGACTTCCCCCATTTGCCCATGTTCAGTGCCTGCTTGGACACATAGTCCTTTCCTGGCCTTCAAGCTTGTCTTTCTGGTACCTCCAAATGATGACGGAGCTGGAGGTTGAGCACTCAGAGCATCAGCTGCTTCTTGTGTGTGACTTTGGGTGCGCCAAGGCGCCTCTTTTTGACCCCAGTTTCACAATGCTACTTCAAGTTCTACTCAGCTCTGAAGACCACGAATCTTGATTTTGCTTAATAACCTATGCAGTTGTCCTTTCACATGGCCAGAATGAGAGTGTTCTCCGAAGTCCGAGTTTTCTGTCTTTAAAATGGGGGACAAGGGGCTGGAGAGGTGGCTCAGGGGTTAAGCCTCTGCCTTGCAGGTGGAAGGTCCTGAGTTCGGATCCTAGACCCCATGTATAGATGCCGGGCAGAAGCGGGGGCGGCCTGCGTTTCTGGTCCTGGTAGGGCGGGGCAGAGTGAACAAGGAGGAGGTGGAGGCGTCCATGGTGGTTTTTTGCCCATGGTTCTATACACACACACACACACACACACACACACACATGCGCACACACGCACACACACACACAATTGAATAAAAAAAATAAAATGGGGGACAAGACCTGTTACTTCATAGGGATTTGCAAAGACTGAATGAGACTCGACATATAAGGGTTTTAGGTGGCAGTTGGCTCATGGATGCCAGCAAGCTTAGGCTCTCTGTGCATCAACCTCAGAATTAAGTACAGGCAATGGCTGTCTGGGAACAGACCCTCAGCATAGCCAGAGAAACCACATGTCAGGAGATGGCTGGTCAGACCTGTGGGGCAGTCTGAACTCTCGGACCTAGTGCCATTATTGTTAAACTATGGCTTTGGGGAAGAAAAGAGATGTTATTTCTGGAGCAAGCACCTGGCTTTGCCCTCTAGGAATAGCAGAAACCCCAGATAGGCCACGGAGAGGGCAGACTCTCTGTGGAAACACATGCAAATGTGTTTATCATTAGGCCTTCCTTCCACGCCAATAATCCATATCTTTTTCTCTTTCCTTTGTTGCATTTTTTTGCTCGTGGCCAGAAGCCAGACAAAACACACTGTCTGATAAGTTTCAACAGCCGATTCTGCCTTCCTGGGTTGCAGTGGGGGCTGACTTCCTTTCTCTAAGTTCAGGTGCTTTGCAAGTGGAGTTAGGGATTCGCCACTGGTCTCTGAGACCTCCTATCTGGTAGCATCTTCCAGTTAGAGCTGTGACCACAACACATAATGGCCAAGGCACTCAAAAGTACCAGTGGCCAGACCTTTGAAAGCAGGACGACAAATGTAAGAAAGAGGACAGGCCACCAGCATTGGAAGGCCAGGCAGGGCCCTGGTTTCCTGAGCACAGAGATGTGGGGTCTATTCTGCTTAATCTCACCCAACAATTCTCCATGACGTGGCGTGCCTTTCCTCTTCTATTTATTCCTTATAAAATATCTGATCCTCAAATACCTGATACTTGCCCACCTCTGTGTCTTGGAGCAAACCAGTCCATTTTTGGGGAATGCAGATTCCCTGTATTCCATAGGCACCCAACTAGTGTCAGGTCTCGACTAGTTACTTTCCTAAGACAGATGCTGTTTTACCTTCCTTCATCCTGCGCTACCTACCCATCACTTGCCTTTCATTGGAGGCTCAGCTCCAGCCATAAGTAGCTCTTCTTTTCCTGAATATTCCAGGTCCAGGTGACCTTCGTCTTTGTGGCAGTTGCTCTTTCTGCTGCTGTGAGACAGCATTCAGAGGCAGAGTAAGGGAGAAGGGGGAATTTATTTGGCTTATAGTTCCAGAGGGGGGTATAGTCTATTTTGATGGGAATCACATAGCAGAAGAAATGGCTGGAGGCTGAAACAGGAGGCTCGTTCAAATCACGGCATCAAGGCAGAGAGGGAAAGAGCAAACTGAGGAGGAAACAGGGCTGGGCTACCAAATCAAGTCCCACCTCTGTGATATGTCTGCCTCCAGCAAGGTCCTACCTCCTAAAGGTGCCACATGGTTTCCAAACATGAACATTAGTTATGGATGCAAACCAACAAGCCTACGGGGGACAGTTCACATTCAAACCATGCGGATCTCCTGTGGCCCCTGATTCCCTCATCTTCTCCATCTCCTCACTGCAAGGCCATTTGATATCATTATGCCTGATATGCAAGCTGCACACTTGCTGAAGAGTCTCCACTCACTGAAATCTACCTTTAGAGTGGCTTTTGCATTTTCCCTAATCATTAGTTTCAATTGAAACCCTCTGAAATCTATTTTTCATACAAGACTGGTTTCTTGGTAATATTAGCCAAGATGCCACAACTTTTCAATTACTTTGTGTGATTCAACTTATTCCTACTATAGTTCAACCCCCTTCGGTCTCTAACTTGCTCTCCTTCTAGTCTGTAAGCAAACCCTCAATACAGTGGCACTGAAAGAGAATATGCCCAGGTGTTCCTGCATGGGGAGCATCTTGGGGTGGAGAAATGCACCCTGGGGAGGGTAAGCATCTTCGTCTGCCTTATCCAAGCAGATATGGTCTTCCAGGAGATCATCATGAGCTCTTCTGCCTCCTGAGCTTTGGGTTCCGTGAGGAAGAGTGGTATTTCCAGTGCGTCTTACTGGAAAGGCCCTCCTCCCGGTGCCAGCTCGTGTCTTGACACAATGCCATCAACTGGGGATTTAAGAAAACAAAAATTTGGGTTGGAGAGATGGCTCAGGGGTTAAGACTCTGCCTTACAAGAAAAAGGTCCTGAGTTCAGTTCCCCCATGTCCCATGTAAAAATGCCAGGTGGAAGTCACCCTTGGCCTTCCACAAGGACACACATGTTCTCTGATACATACTAAAAAAAAAAAAAAAAAAAAAAAAAAAGAAAACAAAAATTCATTGTCCATAGTTCTGAGGGTTAGAATCCAGAATCAGGGTGTTGGCAGGACTGTAACCCTCAAGAGGTTAGAATAGGATCTCCCCTACCTTCTAATAGTTCCTTGGCTGGTGGACTATCACGGCACTGCTTATATCCATAGAATGGGAACTCATAGTAGACACCTTTACGTCTAAAGCTGGATGAGTGAAGGGAAACGCACACACCAGTGGGGTGGCCTGAAGAGAGGTAACTTATTACACTATGGAGGCCTGAACCCCCACAGGAGTAGACAAGCCAGAGTGAACCCTGAGAAGTGGGTCGAAGGGTGAGAGGGAGCGGGAGGGAATGGTGAAGGGAAAGGAAGGATGGGAAGGAGGAGGGAGGGAAGGAAGCTGGGATGAATATTCAATAAATGTAGAAAAGTAAAAAAATTAAAAGTAGAAAAAATTAATAACAACAAAGCTCACCCTGGAAACGCAGACTCCTCCTCATCTCTCTTCGATGGCTGAGGCTGGCGGTTCGTTGTGATAAAGCCAGATGTGGTACCTCGATGTAGGCAGTGAAAGGCAACGATGGCTCTTAATTTAGACTACAGGATGCCCAGTCTGCAAACCAGCAAGAGGGCCCTCGCCGGAGCCTCACCAGGCTGGCACCCTGACCTCAGACCTTTAGCCTCTAGAACTGTGAGAACAAATCTGCCTATCAAACTATCTGGTCTCTGGCCTGTTACTTTGACCGACCTAGTAAGACAGAAATCATTTTCTGAAGTTACAAGCTTGGCTCAGTAGAGTGGACTTCAACCTAAGTGTGCTATACTTCCTTTCTATGGCACTGTTCTCGAGATAGCTATGGATTTAGCTTGACTTTTCAAATATTTATTGAGTGTTTATTATGTGTGAAAACTTCTCTCCTGAATTCTCTTCCTCTTTTGTGTGTTCCTGTTCTTTCGTTTTCCATTTTCTCCCATTGATATTAGCTGGAATTGCTGTAGAGCAAATATTCTAAAATAACCCTTAAGAGCACATATAAGAGGCATTGGACTGTGAAGTCCTTGTACTATATATTATGTGTTCTGTGGTGAAAAGGTTGAGAAGGAAATGGTGTTCCAGGTTCCCTTTGAATTAGGAGGGTCTTGAGGTGTGTGACTGGATTTCATTCTCAGCCACTACAGGCAATGTGGAAATGTCCCTAATGATTTACTGTCCCTTGTCAAGTACCCACGGGCAGCATCTTCCATTGACCATTGATCTGATTCCTAGAATATTCCTGAGTGGCTGAGCTGTCCCCTGGGACCAATCCAGAGGGCCGACAGGTTGGAGCCTGCTCTGTGTGCCTACTGGACAAATCCGGTTCTCCGGTTCCTTTAGGCCACATCCCCTCCAGTTAGATTTCCCATTTGCTCCTTAGTTCATCAGCCCAGTGCCTTTTAGAAAAGCTTGTGGCTAAGAGGTTGAAACAGTGACCCCCTGGTGCACGTGAAGGGTGGGGTGGGGTGTCAGGGTGCGGGTGAGAGTGGATGGTTGGGTGGGGGGTAGGGTGACAACAGACATCGCCTCTATGGATCATGGCACAGATTCTGGGTGCTACTATTTACTGCTTGTACTGCTTGGGCTGGGTCTCCTTCCCCCTCAAGAAAGGAGACCAAACACATCGGAAGACTTGAACAAACATCGAAAAATGTGCTAGCTTCTTGAGACCCCCCCCTGCAAAGTGTGTGTGTGTGTGTGTGTGTGTGTGTGTGTGTGCGCGCGTGTGCTGTGGAGGCCCATAGGTGACATTGGGAATCATCCTAAATTGCTCTAACTCCTCATTGCTTTGCTCTGGGGTTTCCCAGGCTCGGGGTCCCAGGGACAGAATTGAAGATCACTGCTATATCAGCTCGCCATTTTTACTGTGGTTTCCGGGAAATCAAACTCAGGTCTTTTTGTCTACAAGGCAAAGATTTTAGCCACTGGGCCATTTCCTTAGCCTGAGACCGCTGTCCCTAAGGCTCTAGAGCTTCCCCCTTGGGCTAATTTGTCCCCCTCCCTGTGGAGCTGGTTGTATCCTCTGAATTCGGAAGAGACTCATGTTTGAGGCGCAGTAAATTGGCCGTGGGGACTGATGGCTTTGCCGAGTTGACCCTGCTTTCCTGGAGCTATGGAAGGATTAAAGAATTACATGTGATTAAAAGAGGCTCGGAAACCAGACGCCCCCAAATGACACTGTCTGAGAAGCAGGGACCAGTTGGCCAGTTTCAACTCATTCTTCCAACTGCCTCGAAGACAGGCGTTGTATTGGCTTTTAATCTGATCCCAAGGAGGCCCTTCTTGTCAATCAAGGCTTCCTTTTGCTGCTTGTGACCTGCACGAGTGTGTGTGTGGGGGGGTTCTGATTCAGAAGGCCGATCTCAGAGGAGCTGGGGGACTCGATCAATCGCAAAGGGGCCCACTCCATTTCTTTGCAGGAGCTAGAATGCATGGCTCTGCTATGGCTCCCCAAGGTGATGTGGAAGCTGTGTGTGTGTGTGTGTGTGTGTGTGTGTGTGTGTGTGTACGTGCACAAGCACATATATGCGTATGTCCATAGGTCTTCCTTTTTAGCCTGGAGTCAATTTGCTATTACTCTGTTGGCGAAAGCGATACCTGTTCCTATAGGAATGATCTTGGAGATGTTTTTCCCCCAACACAAATTTGCTCTCAGTCTTTCTCCCATCTGTCTGCTCCCCTAAGCCTGTGGTGTGACCCCAGGGCCTGGTTGTTTTGCCTTGTTTGGGCCTCTCGGGGTCTCTGGGAATGACTCAGGATCTACGATCTCCGTCAGCTCTGGAGCCAGGCCAAGCCCATGCCTTCTCTTCTGCTGTCTTCATTAATACTGGGCTTGCGTCCCGGCATTCCTGAGAAATTGATAGAGACAGAACATCAATTGTAGTTTAGGTCTACAATGGGGAAACTCACCGTGACAGGCTGGGGGGTTTCGTTGCCAGGGAAGTCGCTGGGCCTTTTCCTGGAGCGACCCAGAGTCGGGGTGCGCTGGGCTTTTGTGAGGTCATGGAGTGGGCCACAAGACAAGAGCAACAAGCCGCTAATCTGCTAATTGCAGCCTGGCTAAGTGATATTACCTTCGTGTTTGGCTTTCGGGGACTTGATGAATGGCTGTGTGTGTGAAGGAGAACAAACCGAGACGCCCTCTCTCAGGCAGGGAGGATGCCGTGGTGTTGAGTTCAGAACCCGGTGGACCAGGGTGGAGGCCAGACCGAACAGTTGTGGTGGGACCTGCAATTTTGCTCCTAGAGAGGGTGCAGCCTCAGGGTGGGAGAGGTGGTGGGGCCATGGGGTCCTGGGTGGGGCCACTCCATGGCCGCCACCCTCTTCTACCCGTTTCCCACAGTGTTTGAGAAAGAACGCGTGTCTGCCTTTTCCTGCCGAGGTCTCTGTGAGTCCCCATGTAATTTTCAAGAGCTCACTATGCACATATAGTGAGCTGGTGGTTTCTGAGGTTCCATTCCAGAGTGAGAATATGATGTCTTTTGTACACAGGCAGGGGACAGAGATGGTATCACTTGTCTCTGACCCTCCCTTGTTCTCTGTCCTGGCGAGCGAGCTGGTCTAGACATTTCACCCTGTCGACCCCTACAGGGGGAAATGGCTACTTTCTTTCCCTTGAATATCTCCAGAGGGTATGTCCGTCTCCTCTTTGCACTTGAATTTGACCTTGTTCTCCAACCACACTGGATTATGGTGGTCATCTTCCACTGGTCTTTACTTCTTGTCTTATCCTTTTTTTAAGTGTGTGGTGTGTAGTGTCTGTGAGCCCCCAGGGGCACACACATGCTAGGGTGCACACTTGCAGGTCGAGGACATCCTTCCAGTACCGGTCCTCACCTTCTCCTTTTTTAAGACCGTCTCTTCTCTGATGCGCAAGCCCGGCTAGCTGCCTGAGAACTTCTGCAGATTCTTGGGTCTCGGCCTCTCAGTTTCCACAGGCACTGGGATCATAGACACTCGTCACTGTGTCCAGCTTTTGTGTGGGTTCTGAGTTCAGGTCTTCAGGCTTGCAAGGCAAGAACTTTACCCATAGACCCATCTCCTCACCATGGTCTTAACTTAATTTGCTTCCCATCCTTCAGACAGAATCATCATCTAAAAATGCCACCCTGACCTGGCTAATCCTCCTTTCCCCAGTCTTTCAATGGCTCCCACTGCCTTCTGAATCCAATCCAGGCTTCACTGCTGACGTATCTCATGCTCCGGCCCCACCTCTTTTCCAGTGTTTACCTCCCATGTTGACCCACTTGCCTTGCCGTGTCCTTTCTGACAGCCGCAAGCCTTGGCGGGTAGTTTTCCTTGGTCTGGTCTTTCTTCCCTTTTCCGTCAGCTAACTCTGCCCTTTGCTTAAGTCTCAGCCTAAGGTGTCGATGCATTTGGAATGTCCTTCCTAACTCTGTCTAGGTCTGTTTTTTTGTGCTTCAGCCGTACAGCATTCATTATATTCCTGTTTCCTAGCCTTGGTCACAGGATGTGGAAGGAAGCCTTTCATTCACAGATGGTCCAGACTTTCTTTTGAAGGAGAAAGTGGATTTGGTTAGGAAAATATCTTGACAAACCACTTGGTTTAGAAAGCAAGACCCCCCCCCCCCCGCCCAGGAGCCTTGTTTAAGTCAGAGGAGACAAGGAAGCCAAAGAAGTTTTGAAATTGTTGTGGATAAGAACTGAGTAGGACTTGGGCCTGTGATAAAGCTGTGATTTCAGATACTATGAAGAAGGATCGCAAGCTGCAGGCTTGCTTGCCTAGAGTTGAGTTCAATGCCTGCCCGGGCCCCTTAGCAAGGCTCTGCTCCAAAATGAAAACTAATAAGGGCCTGGGGATAAAACCGAGTGGTGCTTTCCTAGTATGCATGAATTCAGGTACTAGTACAAGATTGAAAAAAGGGACTTGGTGGGACTAGAGCTTCCATCAGATGGGGGATCAGATGGAGACGAGATGGTCGAGTGTGTTGGTGGATGGCTAAAGTCTTTTCAAGGTCAGGATGCCTATGTCCAGCTGAACTTGTGGGCATTTTTGAAGCACAGGACATTTGTTTTCTCTCCAAACCTTCAGTAATCCTACACAATAGGGACCTATTGCAATTTTATGCCTATGCAAATTTGTGGTATCAGGCTACCAAGGGTGGTGGGTTCATGCGGGGTCCCTTTTGCAATAGAAATAAACAGTTGTAACACACCGAGGAAAAAATAAAATCCAGAGGGGTGAGCTGATACCAGAATGGGAGCTCTCTGTGGAAGACACAGGAGCCCTGGCGAGGTGTTTGGATGTTGCCAAGGTGCGGACCATGGAGCTTATTAACTTTACTTGGACTTAGCATACTGGAAGGCTCCGCTTGGTTCCCTGGATTCTGATTCCGTGTTTACTTCCTTGCTGAGATGAGACCTGAAGGAGGCATGTGCCCGTTATACCATCACCTTACTGAACTCTAAACACGCTTATGGAATGAACAAAGGAAGCAAGAAAAATGTGAAGTGGTAAGTCTTTGAGGGACTAAGTGGAAATGTCCCGGGTAGACCTGAGTTCCACGTGGCAATGGGAAGATGGTCCCCAGATGCCCTGAGGGTAGAATACATGCTGCAGCGTATGCTTACCAACCACTCTGTGCTGGCAGATTGCAGGGGGCTCCACGGGCCTCGAGGCTGGAAGACTTTCAGAAGAGTGAGTCATGGTTTCTGCTTGATGCATTTTTTTTGTGGAGGGCTTTTAAGTCAGGACTAGAGGATTTGAAGCTTCACACCAATTCATGTCTCCTTAGCCATCTACGAGGTCTGATCTCTGTTCTCAGGGTAGATACAGCTCCACTGAAAAGCTGGATATGGATGCCGGGAGAAGAGTCCCACGGGACAGGGCATGGTGGTGAGTTAGACTTTGGTACCTACCCAAGGAAGGGTGCTGTCTCTGATCTCATGAGCATCCTCAGATCTGCCTACCGGAAGCTTCTCCTGCAAAATGGTAGAGCCCAGGACCCAGCAAGTTTCTTTGCATATAGTGAATACATCATTGATCATTGAGGAATGATCCAAGTGATGGGTCTTAGAGGTTCTGCTTTTCCCTAGCAGTTAGTTTGGCTTTTACACTACCATGTTTGTTTAATTGCCTCATTCATATTTTTATGCTACCTCTGAAAGCATAGGATTATCCTAACAGATCACATTTTTATGATGACCTGGATATGAAGGACAAAGATAAATCTGTGTTTTGCTTTTCTATATCCAGAATGCTGGATTTTTCTAAACCCCCAAATCAGACCAAATGTCTCATGATGTTCACCTTTCTGTGAGAGTTATTAACCCTGCCCCCCCCCAGTTTTAAAAATGTGTATCTGCCAGTGGAATTACCTGAATGAGCCAGAGCATCCTTGCCAAATTCATTTGCCCTGAGGACAACCTCAGAGCTGATAGACTTTAATCAGATTCTTGGAAAGCTTCGGTCAATACTTCTTCTAGCCCTGATCCTCTGGGGGGCTTCATCCCTTGTTAGGGTCAGAGCAGTTCTTTGGAAAGCTGGTCTGGGAAGAGCTACAGTGAAGCATGTTTGTCTTTTCCTCTTAGTGAAAGGTTGCAGGAAATTTTTTTTGCAGCGGATGAATCTCACGGGCCCGGCTCTGCACCAGACCGATCAGCCTGGACTTTGTCTCTGGGGGAGCAAGATGTCAGTAGGAACCGTAACCACAGTGGAAGAGGGGGACGAGTCCCACACCCCATCAAGAGACACCTGCCTTCCTTCGGGTCACACGAGTCTTTGTCCTCCCTAGAACTGACTTGCGCTGGGACAGGCTGTGCCCCCCCTCGTTTTTCTTTCTGGATGGATTGCTGTGATTCTGCTGCTCGGCGGTTCCCATTCTAGAACCATCCGCACCACTTCCTGAGCTGTTGTGCTCCTTGCTTGAGCACATGCTATTTCCTTGCCTGGAATGGGCTTCATCACTCTCCCCCGTGGATTCTGCCTTCGCTTTCAGAATCAGTTATTAGCTCCCACGGGAATCCCCTTTGGCCCCTCTCTTCAGGCAGCCGGCCCCTCTGAGCTCCATCATGCCTCGTACCTCCCTCCCTCCCTCCTGCCCTACTTGCGTTGGTAGGAAATGAAATTTGGACTCACCTTGTCTCTTTCACTGGCTATGTGATCCTTGAGGGAAGGGGTGTTGTCAGATTTATTACTGAATTTTCACCATTTTGAAAAATGCCCAATGTAGTGGGTGCTCATTAAATGCTTGTTTGTGAAACACAGGGGGATGTAGGGGAGAAAGGGGAGGCAGGAAGTAAAAGGGGAAGGGAAGAAGAGAGAGGAGGGGTTAGAAAAGGAGGGAGTGAGGCAGGAGTGGTAGATAGATTTGATAGACAGAAGGACAGATAGCTAGACAGACATATAGATAGATAGAAAGAACACTTGAACCCATGCCGGTTGGAGGTTCTGACGAGGGTTTCTCAGACAAGTGTGGACTTGGGGCGCCCTCTCCCCAGTGTGCTCGAGTCTGTTCAGTCCACTGGCTGAATGGTTTTGCTCCCTATAAATAGGCTGCCCTGGCTTGGCTCACCAAGTCTCTTTCTTCCCCAGATCTCTTTCCTCCCAGCCCGTCTTACTCTCCACCCCCTCCTCTGTGCCCTTGCCACCCCCACGACTTGCCATCTTCTGAGGTCTAATACTAGCTCCTCTCGCTGGGCATCATCCCCAGCTCTTCTGCCCGCTCGTGCCCCTTCCTCGATTCCAGCAGCCCTAACTCACATGCTCCTAACACCCAGACTGTTCCACTGACCAAGGTCCCCGTCTCCTCAGAGAACGGAAAGTAAGCAGGTGACCAGAGGCCAGTCCATCATCTCTCTCTAGCCTGGGACCTATGAGCTTAGGGGACGCTGAGTCTTGCTTAGATTGGCAGCCATGGGAGGCTGCTGCAGGCTAGGCGGGTCCAGTGCTGTACCGAGGACGAGGGTGTGCGTTCCCTGGAAGCAGGTGCTCTCATGGGTGATTTGGGGGAACTTCCATTCCATAATATTTCCTGCCCTCGGAATGCCACCATTCGGGAGAGTAGCCCATCTGAGAGAATCTTCCAGACAGAGATGAAAGAGCTTCTTCACTGGGGCCCATCTGTGGAGAGGAGAATTTCAGGAAGGAAGGAACAGGCAGGACAGGTGTGGGCTGGTCGAACTGCCGTAAGTTAGAATGGAAAACCCAGAGAGATGTGGGTCTGCTCCCCATCCCTGCTGAGGAAACTGGGACCACCATCCCTTCTGATCTGGAGAGGCCACTGCAAATGAAGTGCTTCTTTGAAAGGTCCCCTGGAGCCATCCTTACCGGATGGAGATGCAGAAAATAGTTTAACGAGGACACCAGCCTGCAGGCGCACCTGAGCTAATTCTGTTGACAGAGGCACTAACCTGACAGCTCAGAAAGGAAGGAGCCATTAAGCCTCTTTGGGGGCGCATCATTCCTGCCAGACGGACAGAAGCAGCTCACCGAGGAGGAGGCAGGTGGTAAAGACATTCTGGGGACTGCTGCACCAGTCTGGCCTGCTAGCCAGCCCCCCCCATCCACAACAGACCACAGACTCATTAGATAGATGCTCACTAGATCACAGAGTGGAACTTGAGGGATGGCTGATGGGTGGTGAGGAGGTAGCCAGTGCACGGAACAGGGGTGGACAGGTCAGGAGTTGCCACGGGAGGACGCAGATATGGACGGAGAGTCCAGGGCCAATACTTTTGGAAGTTGCGGACTATGAGTTATGGTGAGAGACATTCTGAACCTTTGCATCCCCCTTCGCATTCCTTGTGCGCACACACGTGCACCTGCAGGAGAAGAAGGTTTGCTGAAATGACGCTTGCCTCTTCTTCATGGGATGCATTCTGAGCACTGCATTTCATTCTTCCACTTGAAAATGCTTGGGAGGGCCTGGGGAGATAGCTCGGTCCGTAAAGTTCTTGCCACACAAGCGTGAAGACCCAAGTTCAAGCCCCAGTACCTGTGTAAAAAATCAGATGTGGCCACGACGCTTGCTCGTAATGCCAGTGACAGGGGAAGTGGAGACAGGTCTGGGTCTTTCTGGATAGTCATCGTAGCCCTACTGGTGATGCATGAGTGCCAGGTCTCACTGAGAAACCCTGTCTCAAGGAAACAAGGTGGCCAGCTCCTGAGGGATGCACCTAAGGTGGACCTCTGGTCTCTACATGTGGGAACACGCATGAACATACACATGCACAGAGAGAGAGAGAGAGAGAGAGAGAGAAAGAGAGACAGAGGGGAGAATAAAATGCTTCTGCCCTGCAGTCATCATATAGGCTCACTGAGGAGTTGCTTGCCATAAAGCATAACTAAGGCAGAGGGAGGATCGGGATGGAAAGGAAGCAAGCTTTTGAGGTCTGCGATGGTGGGTGGGCACAGTTTTGTCCTCGGCACCTGTTCAGTGGGGAAACAACTGTGCCTCTTTGTCAGGTTTGCTGTAAAAGTTCAGCGATACAGTCTGCATAGGGCGTTTACCACAGGGCTTGACACGGCAAGCATTTCACGACCATTAGGATAACGGTGGGGAGGAGGAAGGAGAAGACGGTGAGGAGGATGAAGGGGATGGTGGTGAACATGATGCTGGTGAGGTTGGGGGGAGGATGAAGACGTAGATGAGGGGAAGTCAGAGGGAAGAGTGTGAGTTTAATGTCCCCTGTGGTTGGCGGTGCGGGGATGCAGCTCGTTATCTCGATGCTGGTCTACTCACTAATCACCGAAAGGAGGAAGGCACTTGCGCAGGTTCAGTCTTCCTGGGTGAGCATGAGCCGTGTTGTCCCTCGCAGCTCGGCCTCCTTCCAGCAGCCGTCCCTGAGCAGCCTGTCTTCTTTGCTCATTCCTGGATTTTCCTGCAGCACAGAGCGCCTAGACTCCACGGTCCTCCCTAGCCCGCCTTCCTTAGCTGTGTCCCACATGCAGAAGGGCTGCTCCTGGAGCTGCCAGGATTGGGGTGGGCAGAGTCTTTCTGGAAACGGACCCCTGGGGCCCGTGGGAAGGGACGGTCACCTGGCTCCGGCACGGCCATTGGCCACAGCCATGAGTAGGGCTCTTGGAAGTTCTTCGGCCTGTGTGCTGGGCTGGACGTTGCGGATCGGTGGCTGTGGAGGCAACAGCTCTTTGCCCTGCCGTTCTTTCTTTCCACTGCACGCGTGTCCCTGGCTCGCCCCTCCTTCCCGGAGTGAGACCCCCAGGATGTGGGTGTCAGAGCAGAGCACGTGGGAGACTCGGGGGCAGCGCAGGGAGCAGCCCGAGCTGCGGCTGGGTGCGGCCTCTGCTGTGTGATGTGAAGGCATCTACCGGACGCCACAGAAGCTTCCTGCCTGGGGAGGGGACGGTGCTGAGAGCGCCGAGCTTAGTGCGGGTCCGAGGGGGCCATGAGGATGCATCTGGTCCCCTCTGACCCTGCGGCTCCCTGTGGCAGGATGTCCCTTCCCTCAGGATACCGATCCGTGGCGAGTCCCTTAGGACCTGGGGCCTGGCTCGGGCCCAGCCGCTGCCCTGGCAACCTCGCCCTGCTCCACATTCTCGTCCTGGTGGCCTGGTAGAGGCTCGCTGGTGCCACGAGCAGCATGTTACGCAAGCAGGAACCCAGAGGATTCTTTTGTTAGGTTTAGATCTCTTTTAGAAATACCTTCTCTCACTCTGTAAATAGTCCCCAAGAAGAGCAGCCATATTTGAACTAACCGTCGCCACCCGCGCGTGAAACTCTGCCCTGCAGACTTGTGTCCCGGCCACGACTTGGCTCCGTGGAGTTTCCACCTGATGCGCTCTCTAAAGACGGATATACCCGCTGGTTATATGAAAAACCAAACTGAGTCTTTAACTCTGCAGAGGGTGGCCCCGGGCTTCACCTCTGAGACTGTCAGAGAAACTGAAACATTGAAGTCCTTGAGGAGCTAATTGTACTCTGAAGATGGAGGGAGGGAGGAAGAGAAGAGAGAGGTATTAAAGGATGTAAGGAGAGAAAGAGAGAGAGAGGGGGGAGGAGGGAGGAAACTTCTCAGGTAAGGCTTAGGCTCGCCGGTAATGCTCTCGAAGGTGAAGGTCTACCCACAGTGGAGGGAGGCAGGGGACAAACTACAGGACCCGTCAAAAGATGGGAGCCATGGCGCCAACGGCCACGCGGTTGCATTCTCTGCAGCCAAGGGAGCCCAAGAGTAGGCTCTTCCTGTGTCCTTGGGAGGTGGCCGGCCGGCCGATGGACTGTTCCTAGGGTCTGGGCACAGGCAGGACGCCAACCCCAGCATGTCTCCGCCCCTGGCCGGGTGCGGCTAGGGGCTGGGGTGGGGACAGTGTCCACTGGAGGGCACTGCAGCACCACCTTGGGTGGCTCTGGCAGCCCCTCCGCCCGGGAGGGCGAGGAGAGCTTCACACACCCAGCCTCAAGGTTAGCTTCAGGGGGCAGAGACGCAAGGGGTTTTATTGCCAGTTAGTCACCACACAATTGTACCCTCGTGGTGCCAGAATCTTTAGCAGCAGTCGCTCCCCCTTCTTTCTCACACACCTTGTACACCTTTATTCACAGAGGAACACGTGGACCCAGATGTTCACCCTCACACACATCGACAACACGCGCATGCATGGACCGGCTCCTTAGGGTGGGTGTGCCGACCCAGTTTTACACTGTTGATCAGTCACGTGACCTTCCCCCCCCTGTAATCTCCCGCGTATGCACGGTTCCCCCGGCGCCCCCCCACTTGTGTGGGGTGTGCTGTAAGGCGACCTGGTTCGGCCATGTGCCTCCCACATGCGGGCGCCTGGAGCAGCTGTTTGTGTGGTGGGGCTGATGTAATGTCAAGAAATTTCGTGTTATATTTAAAATGACACCTGTAAAAATAATCTTCAATTTGCAATTTAAATACTGTAATACTCAATTATGCGAGCTTACAGGAAGTGTCCCGGTGGCTTGGGAGAGCATTTCCTGTGTGTCCTGGGAGCAGTGCGGCTAGGATGAGCCCGGCATCCTTCCTGAGTGGTCCTCCAGGGGGCCGGATATAACCGCTCTGGGGTTTCCACACCCGCCTCGGTGCCCTCTGCAGCTGGCTGGGGTCCCCTGTCCCCTGTCTTCTAGCTGCTGCTTTCAGTCCCTTAGGAGACAGTGAGAGAGAGAGAGAGAGAGAGAGAGAGAGAGAGAGAGAGAGAGAGAGAGAGTAGCTTTGTGAGGAGAATCCCAAGTATCTCAGAGCTCATGGCCCTATGTCCCTAGGAGTCCCTAGTAGCCTCCTAGTTCCCTGTAATTGCTGCCTGGAGCCGCAGTCTGTCACCTCACATAGCACCCCACCACCCCGCCACCCCTTCTCCCTGCCCCATAGTCTCAAGTGTGCAGTGAGGCTCTCCCAGATTGCAATCCGTAGGCGGGGGGGGGGGGATCCAGCCCCCGGCGCTCAGCACCTGGCTTCCCCCTCAGCTTTCCCGTGTCACTCAACACAGGCAGCACAGGCGCTAGACACACATCCGACCCCTGGTGCCCATGAGGCCCCTAGATCCGTAGTCCCTGCTCATAGTGCTAATCTCCACACCCCAAACTAGGCCGCAGCGCTTAGCCTCAGCTGCAGACCCACAGAACACGTCTCTGATGGGCACCTTAGGCTGAAGGCACCCACACTTCGCCCACCACTTCTCTTCCAGGCCTGCATCTCCCTCCCTTGCTTTTTTCTCTTCCCTCTTCTGAGTGACCGCACGGTGGACACTTGGAGCTCTCACCCCTGAGGTGCCGTCTGTAGGATCCGCTCAGTTGTAGCCTGGGCTCACGGTCCACCCTGGACTTCCCAGAGTCCCCTGCGCCTCTGTTGACCACATGTGGGACTCACAACACTTCTTCTGCCCTGAAGTCTTCCCTCCAGCCACAGGCATGTTCTCTCCTGACCCCCAGGACTCTGCAGGCCTCCCCTACCCCATGTACCTCTTGGTTCCCTAGCTGCCAGGGTCTATCCCAGAGCCCCAGTCTGAGCCTTCAGTGCCCTCCAGCGTGGGCCCTTATGTCTGCGCCTGTCTCCTACAGTGATGGCAAGATCTGGTGTCCCTGTGCCTGTGTCAGCATCTCGCACCTGATAGGTCCCTGTACAGAGTGGGTCTGCTGGATAATGAATGCAGAGACTGTGCGGCTAGATGCTAGCTGAAGCTTCTCTCAGCTGAGACGGACAGAGATGGAGAATCCGGAGATGTCTCTCCCGAAAGAAAGGAAGATGCCAGTTGATTGTTCCTTTTCTTCTCTTTCCTGTCTACATCTTGTCCCTGGAGACAGTTTTACACACCTGCACAAGAGGAAAGATTAGATTGGTATGCTGCAGTACCTCAATGTTTATAGGGTGCCTAGAAAACAGTCCCTGCGTGTGTGTGTATGTGTGTGTGTGTGTGTGTGTGTGTGTGTGTATGTGTGTGTATACTTGTGCACACCTTTAACCTGGTGAATCCAAGAACTCTCCTTCATTCTTTGAAGGCTAAGATGTGAGAAATTAGTTTGTGTAGCCCATTTCCTGAATGCCATACACACACACACACACACACACACACACACACACACACACACACACATCCCAGATAGCCTCTCAAAGATTTTTTTTCAGGCATTTTATTTCATTTCATTTTTGATCTTTGCAGCAAACTTTGGGAGGATTTCGATATTCCCATTTTATAGATTTGGGAACTGGTTCAGCAAAGTAGAGTCACTTTCCCAGATTCACATAGGTACAGCGGAGCCAGAATTCATAAGCCAGCCTAAGTTCATGTCTTCTGTCTACAGACCCAGCTCCCCAGCACCTGTGAGAAGTGGGCAGGGTGGGGGGTGTTATTTCTGTTTTGCAGAGGATGATAGATATTCAGGGTAAGAGGTTTCTTTGTGGAGGGTTCTCATTTTGAAAGCAATGGATATTTCCTGGGTCATGGACAACTGGATCCTGCCCAGAAAAACTAGTGGTGGTGAGGGGTCCTCCACATTGACTTTGGGTACCCTAGAGGTCCTTCTTGCCCACTCCTCCCCATCCTTTCTTTTCATAGCACACTCAGTGGGGAAAGTGCTTGGCTTTTGGATTTCTGCATTTTTTCCCCCTTATTCACACCGCACTTGACATCTCTAGAGCTTGGTTATTTTTGGAAGCCGCGCCTGTGAGAATGGACCTTTGTTTGCATTTCGCCTCTCCCTGGAGGGGCAGGTGGGGGAGCTGCGAGCCAGCAGGTCAAGACCCTTCTTCCCCTCCAGCTCTGCAGTGCTGGGGGAGAAGGGCTTTGCCTTCCCTGGGGTAAAGGTGGGAAGAATCCTTGCAGAAGATCCCAGGAGCCAAGTTAGAGTTTGTTTACTTCTGATGGAAGACTGATTCTGGAAGCTTCTCGTCTAGGCTACTTTTAGCAGGTGTCCAGTTCTGGGGTGTTTCTTGTCACTTTAGATATTTATGTAATGACGTATATCAGAGGTGCAGAAGAGTGATTGTTGCTTTGTGTGTGTGTGTGTGTGTGTGTGTGTGTGTGTGTGTGTGTGTGTGTATGCATGCATATGTGTTTGCATCTGTGCACGTGTATGTATTTTTGTGTGTTTGTGCATGTGTATCTTTCCATATGTGTGTATGTGTGTGGCATGTGTGTGTGCACATTCCAGCCTGCAAAGGATGCATTGTAGAAGCCTGTGAAGGGAGTAGACTCTTCCTGTTAATTTTTCCCAAGAGAGGATATGTAACTCTGTTTATGTCCTCAGGCCCTAACTAAGAGCTGGTACATAGAGGCATTTTATAATAATTATAGAGCAAATTCCTTCATTTTAAATTACTCCTTTCTAATGAATTGAAGTATAATTACGTACTGTAAGAAGCACAGAACTGAAGGATGCAGTTCAGTGAGTTGACAAATGTAATTTTCACAAAGTCCACAACATCAAGAGATGAAGACTTTGTTTATCCGCAGCATTTCCCAGGGTCTCTCTTTGTTTTTTCCTAGTTTCCTCCTCCCTCCAGGAAAAGCAACACTATCACCAATGCCCATCCTTATAGGTTCAGTTTGCCTATTCTTGTAATTCGTATTAAATAGACCAAACAGTATGAATTTTATTTCTTTCTGGTTCCTTTAGCTTCACATAATATTTTTCAAGACTTCACCATGTTGTGTCAGCAGTCCTTCCTCCTTCCCTCCCTCCCTCCCCTTCTTTCTCTCTTTCTCTCCTTCCTTCCTTCCTTCCTTCCTTCCTTCCTTCCTTCCTTCCTTCCTTCCTTCCTTCCTTCCTCCCTTCCTCCCTCCCTCTCTCCTCTTTCTCTCTCTCTCTCCTTCCTTCCTTCCTTCCTTCCTTCCTTCCTTCCTTCCTTCCTTCCTTCCGTTCCTTCTCTTTCCTTCCTTCCTCCTCCCTTCCTCCTCCCTCTCTCCTCTTCTCTCTCCTCTTCCTCCTTCCTTCCTTCCTCCTTCCTTCCTTCCTTCCTTCCTTCCTTCCTTCCTCCTTCCTTCCTTCCTTCCTTCCTTCCGCCCCCCTCCTCCCTTCCTCCCTCCCTCTCTCCTCTCTCTTTCGCTCTCTCTCTCTCTCCTTCCTTCCTTCCTTCCTTCCTTCCTTCTTTCTTCCTTCCTTCCTTCCTTCCTTCCTTCCTTCCTCCTTCCTTCCTTCCTTCCTTCCTTCCGTCCTTCCTCCTTCCTCTTCCTTCCTTCCTTCCTTCCTTCTTCCTTCCTTCTCTCTCTCTCTCTCTCTCTCTCTTCTCTTTCTCTCTTTCATAGAATAGGACTCTGCATTGCCTGTGGAGGCCCAAAGGTGACTGCAGGAGCCCCTCTGGGTTGCTCTGTTTACCTGGGATCTGGGATCTGAACTCAGGTCCTTTTGCTTATGAGGCAAAAGTTTTAATCCCTGAGTCATCTCTCCCATTCTAGTTCATTCCTTTTCATGGTTACATGCTAGTCTATGGTTGAATGTACTGCAGTATTTTTTAAAATGCATTTTCCTTTGTTGGACTTTTGGGATGTTGGCAGCTTGGAGCTGGGTGTATTCACACAAAAGTCTGTGCATATATATTTTCTTTTCCTTTCCCCAATTATTGAGAGTAAAGCTGTTGGGATCATAAGCTAGATGCAAGTCTGCATGCTCTTTATAAGAAGTTTCCACACAGTTTTCTAGAGTAGTGTACCATTTTCACACTTGAACCAGCAAAGTCTGAGGAGTGTGGTTGGCATGGTTCATTTTCAGCATTTGACACTGTGTGTGTGTGCGTATACACGTGTGGAATGCAATGTGTATATTCCATTCTAGTGGGAGAGTAACCAGAAGTCATTGTTTTCATCTGATTCTGTGACTATTAATGATGTTGAGCTCTCTGTGCATGTATCAAACGCTTAGATTTCTTCATTGCCAACTGGTCTTTTCATAGTTTTATGTGATAATTTAAAAATCAAGTTTTGAAAATGAAAAAAATACAGTCTAAATTTTAGTTTTTGTTTAGTTCTTTGTTGGCTTAAGAATTTTTTGTGACATATCTTTTAATGTTTGTGTATTTTTAAATGAGAATAAGTTGGATATGTCATTTTTTCTATAGTTAGCATTTCTGTGCTCTACTTAAGAAAATTTTGCCTACATACTGGTCTCTCTCTCTTCTCTTCTCTCTCTCTCTCTCTCTCTCATCACACACACACACCACACACACACACACACACACACACTCATCCACATTCCTTCTTTCTCCCCTTTCTTTTTGATGACTTTAGTTCCCTCGTTTAAATTTGTCAACATGAGCGTCCAGTGCATTTTTGTGCCTGGTATGAAGTATGGGTCAAAGTTCCCTGCTTGACGGATGAATCCCACAGACAAGCATTGGCTCAGCAGCTCTGCTGCCCCAGGGAGCAGCTGGGTCCCCGGTATCTTCTCAGGGCAGCATGAGGCACAGGTGTCCGGGGCAGCCACTGTAGGTGTAAGATAATTTCTCTGTCCCAGGGGAGCCTTCCAAGGTGCTAAGTGAGGCTTTGTCATACTGGGGTCGTGTATGGCTCATAGGCAACAGACTGGAATTTCGAGGGGGGAGCTCTTGTTCTCTGAGGTCAGGGAAAACTCTTCAGAGGAGGAGATTCTTGGAGTGGGATTTGAAGGATAGCAAAGATTTGGGTGTGCTAAATTCAGGAAACGAACTCAGAGAAATCAAGATCCAGGATGTCTATATGCCTAGCTAAAGGAAAAATGGATTTAGAGGGAGGTGTATATTTTCAAGTGTATGTTATACATGTCAGTATAGACACACATCTCTATCTAATGCATGTCTAGATTGAAATTTCAATCTTAAATCTAAATCTAAGTCAAGCCTATGTCTATATCGGTGTATGCTAATGTCTATGTCCTTGTCTCTGTCTTGCACTGACAAAAGCTAGTGGACTACAGCCAGTGTGTCCAAGCATGGCACTAGGATGGCATGCGTAGGGCAAGCCACGCCAGTTGTCTGTTCCTTCTGATGGCATGGGGTGGGGCATGTCCAGGAGGGACAGAGGACAAGGTTTGTTGGGTCACAGCTGGACTCCAGTCCTCTGGCTGATCTCCTGGGTTTCCATCCACACACCCCTTAGCTCCCAGTGCCCGCGTCCGCAGGGAGCGCTGCGCGTGACTCTCAGTCCATCCTTGGCAGGAGCGAGGCTGACTCAGCTGGACCCTTTGCTGTGCTCTTCCCCGCAACCCAGCGTGCCCTGGAGAGGAGCACGCATGCTCGTGAGCTACATGCCCTGGAGGGGGGATCCAAGCAAGCACCGTGCCTTGGAGTCAGGGGTTGGGGTGGGGGACCTGCTGTTCTTCTTGGAGCCTGAGTGTCTCTTGGAATCAGTCGCTCTGTTTATTTTCCTACCGCCTTAGTGATGGGTCCCTGCTGACTTGAAGGGAAGCTATGTGTCCTGTGGAGGAGGCCCCGAGTAGCTGTTTTTTTAATCCAAATTTGGGGACGTCTCCATGGCCCCTGAGCAATCCTTGGGCCAGGAGCAGAGCTTGACTCCTGTGTGTGACTCCTAGAGGCTGCTTGGCTCTGGGGGGAACCCAGGACCCGAGGGTGAACCCTGTGGGTCTGGGTCTGGGAGCCGAGACTGGAACTTGGGTCTGTACCCTGACTCCATGACCTGCCCCTGAGTGTCAGTGGGCATCATCCTCATGTGGACCGCCAACCTCGACTCTCTTAGTGCATCCTAGCCTGCCTCGTCAGGGCCTCGAATGACTCCCATGGAGTACCAGCAGTGTTGCTTCTTCTAGAAGGTTCTCCCTGACTACCTCTGTCTAGTTTAAATTCAATTTTCATAATCATGTTGTGTCTTGGTTATGCAATGATTTTCAGTTCTTACCCTGCTTCGGTCTTTAGGGATGTCTCCTGTTTGTTTTCACAGCTATGATGAACGTGTGCTGTCTCTCCTGTGTGGGTGGGGCGAGGGCTATAGAGATCTGACTTGTTTCGTCTCAGTTTCCTGAGTACTTAGCACGCACTCAATGGGAGCTTAGATCATGCAAGGATCACTCCGTCTGTTAGAATTCCAGATGCCTTTAGAAGGATCCAGGCACTCCATGTCCACAACATTCCTTGTGTAGATGTCTTTTCAGCATACACACAAAGTAGGATGCTTGCTTGTTTGCGGCTATTCTCCTTTAAGCAATCTAGGAGCCGGTCAAGGACAGTGTTGTAGTCACCTGCAGGGGTTATGATTTGGCATTGACGCAAGTTGCGAAGCACCGAGTAGTCGGGTAACAAGAGTCAGCGAATCTGAAGCCAGAAAATTCCCCTTCCATTTTTGCTCTTGCTCTCTTTTCTCTCATTTGCCAAGTTTGGAAGAATCTTCCCTCCCGCTCAAGTTTAGATCCAGAACATTCCCTAGTGATTGGTATGGGAGAGATCCTATCATGGTTCTATTAGGAAAAGGCAGAAACTTCAAGAGGTGTGGCTTGATGGGAGATTTTGCAGCCTTTCTCTGTCATCTACACAAATGTAGCTACACAAAAAGGAAGATGGAGAGGGATACCAGAAGCTGCCCCAAGATGCTCTTAGAAGTCATAGGTGATTAACAAAATCTCCAGGACCGGGGATGTGATAACTTTGAATGGGCTGTTGGTCTGGTGGTCTCAGGGCCCCCAGAACAATATGCACCTTTGCCATTGCTCTTGGGGCCCTCCGGAAGTTATAGTGAAACCCAAGCTCTGAAGACAACCACACACTTGGACACAGAACATGGGGAAAACATGCTGGAATGGATCTAGAAATTTCCTTCTTGCTGGTCAGCTTTTCGTGGTACCAAAAGGTACCGTGCAGGCTGGTGGGGGTGGGGGTGGGGAGGAAATTGGTCAACGGTCTCACCCAGCTGTGAAAGCTGCAAGCCACAGTAACAACCACCCTGACAAGAAGTGACCAGTGGTGCAACAATGGCGTGAATACTATGGGATCAGCCACCTGTTTTCTCATGGGACTTGAGGCCCGTTTTCCAGCACGGAACACTTGGCTACCGCTGTCAACCACGTCCAGAGCCTGTGGATGGGGAGATCCCAGAGGGAATCAAACCCTTCCTCTTTCGAAGTTGGCATCTCGGGTGTTTTGTTATAGTAATAGGAAGCTCACAACACATTCCCTGTCCAGGTCACATGCTCTCAAGGGCTGAGACTGTGACCGGTTTGCACCGGGTTCTAGACACAGTCCGTGGCTGGGCTCGGTCATGCCTGCGGATGACGTGCTTGGGACTTTCCAGGCTGAAGATCACAGAGGCAGGTTTGATGAGCTCTCTAGGTAGGCTCCACCAAGCTTTGATCCAGAGTTTCCATCATAGTTTGGATCCCTGACGTGGCGCCTCTGAGAGACGGATGAAGGTGGTGGACGCTGGGCCGTGGGTGTGGAGGGAGGTGATAATCCTGAACGTCCACTGGGCAGGCAGCACCTAGGGGTCAGCGCGGAGGCCTTTGGTACATAGCGGAGCCGTGGGCTGGAGACCTGCCTCCCCGTGACTCATAAGGCGCTTCCTACCTTCCGAAGGCGTTTGCTCTGGGCTTCTTAGAACGCTTTCCTCGCAGTCCTTCCGCAGCTCCCTCAAATGTGGAGTGGAGTAAGTTGATCCCTCTGGAACTCAGGGCCCAGTCAAGCCTAGGGGTCCGGTCCTGATTACACAGGCCGAGGGGGCTCCCTGCGCTGCCATGTGACCAGGTCATGGTTGACCTGCAACGGGACCAGAGCTGCTGAGGATTCCCAGGAGGGCAGCGCTCGGGTCCTGGGCGTGAGCTCTGATGGACGATTGTTATTGTAATGTGTGCGCAGCTGAATGACATCATGCGACTGAAGGAGAAGGAGAGTTGGTTTTTTTTTTTCAGTCTTTTAACGCAAGTTTATGTTTTTCAGACCTTAAAACTGCAGGTCATTTTTTACATTTGCTATTGAGAGCAGATGTGACTGATCCCTATCGGGTTCTACTGAAAAATGGCGGGGTTGCGAAGGGTCAAGTGCAGTGCGCCTTTCAATCTCCATTACTATTTCCCCTGCTCAGTGGCCTTAGCATGAAGCCCGTGCTGGGCAATAGTGGTTTTCAGAAGGTTCCCAGGCTTCTAACCCCACTCTCGTGGGTGATTCCCACACTGAAGATCACTGACTGACGACCAGGGGAGAGATGCCACGCTGCCTGAGCCTCAGCTTCCCAATCTGTGTGATACGAGTGTGGCTTGGACAGTCTGTATTTAGATTTAGAGGGTCTGATGGAGAACTGATGAGATAGCTTCCTGGTGGGTTGGGGAGTTTCAGAGTTGCTGCTGGAGAGGAGCAAATGCATCTTTTCTGCATTCTGTAAGCATGGGCTGCCAGGAGTCCTCTAGAGAGCTGAGACATGCCTGCTCTCTTCACATCCGTTATTGGAGACTCTATTTATTTATTTATTTATTTATTTATCGTCCTGTGTGTGTGTGTGTGTGTGTGTGTGTGTGCGCGCGTGTATCAGAGAGCACTGTGCATCCCTGTGGAGGATTAAGGATGACTCCAGGAATCATCCTGGATTACTTCTACCTCCTTCTTGCTTTGCTCTGGGATTTCCCAGGCTCGCCGACCAGCGCCTGATGTGCGGTCTGTCACTGTTTCTGCCCGTCATTTTTAATGTGGGACCTGGGATCTGAATTCAGGATCTTCTGCTTGTGAGGCAGAGTCTTAACCCCTGAGCCATCTCACCAGTACTCTGCCCCTCCCCCGCTCATGGGAAGACTCTTAAGGGAGACCGTTTTCATGGGCCACTTGTATAGGTAAAATTTTTGGCTTGGACATGGAACTCTACATTCAGATTCCCTTGTTTTTGGATGTATTGGGACAAGGGTGGGATTATCAGGACAGTTAGAGTTAAAGATTTGGTTTGCGGTCTGGCTGCGCTAAACCCTGACCTCTGTGACAAATAGAGTCTGTGGATTCTAAGATGGTTGGAGACAGGCCAGAAGAGGACCCTTAGGAGCCTGCAGTCTCTGAACGGAAAGATCTTGCTTGCTTCTGAGAGCTTAGTACCCCCGCTCTAGGCTGATGGGACAGAGGGAACCCTAGCTATTTCTTTCCCTGAACTGTTGTTAGGGGTCGAACAGAAATCTAGAGATAATGTTTGTTCAGACAGCACATATTCTTCTGATATCCAAGTGGTCAATATTCTAGCTATGGTGTTGTAAAGACTTAATGCATTTATTTATCAATCAATAGATTGATTTGTCATCCATCCATCCATCCATCCACTCATGCATTTGTCCATCCATCATTTCTTTATTCATCCAACCACCACCCATTGACTTATCAGTTCAGTCACCTATCCATCCACTGATAAAACCAACCATCTGTCTGTCCATCAATTCATCCATCCATCCATCCATCCATCCATCCATCCATCCACCCACCATCCATCCATCCATCCATCCATCCATCCATCCATCCATCCACCCACCATCCATCATCCATCCACCCACCATCCATCCATCCATCCATCCATCCACCCACCATCCATCCATCCATCCATCCACCCACCATTCATCCATCCATCCATCCATCCATCCATCCATCCACCCTCCATCCATCCACCCTCCATCCATCCATCCACCATCCATCCATCCACCCACCATCCATCCATCCATCCATCCATCCACCCACCCACCATCCATCCATCCATCCATCCATCCATCCATCCATCCACCATCCATCCATCTACCCACCATCCATCCATCCATCCATCCATCCATCCATCCATCCATCCACCCTCCATCCATCCACCCTCCATCCATCCGTCCATCCTTCTATTTAGCAAACATTTACAGAGAATCTTCATACATTTAGAGATGTAAATATGAACAAGGCAGTCTCTATCCTTGAGTTCAGAACAGATTCACTGACATGCTCAGTTGTGTTCGATGCAGGCAAGCAGTGGGGAGTCGGGGGAGGAATGATGAGCAGCTCCATTGAGATGGAATGTTACAGCCCTGCAGGAAGAGAGTGGGGGAAGAAGGGGGGCTGAAAGGGGACACTGGGAAGATGCTGCCCACAGGAGACCACAATGTGGAGAGCGCTCAGAGTGGAAGGTGGCCGCCTTGACCTTCTCTGCCTTACTTCTGGTCTGATTGGCAGTACGAAGACTGACCATCTTTCATCTTGTGTTCTACAGGAGAGGGCAGGAGCTGAGGTCTGTATGTAGGAGGAGCCCTCCAAAAGTGCTTAAGAATCTGGGATTTTGGAAAAGAGATGTATCATTAGATGGGTATGTATTACTTGGTCCATTTATTTTTTAAACACGCACATGCACACACACACACACACACACACACACACAAGCACAGATCACACATTTCCTATTATGAAAGCTAATTTCATGCTGGAGGATGATCTTTCATATAGACTTGCTTGCTTAGTGTTATCAAGGCTGTGGGAATCTTAGCAGCAGGCAACAAATGGAAGGCCTGGAATTCAGCGAGATTGGCCAGCAGCAGGGGGCTGGCAGACAGCTTGCCTTCCCTCCAACTCCTTCGCCTTCAGCTCTGACGCTGAGTTAGAGCCTCTTCTAGATGAAGCCGGAGCTGCTTGGCTTCCTTTTAGCTCGTACCTAGGGATACTATCCTTCTAGCTATTTCTAGAAGCATCTAGATGACACCAGTTCCGTGACTCACATGATGAAGCTGTGAAATTATCTGTCAGAACTTTCATGTCTCTTGCCTTGTGGGCACAGGGTGCAGACAAGACGAGTCCCCAGCCTGGAAAGCATTTGCAGAAGCCGGGTCTAATCTAAGTACTTAGTCTGGCAGACAGCGTAGAGTCACAAAGAGTTAAACATCTCGGCAGAAAGCAGGCTCCTGGTTTTCCAGGGAGAACCTTCCTCAGATGCCCAGGTCAGCTTTGCTTTAAAGAGGACCTGGCAGCTTTTAGCACTAGGATCCGGGCAGAGGAAAGCCAGAGGGACTCTTTCCTTGGCCTCTGTGGGAAGTTTGTCAAGCAGTTGTAATAAAGGCATCCTTTTCTCTCTTTGGTGTCAGATACCGGTTAGGGTTGGCTGATGTGCTAAAGCTCGGGCCTGTTCATCTTCTGAGTCCACATTTTTTTTACTGGCACTGTGGGAACTGTCTTGGGATTTTGTTTCCAACCATGAGATGTCAGGATGTGTATCCTATGGTCTACCCAGCACATATTTCTCTTTTCTTTGATGTTTCTTGGACATCTTGAGACACTTAGGGGTATGCTCCCACGGATGGTTGGAGGGCTGGGTTGCACGACCCTCATTATGCTATTAAACCAGATCCAGTGGTGGAGGACTGAATCTCTTGAGCAGACAGCAGTGCTGCTCAGCGAAGGGCTGGTTTGGTTGGAACTCCTTGCCCTGACTTCTTGAACCAAGAACTGGACTTTTATTGCTGTTCAGGCAGGAACACGCTGCTTTGCTGCCTGTGTAATGGTTTGAGAGGTAGAAATCAAGGCTGGATTGTTCGTCTCAACATTTGGAAACATCATGCCTTGAAGAAATGCAGTTTAGATTTAAAAAAATCAAAATACAATCTGTTCATAACCTCAAAATGCCATTTAAAAAAACATTCTACAGTTCCTTTGGGATGTCAGTAACGGTTTCATTTATTTATTTATCTATTTATTTATTTATATTTATTCAATTGTGTGTGTGTGTGTGTGTGTGTGTGTGTGTAGAACCACGGGTGAATTCGGGAACCACCATGGACGCCTCCACCTCCTCCTTGTTTACTCTGCCCTACCAGGACCAGAAACGCAGGCCACCCCTGTTTCTGCCCGTCGTCTATACGTGGGTTCTAGGATCCGAACTTAGGACCTTCCGCCTGCAAGGCAGAGGCTTAACCCCTGAGCCACCTCTCCAGCCCCAGTAACAGTTTCTTAAGTAGTATTTTTTCTCTCTCACTCTTAGCCAGCAAAGTGCAGCCCAGGTGAGTTTTCATGAGGAGATGGCTACAGAACATTGTTCTGCTCTGAAGGTTTGATGACTCCTCCCTGAATCCTGAGGAAAATGCTCCCTCCCTCTCCGTGTACCGTTGAGAGGCCTCCTTCTGCTTAGCAGCCCCATGGGGGCTCTCTGACATACGCAGTACATCTCAGTCCCCTGTCTACATTCAGCCCGTCCCCTGGTAGCTCTCCTTCGCCATCTGCTACCATCATCCTATCAGCCTGCTTAACTCCCGGGCTAGAAATGAACTTCGCCCACTTCAATGGACTTCTCTGGCCCTCTGTGTTCTCCGTGCTGATGTTAAGAACTGGCGACCAGTCTAACGTGGGGATCCACACAGACCTGGATTTAAGTCTCGATTCTTGTTTAGTGATCCGTGTGACTTCAGGCCACTTGTGTAACTTCCTGAGGGTCTCGGTTTCCTTATCCATCCATCGGCATATGTTTATCTACCTCCTGAGCTGACTCTGTGGGCTCAAGAGCTAATCGAGGTAGAAACGATTAGCTCGACATCTGGCATGCCTGCGGAGGCTTTGGAGGGCTGATGAGCTTCCATATCCTTGCCACTCAGACTTTGCAATCAGGGGGCTGGTTGAGTAACTCTGTTTCTATTTCTTGACTGGCTGGAAGGGCCCTCAGAGCACCCACAGAAGTCAAAGTAGGGGGGAGACTGGCTCCCATGGATGTATCACCCTGGAGACCCAGGGCTGATCTTACTGGTTGGTGAGATTAATTAGATTAATTGGAAACCTCCTAACCAGGGAGACCCCCCTCCCCCCCAACGAAGCATACAGAGACCTTTGGGGCACTGCAAGATGGACTTGAGCTATTTTGCAGAAGTGGAAGCTGCTATGAACATTCGCCAAGGCGAGGGTGAATGATGCTGACAGCAAGAGGGCACCAAGCAACACTCTAGGTGGCAAGGCTGAGGTACTGGGTGTTGGACAGTGCAGACAGGTGGGTGGGGGGCGGTGGGACGGGCTGTGGAAGTGGACGGTGCAGACCCATCCTGGTGACATGCGACTTGTCTTCCGTGCCTGACCGTCGGGGCAGCGCCTCGCCAGGCTTGTCCGCTGCCACAAGGCTCCGTTCCAATCCTTCCTGTCCCCCACCGCCTTTGCACCTCAGCTCCTGCACTGAGCACCGGCTGTGGTGAGACGCGTGAGGCTCTGGGAGAGAGGCATTCACCCTTGCAGACCCTCGCCGTGTCGCCTTGCCAGGTCTCTCTCCGTCACGGCGGCGTAAAAGCTTTAGCCTCGGGAGGGCTGAATGCTCAATCTGAGCTCTTTTTTTTTTGTTCTTTTTAAACTGGCATGTGACAAAGAATGTTGTGAAACTCTTTAGTTGTTCCTCAGCTTCTTCACCTGGAAGGTAGGTAGACTGGTGCCTATTTCACAGAATTAATATTGAATCAGGTGACATTCGTAAAGGGTGTTCAGCGTAGCAGAGCATCCGTAGCGAACACTGGGCCTTCCAGGTGTGGTCCTCAAACTGGCAGGTTCAGCATCGCTTGTTTAAAGACCTATTTAAACATGTGAATACTTGGGCTCCATCTCCTCAAGCTGCTGATTTTGCGTTCACTGGATGTAAAAATCTGGGGGTGGGGCAGCTGTGTGCTCTCACCACAGCCCTCCCTGTCTTGGTGGTGCGTGTTCAAGACAGGGAGCACTAATGGAACCCAGGCCCATCCTGCCTGGGAATCCTTGTGAAGAGCCCAGGAAAAGGCAGGTGCCCCATACCTGACCGCTGCCTCCTTCCTACCTGGCGAGACAAGGCCGGCGGCAGCTTACCCGAAGAGGTTGAGGCTACTGCAGACCTCTTGGAGGTGAGCGAGCCTTGTTTCCCTAGAGGATAGACACATTATAACGGCTTCGTTTGATTAAAAGGGGATGTTGATCATTAGTTATGACCCAAATTTCTCCTCTCCCCGGCAAGCGCTCAAAGTGTTCCCAGATGCGTAGGAGAGTCGTGAGTTACCTATGAATACAACATCCTTTTCTAAGGATATATATATATATATATATATATGCATGCCCATGCTTAATGGAGACTTCCAGACAAGGCCAGGAACACCCCCCCCAGACTTCTTTCCCCCCACTACACCTCCCCTCCCCCGGGCTGCCTTGCGTTTGATGGAGTGAATGATTGAAGGGAAACATATGTATTCCAGATTGGAGCTGGGTTTGGAGAGGCGGCCTGCTTCCAGCCGCTGCCAGGGGACGGTGGGGGAGCTCTACAGCTATTTGTTGTTCCCGTGGGGCTAGTTATTGACTTTTAGAGGCAAGTAGCCGCCCCAATTTCAGTTAGCACAGTTGTTCATTACTGCATAATTAAGAGGAAGGGGGTGGGCAGGCAAGGCACAGGGAAGACCAAATACAAATGGCTTGGGTATTTTTTTTGTTTTTTTTTGTCTAAAGAGCCCTGGGCCATAGTGGCCAAGGTCGAATGTTCAGCTCAGAGGCCACTGGAAGGGGGAGGAAGGCATGAAGAGGAAGGAATCAGGGCTCAGCCCCCAGGTGGATTTAAGTAGTTTTAAAGGATTACTGATCCAGTTGCCCTACAGTGAGTTTAGTTTGGGAAAGCAAGCGCCCTGGCTGAGGACTTTCTGTCTATCCTGGATGGGCGGGGTCTTCGATGGTCTCAGAAGACATGATGGCTATTTAGGAAAGTCCCCTGATTCTGGGATATGGGCTCAGCCTCGGAAAGAAGCCTGCAGGTGGTCAGGACGTGGATAGGTACAGCTAAGGATTTAGGGATTTGTCTCTGGTGATCTTCCAGGAATAGGAAGCAGGATTTGGGGAACCTGTGCTCACCCCACAGGCCGAGGCCACAGCTGTGTCTCCCCACTAGAAGCTAATGTTTTCTTTCATGTAGGCCAAGCATTGCCCTGAACTTGGCGAGAGGGATTCTTGACTGATCTCAGTGGAAGGAATGATGGAAGGACGGGCAGGTGAACAGAAGGTACAGGGCATGGAAAGCGTGAATACCTTGAGCTTCTCCATGTGGCAGGGCCAAGAAGGTTCCAGAATGAGTGTTTGGACGTAAGCTTTGGCCTGATCCAGGAGTCCTGGATTTTAATTCACCCATCCACAGCATCACAGAGGAACACGCATGGATGTTCTTGGTGCAAACTTCACAGTAGAGGAAGTAGACTTGATAAATATTTTCTCTTTGATCCCATTCATTTCCCCTCCTTTGGCTCTATAAGTGGGAAGGAAATTTGAGGACTTTGGAGACTGTGACCACACATGGTCATGTCCACCAGGTCACTGGCTCTCTGGGGGAGGGGGACCCACCGGGGAGAAGTCCTTAAAAGCCTTGTAATCGGTGTTTAGCTAAACGTGTTCTGGACAGACTTGCTTCCTATGTGGCTCCTCTTCCTCGTCATGTACAATGCACTGTAGGAGGCGGGTCAGCACCTGGGGGTGACTGCAGAAGGAAGGCTCTTCTGCTGGTTTCTTATCGACGCTGTGGCAGATGGAACTAGAGGTGACTGGACACCCCATATGCTTGTCCTCTGATAGCTTCGGAGGTCAGAAGTTCAAAATGGAGTCAGAAATTCACTGAGCTGAACTCTCTGGAGGCTTTTCTAGCTTCCAGAGGCCGCCTGGACCCCTTGGCTTGTGACTTTTTCTTCATCTTCATGTCACATGGCTGTACACACCCTCTGACACCGACTCTCTTGCCCCCATGTCAAAGGGCCCTGGCGATGATGTTGGGACCATCGATATTAGACAGGAATCCCAGTCCCTTCTCCCACCTGAACCTCTCTTGCTGTGCTATACCCTGTAGGTACTGATTCCAGACATCAGGATGTAACAGCTTTGGGAGGCTGCTCTTCTGCCCACCACAGATGCTAGTTCACAAAGAGCTCAAGCGGCCACCAGTCCAACAGTGACAAGTGGCTTCCTTCTTAAAGATGGGCCTGGGCAACCTTCTGAGATACCTGATTTCAGAACAGAAGGTTCTTCTCCCTCCCTGGCTTCGTCCAGATTCTCTTGCCTACGGGACGGCTGGCTCTGTACCGTGGAGGCTCTCAAGCTGCATGGTGACTCAAGGCTGTTGACTCCTAGCTAAAGGAGAACTTTCATTTAGCCATTACTCTTGTTTTTGCGTGGTGTGTGTGTGTGCGTGTGTGTGTGTGTGTGCGCATGTACAGGGTCAAAGAAGTCTGAATTGCAAATAAACCAAGATCATTCATTCCGCTAAGAGACCCGCATAGTCGACTCTTCAGAATCTTTAATTCTGCCTCTGCTGTGTGGAATCTTAAGTCCCTTCGACGTGTCAGCAGCTCCCAAACAGCAGGTGTGTGATATACTCACCAGGGCCGTTGTTCAAAACAATTTATTGTCTAAGAGATGCTGTGGACGATTTCCCAGACTCTGGACTTGTCTTGATCCCAAACCTCTTGTGTAGTCTATTTGTTCCACAAGAAAACAGCTCTCACTGTTGTTTACTTTGTCATGTGTGACTCAGTCTGGGGGAGCGTCGCTAGGGCAGGGGCTTCAGTCGGCAATGCAGTCAGCGGCCTTTCTTTTCACCTAATAAAAGTATGAGCCATTCTCAGTGGATTAGTGGCTGCTCTCTCTCCACGCGTCCAGAGCCTCTGAGCTGGTCAAAGCAAGGAGTGTTGCCTGATGGCTGCTACTCAGGAGACACTCGATATCTAGCATCCCCATTAAGGACTGGGCATTAACTCCTGGTCAGGAACACAGGGACAAGGGTCTGATAACACCAAGAGGGTGGGACACTTGCCCATTGCCTTTAGTATTGTTGGGGAAGGTGGACGACTTCTCCGTGGACTTCCTGCCTGTGAGAGGAATCCCATTGTATACATTCTAATTAACTTGATAGCTCCTTTGAAATATGAAGTAGCATATAGCATTACAGGGTGGGGGAGAAAATGTAGGAAAAGAAATGAAATGATGCGATTGGGTGGGCTGGTAGGAACCCTGACCCTATCCCAAGATAAAGTCCTAAGGGACTTTAATCATACAGCCACTGGCCACTTTATTGGACTAGACCTGTGTCCATAGAGTGGTTTTAGATCAAGTGTGTGCAATTATATTGAACATCCTTAAGCTTTCTCCCCAGTATCCCGCAGACAATTACTAAATGAAGTGCTCTCTCTAACAATCCCACGGCTTTTGCACTTGTCAAACGGAAACTGGGCTTATTGTTTTAAGTTGGAAGTCCAGTTTGGGTGGGCAGTAATCTTTGCCAATAGTTACATGTGGGTCGCAAAAAGCAGTTCAGAATTTCCTAGCCACCAGATTAAGAAATAAAAAGTGGGCTGAGCTTGCTATGCAGTATAAGAGCACTTGCCTAGTGTGGAGAGACCCGAGGTTTGAGTTTTAGCACTGAGAATAAAAAGAAAAACATGTGAAATTAATTTGAATAATATATTTTATTAAACTCAACATATCCTAAGTACTATCATGTTGACATGTAATCCATACAGAAACATCAGTAAGGTATTTTACCTTTTTTTTTTGTGCTCAGTCTTCAAAAGGCAGTGTATGTTTTACACTTAGAACACATTCCAGTGTTTCAATGCAGATGCTAAATATTCATTGGCAAGACTTGATCTGTATTAGAGTTCATGAAGCTGAGTGTTGAAAAAACAGATCTCATATCCAAATTCTTTCAACCATACTTAGAGACTTTCTAATAACCGTCTTGACTCTTAGGTTTCCTTGAACATATGTATATATGTGTGTGGGCACACATGCATATGGGTATGCGTGCGTGTGTGCATGCGTGTGTGGGTGTAGGATAGAATTTGAAGCTGGGTGTAACACGGGCTCTCTCTTCACTTTATTACTGAGTCTGGGTCTCTTGCTGAATCCAGAGGTTGCTAAGATGGTGTGATAGTTGATCCTGGGTGTCAACTTGACACACTTGGCATGAACTAAGATCAGCTGAGACCACCTGAAGAGATTATCTGAATAATACAAAGATCAGCCCTAGATCCCATCAGAACCTCCCTAGATCTCATTGGAACTTCCCAGTAGTGGACCAGATAAAAGGAGCCACAGAACAGAAGAAGAAGAGGAGAGACTCTCTGTAGCTGTGATGGGAATCGCTCTTCCTCTGGCCGCCTGGTTTCTTTCCTTCTTCGACCCTCCAGCCTCTCCAACCCTCCCAGTCTTCAACGTGACTAAAGTGACTCTCTAGGAATCCTCCAGCCTTCAGCCGTCACCCACTGGACTACTGGACTGAGCAACTGCTGGCAGCTGTCGTTGAACTAACTACCTTGGCCATAGCTCATAAGCCAACTCAATATGTTCCCTATTTATATATTCATTTTGTTCATTCTGTGACTCTAGAGAACCTGACTAATACAGATGACTAGTTAGCTACCCACCTTCCTTGTCTGTCTTCCAGTGCTGGGATCACAGGCAGGCCATAATGTCTGCTAGACTTATGTGGGTACTGGAGACCCAAACTTTGACCTTCAGAATTTTACCCATAGTGCTGTCATCTCTCCACACCTTTCGGTATCAGTTTTTTTCTTGTTTCATGCGGATGTCAAGGGTGGTACCTGCCTGTGTTTACGTGTGTTTGTGTATGTGCATGTATGAGCACAGGTACATACAGGTGTGTGGAGGTCCAAGGCTGATAACGGGAATCATCCTCATAATTCTCTTACCTTATTCTTTTTGAGACAGGGTGTGTACTCAAACCCAGAGCTTTCAGGTAACTACCTGTCTAGTCAGCTTGCTCTGTGAATCCCAGTCTCTGCCTTCCAAAGATGCTCACTGCCACACCCACCTGGACTTTTTAGTATCTGGCCTGAAATCTAAACCTGGGTCCTTTCATCTGCAGGGTAAGCGCTTTAGCTGCTTAGCCAGCTCCTCAGTCCAGCATCCATTTTTAGTTTTAAACTCATTGACATGAAGTAAGAGGAAAAGCTCGCCTCTTCAGTTGTAGTTAGTGTTATATGCCTGCCACGTTGTGGCTAGAGACCACTGCATTGGACAGCACAGAACTGGAGCTTCACCGAGGGTGCCTCTGAGCCTACCTGCTGAGATAACAATTCTAAGCCCCTGGGTTGCGGCCCGTGAGTCCAAATGTGTCTCAGAGGTCAAGAATTTTGAGGTGGATGAGTCCCACCCTACCTCCAGGAGAAGTCGGCCTTTGTAGCAAGCAGTCTGCAGCTCTCAGCTTCCAAGATGTCTGCAGTGACTTAGTCCTCTTCCAGCTTTGGCCAGCCAGCCATGCCGCCTCTGCTTTGAGAGACTGTCCTTCCCTCTGGAACCGTAAGCTGAAGAAACCTCCCTTTCTCCCTTAAGTTTCTTGACTTTGGGTGCTCTCTCACAGCAATAGTTAAGAGTAACCGTTACACATGGGGACCTAGGATCTGAACTCAGGACCTTCTGCCTACAAGACAGAGTCTTAACCCTGAGCCATCTCTCCAGCCCTCTACTGCGTGTTTTTACATGGGATCCGGGATCTGAATTCAGGTCCTTCTGCTTGTGTGGCAGTCTTAACTCCCGAGTCATCTCTTTAGCGCCCAAGGTATAGAGTTTGCTTTAATACTGAAGGGGACAGACAAGTAAACCGATCATTTCACATAATGACAACTGCATCGAGACTCAGAGATAGCAGAGACTGATTGATTGACAAGCTAGAGGATAAAGCGGAAAGTTCTAGAATATGGCTAGGGAGGCCTCTCTGAGGATAGCCCACAGGAGTTCAGATGGAGAGCAAGCAATCATTTGAAGGATGAGCAAGTTAGTTGAGTAAAGACATGCTGAAGGGGTTCCAAAAATGAGGGTACCCAAGCAGCTGCAATCCAGCAAGGCCACCAAGGGAAGTTGGTGTCTTTGGTGATCAGCAAGCTGGCCCGCTCTCTCCTGCAGCCATGAGAAGCGGAGTGAAACCCTGACACCCACGGACTCCACATTTGACTCGTCTTCTCCAAACCTGAGTTTCTTCTACCCACTGGTCTGGGCCCAGGGACTGTTGTTTCGCTTCGAAATTCCTGTTTCCGTATGCATAAAATGGAGATGATACCTGTCTAAGGCGTGGTGTAAAAGTTTGCTTTGTTAGTACACATGAGACATCTGGCAAATTTGAGGTGTGTGGAAACGTGAGACTTGGAGGGTAGGGTTCCCCCACCCTCCACACCCAAAATCTTTTGTCGGTGTGCTTGAGGGTTGGTCAGGGCAGCCCAGTCCAGCGGTGGGCGCCCCCATCCGGAGGGATCCAAGGAGGTCTAAGCTGAGGAAGTTGGCGTCTGCCGTCTCCCAGGCAAGCTCAAGTGTGGAAGTCATGGAGATGGGGTAGATGGACTGATGCTTTAGGTAGGCTTGAAGTTTCACCTTTGACCCCGGGACCCGTCCAGTTCCCTGTTTATGTCTCCACGAGTTACCATGGTACCAGCGGAGGCACAGAAAGAGTTTGCTGTGAGCACTGACTAGGGCAGAACGACTGGCTGAGTTCAGCACTTAGGAAAACTCTGCTTTCTGTCTCCACCAGTGTTTCTCTCAGGTCTTGCCTTCGTTTTCTAGTGTTTTTGTGTCTCCTACTGAGAGAATAGGATGACTTACAAAAGAAATTCCCCCAAATTCTAGAAAAAAGCATGATTTCATTTCTCCACAAAGAGCGTTTATTAAGGGGAGACCCGTTCTCTTGGGGACGTAGGGATCAGAGGGTCTCGTCAGTCTTCCACGGCTCACTTGAGACCTTGTAGGGAGGGCTGCGAAGATCACGCGCTCTAAACAGCCCTTCAGGGGTCAGCACTTCCAGCTGAGCATTCAGAATGTCTCAGAGGTCAGGAAGAAGGGCTGGGGAAGAGGTTTTTTCCAAGACCTTAATTACAAGTATTTGTGATACTCAGGACTTCTACGGGGGCTTCCAACCAGATGTGAGACTTGGAGGGAGACTCACAGTCAGACTTGAGCTCTCCCAACCTCCACACCCAGGATAGGAGGAATGTGGGCTCACACGGACTTCGACCTACAAATTCTGATCCCAGTATCAGAGGCAGACACCCCACTTCATCCATGCCTAGATATCATTAGATCACCTATTCACCTACTCACTTATAAAACATATGGTTTGAATGCATCCTATCCTAAACCAAATTTATATGTTGAAATCCTGACCCCTCAAGGTGGTAGTATTGGATGATGGGTATTTGGGAAGCGACAGGTCAAGAGGGTGGATTGGTGCCATTGAAAAAGAGGAGCCAGAGCTAGAGAGATGCCCTGTGATTAAGGAACTTACTGCACAAACAAGAACAGCAGAATTCGGATCTGCAGAACCTAATGCCGGGTGGGCATAATAGCAACCCTGTAATTTCAACCTCAGAAGGCAGAGACTAGTGATCCCTACAGTAAGTTGGGGGTGAGACTAACCCTAATAGCAAGTCCTGGGTTTGATTGAGAGACCCTTCCTGAAAGAATGAGGTAGAAGAACAATCAGGGATGATTAATATCAACCATCGGTCTCCATATGCATGCATACATACGTGCATGTGTACCTACACATATGAGGACATACACACACATACATGCGTGCACACACAGAGACATACATTTAAAAAAAGGATATTAAAAGAGAATCCAGAGTCTCCTTGCTTTTTATCATATGTGATCATATCTGTTTTTGGGGGAGCAAATAACTCTGCCAGCATCTCAATCTAGGATTTCCAGTCTTGAGAACTATGAGAAATGCATTCTTGTTGTTAATAAGCCAGACAGTCTATGGCTTTTGTCTTAGCAGTTCCTTCTTACTAGAGCTAATGTCTCTAGTCTTGTTTAGGATTCAGCAAGAGATAAAGCTTCCTGTCCACTTAGGGCCTCCTGTTTAGTTACTAAGACAATAAACAAAATGCGGCATAGCAATACTGATAAAGGCTATGGTGAAAGATAACATAAGGTACTGATGGGGAAGGCTGAGTCTTTGGGGAGGTGAATGGAGTTTAACTTTGGTAAGATGGATAGAAAATCTCATAGCAGCTGATGTTTGTGTGAAGACTCAAACGGAAGGATGGAGGGAGTCGTGGGAAGGAACACATTACAACAGAATTTCAAGGGCAAGTGTTTAAGGGAAGGGAAGGTTGCTGGCTGTTCTAGAATCATGAAGATGAAGGTGTAGCCAGAGGGGTGTGAAGCTGAGGAGAGGTATGGCAAAGGGTTGTTAGCTTTGAATGAACAAATTTGGGTTAGGATAGGATATATTCAGACCATAGCAGATTTTGATAAACATGTGTTTTATAAGTAAACAGGTGAATGGGCGACCTGGTGGCATCCAGGCAGGCATGAAGTGGGGCCCCGCCTCAGGCCCTGGACCCTTCTCCATGCCCATGTCAGACTTCCATCTTTCCATGTTGAGAGCTGTCCTTTTTCTCTCTCTTGCACAAGGGCTTAACTACTGCCAGCAACGCCAGGGTTACGAGTAGAGGAAAGACTTAGCTTGGACTTGCTCTTTTGGTTCAGTTGTACCTGCCCTAGGCTTTTAAAAGTTTGTACGATGAGCTGAGGGTGGGGGTGGGATAAGCAGGGGTAGCCATCATCTGGGAGAGAGTGGTTGCTAACCCACATTGGAGCGGGCACGGTGAGGGCGAAATTGGGGGAATTGGAATAGGATGGAACTGATCCTACTTACTGCTGGGCTTGATGGGAGATGTGGAGAGAGAAGAATCAATGATGTCTCCTCCTCAGGGCTCTTCCAGAGACAGAACCAATACTGTCTGTGCCTGTATGTGTATCTCACGTCAAATACAGTTCTACACAGTGCCTCGCAATGAAGCACCGTCTTAGTCTGTTGGAACTGTTATAACAAAATGCCCTAGACCAGGCAGCTTATTAACAGTGGAAGTTTATTACTCTTGCTTCTGGAGACTGGAAGTCCTAGATTCACCCCCTACCCGGTCACATTAACCACCATGTTTTGGTTGGCGGTACAGCCTTGCTGTTGACTGAGAATACGGTGAGAGGGAGGCAGAGGGCGAACGGGGTACAGGGGAAGGGCAGCTCGCTCTACTGGTTTCCATGGAGAACCAGCTCCTTCCTCGTAGCTGGTGCTCCATTGACTTGCTTCTGGAGACGCTGTGGCCCCTTTAGCTAGGCCCCTGGACTCTCTTGCCTGCTGGCTCCTTGGTTCCCTTGTTCCTATTCATTGGCCAGGACCTCCCTGCCCCCAGCCCCGGGCCGTTCCCGCGCCGGGCTTCCTTCTTTCCATGCCGAGAGCTGTCCTTTCCCTTTCTCTTGCTCAGCAACTTAACTCTTGCCGTCAACCCCAGAGTCGGAGGAGAGGAAAAGAGTCAGCTTGGACGTGCTCCTGGAGGAATTTGGACAAAGTTCTACCAGTGTTCAGGATCTTAACATCAGTGCTGTGGGGAGAGGTTGGGATGGAGGCTAAGGTCTGGGTGGGAGACCTCCAGATGCGCTCACTGGCAAACCCCCACTTCCCTTCCCTGTTACTCAGCACCTCGCCTCTCCAACCTGAAGCTCCGCACTAAGGCCGCAAAACTGGCAAGGACGGGAGCGATGTCACCACGCTCAAGCGTTCTCCCCCGGGTGGGGCTCCAGCGCCACACAGCCCAGGCATTTCACTCCCCCCCCGCCCCTCCCCTCAATGTGTGTGCCCTCCCTCCTGGCCTGGATGGTAATCTTGCTCACATTTCAAGGGTAATTTCATCCATCTGGCCCTGATTCCTGCATCCCAAGTGTGCCCGATGGACTTGGTGCCAAGATTTCCCCTCGAACTGGTTCCAAGTAGACCCCCAAGTGGGCTCCAAACCAGAGGTCCCACTGCATTTTTCTAGGTCACAGCTTCCAGCTCAGCAAAGCACACAATGGCGCGTTTGGGGAAAGTCAAGGCAAGCTCAGCTTGCTGGAGAGCTCTGTGGCAGGGAAGAGAGCCGCACTGAGGGGCTGTGAGCGAGAGACGCCGAGTTCAGGAGACCAAAGCCACGGGCGTGACCTGCACTCTACTGAGTCTCATTTTTGTGCGATGGCCCATTTGAAGTTGTCCCCTGCAGCTGGGACTTCATGTACACAGAAACTAGAGCCAGGAAGCTAGAGAAGTTTAGGAAGGAGAGACTTGGCACTGAGGCCCCTATGTAAACTTGAGAAGTGTTCTGGTGGCAGAACGGGCTTTAGGCCTTTGCTGGGTATGGGCGCTTCCTAGGCACTGCGCCACGGCGCTTCCGGACAGACCCTTGAGCTTGACTCAGGGCGCAGCTTCGTGGCAGCTCATGGGTGGCCTTGAGATCAGGTGACACGTTCCAGTCCAGCTCCCTGGGGAGTCAGGCTGGACACCTGCTTACTCCTTCAGCAGGTGGCCCCTAGGGAATCCCAGGGGTCTGGTCTGAATCCAGGTCACATCTGGGCTCAGATGAAGGCAAACAAAGGAGATGAATGAGTTGTGAGGGATGCCAAAAGGTCTTAGGGTACAGGGTCGCTGGGGTCATGCGAAGGAGCAGTCCGTCAGAACCAGGGATGAGTGGTTTTCTTCGCCAGGTTGCAGTGGGGACAGAATTTGCCACGAGCCTGAGAGCTCTGGAAGAGGAACCCCGAGAAAGAGGAGGCGTCATGATCATGAAGTGAGAAAAGTCTTGGTTACGCTTGGTGCAAACTGTCAAGGGCCTGGGGATATCCTTGGATATTGTTTCCTGGCTCATTTCCCCACTTTTAGAAAGAGCACATCAGGTCGTTTCTGCGCCCATGGGGCAATGTTAGGATTCTGTCTGGACTTCGCAGGAATATCCATCTCTTTGGGGGGAGCGGGCACACGGCAATGCTATGCGGATAGGCGTGGGTTGGCATGATCAGGAGATGTTCTTGTTCTCCTTGACCCTGTTCTTCCACGTTACGCCCCCATATTGGTAAAGATTCATCTGCCTGTCTCCCCTGAAACATTTGAAATGCAAAGGTAAGGCCTGTTGGGCCAGGAGATGGCTCAGTGGGTCCCGCACCAGCTGGCAAAGCTGGCGACTTGAGTTTGACTCCTGGAAGCCCCCGTGGTGGAAGGAGAGAACTGACTTCTGAAAGTTGCCCTCTGATCTCCACCCATGTGCCACAGCTTGCACGTTCATGCCGTCTCTGTCTCCTTTCTGTCTCTTCTCTCAGATAAATAAAATATTAGATAAAGAAGTAAGGACTCCTGGTCTCACAAGGCGAATCTCAGTCTTGTATGGTAACAATTCCCAAGGGTTTTCTGCCAGCCACCCTGCTCAGAGCCCCTCCTGTCTGTGGTTTTATTTTCCATGGTTGTAGTTACCTGCGGTCTATGGACTGGAACATTCCAGAAGAAAACCATTCATATTTTAAATCACATGCCCTTCTAAGTAAGGTGATAAAATCTTGCTTTGTTCCACTCCCTTCCTGCCTAGAAGAGGCTGCGTGGTTTTTATTCCTTGTGCATCCATCAATCTCTCAGTCTCTCCATAGTCTCATGTGATTCTGTTCAAATCACCTTTATTTTCCTTAACAAAAAACCAACAGTACCAGTAGCGATGCTGGCATTTTTACAATAATATATTGTCATATTTTACTATTGTTATTATTGTCTTATTGCACCTAATTCATAAATTAATCATAGTTATATAAGTATATGGAAGACTATAGTATGCGTAGGGTTTATTATTATTTACAGTCTCAGACATCCACTGAGGGTCTTGAATGTAGTCCTTGTGGGTAATGGGGGATTGCTGTCATTGGTTCTTCTTGCTGGTATGGAAATACTCTAACCACATAAACCAGATGCTGGGACAGAAGAAGGCAGAGGTGATTCCCATGTGCTGAACTAGGGGAGGGGTCTTGTCCCCCAGTGCTCCTTGAATATCCAAGAGGTACTGTTGCTCAAATCCTATTGAGTCAGAGTCCAAGGGAAGGGTTATTCTCTTCTCAGAGAGCAGCTTCAATTTATTCCTAGACTTGGTCTGAGAGAGATGCTTTCTCTTTCTTCTTAGAAGCCAGTCTGTGGCCTGGCTCCCTCAGGCAGGTTTCGGATTTCTGATGTTTGAGATGTTTCCTAGGCATTTGCTAGCGGATGCCTGGTGGGCATTTGGGTTTCTTGTCTTGGAGAGGTAGATTTGCAATGGGCACATCTGTTTTGGCAGCTCTGTGGTTTGTATCAGCCCATGGGGGTAGTTTAGCCTCACTCAGGGGGCCACAGAGTGGTAAAAGAAAATAAGGGGGTGGGTTACTGATGTCAGGAAAGTCCAATGTCTATAGGTCACAGAGGGAAACAAGGATCCATCTTAGCATCCTGAGGAAGGTTTTCCAGGCAGGAAGAAAAAGTCAAGGACACCCGGAGAAGGCATCACAGATGGGGGGGCCATACGCAAGCCAATGTCTTGAGCAGTGGGAATTTGGACAGGAAGTCCAAGGTCAAGGTCTTGGTGCCAGGGCAGAGTCTTCGGCTGGCGGCGAGGGTGATCCTGTCCAGGGTTCTCCTTCTTGCCTTGTAGTCGTTGTCATCTGTTCCCTCGTGGGTCCTCGGTTTTGGCTGTATCATCAGCCTTCGTCCTGCCTTCAGCCTCACGCGGCATGTCCCCTGGGTACATAACCCAGGCTATAAGGACACCAGTTCTCATGGATGAGGGGTCCACTCCAATGCAGGCTTGTCTTTGCTCGTTTCCTCTGCAGAATAGAATCAGTCAGGGGGAGGCCAGAAGATACCCAACTCTCACCCAGCCTGGAGCCCTAGCTGTCCTGACATTTCTTTGTGTTCTCCATTAAAGTCTCTGACTCTTTCGAACTCTGAGAGAAAATTGTAAATCCTTTAAAACACCAGCAAAAACTTATTGCTGAGACATGTAGCCCAGGGGCACCGGGGTTAGAATGATGTCATCAGCAATTTTTTATCTTACTCTGAAAATTTGTAAATAATGTCTCCAGGTGCCAACCGGAAGTACTGTTGGTGAGATTTGAGTCCAGGCTTGCTACATCTCGAGGAAACGTGCTAACGGTGTCATTTCATGTAGATGTCTGGAGCCAACGGGGGAAGCCAAGTTCTCTCCATGCAAGTTCCTTATGCAGTTGTCCACTCCCCCTTCTATGCCACCTTGAGACACCTTAGCTGGGTGATCCGGTTAGGGTGGAAGTTCTTAGACGAAGCCTGACATACTTTGTTCTCCCTGAGTGTTCTAAATAAATGAGGCAGACTGCATTCTGAGGCCAACTAAACTCCTGTTCTAACTTCCCCATGGTGGCGAGGGATTCCAGAAACATCCATCCAGCCATGCAAATGTCCTGTGGTCATGGAAGGAATGAGTGCTGCTCTACGTGCCGGTGAACTTTGTCTACACAGAGGGATGATAGTTTTGCTTTTCTTATTTTTATTTTTAACCTTGGCCCCCACAGGACTAGAAGGTTTAGGAATGGTTGTGGTTCTATATCCCTTTAGGTTCTGGATGCTGTAGGAATCACTGCATTATTGATTCTCAGGGGCTGGGGAGTCCCAAAGGATTGTGACGGATGAAGAGCAGAAATTTCCTTAGACTCCCAAATAGGGTAGTGGAGAGTTCTTATGAAAGGTGCTGTCCCTTGGTCTGGTCTCCCCAATAACAAAGGCTACCTTGTGATCTTCTGGGGAACCAGGAGTGCCAAGCTCCCCTTCTGCCAGGGTTGCCCCCCAGGCTGGGAGAGCAGAGGCGCAGGACAGTGAACTGGTCCCATCAAGTGACGGAGGACCCTATGGGCTAGTGGCAGCAGCTGGCACTTCAGCCGAGCGCCTGGTTTAGGGTTTTGACTTTGCCAAGAAATCCCTTACATAAAACAAGGGTGAAAGTTCAGCAAAGTGTGGCGGCGGTAGGCGTGCAGCCCTGTAGAAGTTTCCTTGCTCTACTGCTATGGAAGATAAACTGTTGCCTCGTTATTGGGCCCGTGGGTCTTTAAACTCTCTTAGAGGAGCCCAGAAGCCGCAATGGAGGTTTAAAAAGCTCTAAAGACTAGCGGGTTGCAGTGAATAGAAGTTCTTCCACATGTGGTCAGAAGCTGTCTGTCTGATCGAATGATGTTTACGTCTTGTGGTGTGAACAAGCGCTGCGGTCACAAAGCCCGGGCCACTTCCTTGGCTAGTGGGTACCTGTGTTTCTTGCCAACGAGGCCGCTAAGTAGAAGTCTTGACCTCTGCTTTGTTTAGTTCCCTTCTTCCCCTCAGCTTCTCCCCGCAGTCTTTAGCCTCCCACAGGTCCCCTGGGAATATCCAACACAGCCCACTAATTTGCTGGGTTTCAGATGCATGTGGGCACGAACTAGCTACTGTCTAGGGGCTCAGGGTGGGTTTGGCTATCTGCAATCCCTGCTCGGTGCCTGGCACACGGTGGGCATGCATATTACGTGGTGGGACGAACCACAGAGACCCCACGAGAAGGTGCGAAGCCTCCTCCTGTTCTACTTGGTGTCCTGATGGGCTTTGGAAGTTAGCTGGTTAACGCTCACCTGTAGCAAGGACACGTTGGGATGTCAAGCAGTGTGGGGCCCAAGGAGATGGGAAGTGGAGAAAACAGATCAGAACCTCTGGGATGATTGAATGATCATCTGAACTGCTTGGCACCTGTGGAGGCTACTAGAGAAGTTGCCGAAGAAGAGATGGTTGCAAATTTAATTCTCTCTCTCTTTCCCTTTTCTTTCTCTTTCTTTCTTTCTTTCTTTCTTTCTTTCTTTCTTTCTTTCTTTCTTTCTTTCTTTCTTTCTTTCTTTCTTTCTTTCTTTCTTTCTTTCCCTTTTCTTTCTTTCTTTCTTTCTTCTTTCTTTCTTTCTTTCTTTTCTTTCTGTTCTTTTTCTTTCTTTCGTTCTTTCTTTCGTTCTTTCTTTCTTCTCCTTCTTTCTTCTTTCTTCTTTCTCTCTCTCTCTTTCTTTCTTTCTTTCTTCTTTCTCTTCTTCTTTCTCTTCTCTTCCTCTTTCTCTTATCCTCTTCCTTCTCCTCTTCTTCGCTCTCGTCTCTCTCGTCTCTCTCTTTTCTCCTCTCTCTCTCTTCTTCCTCTTGCTCTTCTCTTCTCTTCTACTTTCTCTCCTTTGCGCTTTAGTTGCCCTCTCTCTCCTCTTTCTCTCTGTTCTATTTTTCTCTTTCTTTCTCCCCCCCTCTTATCTCTTCTCTCTCTCCTCTCTTCCTTCTTCCTCGTTCTTTCTCTCTCGCTCTGCTGTTCTTCTTCTTTTCTCCTCTCTCTCTGTTTCCTTTCTCTCTCGTCCTTCTTCGCTTCTTCCATATTCTTCCTTCTCTCTGCTTCTACTTCTATATCCTTCTAGCCGCTTCCTCCCTTCATCTCTCCGGCTTTTCCTTCTTCGCTTCTCTCTCTTCTTTCTTTCTCCTCTCTTCTCTTCTTCCTCTCTCCTCTATTTTCTTCTATTCTCTTCTCTTCCTCTTCTTCTCGTCTCCTACCTTCTCTTTCTCTCCTTCTCTCTCTTTCCGCTCTTCTCTTCTTCTTTTCTTTTTTCTGTCCGTCTCCCCTTCTTCTCCGCTCTCGTTTTCTCTTTCTCTCTTCTCCTCCTCTCTCTCTCTCTCTCTCTTTACTTCTCGCCTCTTTGTTCCTGCACTCTCTTCCTTCCTCTTTATCTCTCTTTTCTCCTCTCGTTTGCTCCTCGCTATCTCTCCTTTCTCCTCTTCTATCTCTTTCTCTCTCTCTGCTCTTCTTCTCCTTTTTCTGTCTCTTCTCTTTTTCTCTTCTTTCTTCTTCTTCTCTTCTCCTTTCTCTCTCTCTCTTTCTTTTTCTTTTCTATCATTTTCCTTTTCTTCTACCTTCTCTTCCTTTCTCCATCTCTCCTCCTTCCTCTCTCTCGTCCTCTCTCCTCTTTGCTCTCTCATCTCTTCTCTCTCTCTCCCTCTTCTTCTTCTCTCTCTTCTCGTTTCTTCAGTCTCGCTCTTCTCTCTCTCTTCCTTCTTCTCTTCCCTCTTTCCATTGTCCTCCTTACAACCTACCTTTTTCCTTCCCTCTCACCTCCTTTTTTAACCCTTCATCCCCCCCCTCCCTCCCTCACCCCTCCCTCTCTCCACCCCTCCTCTCCTCTTACCCCTTCTCCCTCCACCCCTTTTCTCCCCCAAATCAACAAAATACAAAAATACCGCCCCTCCCCCTCTCCCTTCGTCCCTCCCTCCCTCTCTCCCTCTTCCCTCTTCCCTTCTTCTTCCTTCCTTCCTTCCTTCCTTCCTTCCTTCTCCTTCCTTCTCTCTCTCTTCCTTCCTCTCTCTTTCTTCCTTTCTTCCTTTATTTTTCTTTCTTGGTATGTTTGCGTGGGTGTGTATAGAAGCAGGCACTTGAGTCTATGTGCCTGTGGAGGCCCCGTGATGACTCCAGACATCATCCTAGATTGTTCTACCTGCTTCTTGCTTTGCTCTGGGGTTTCCCAGGTTCTGCCTTCCAGGGCCATAAGGGAAAGTGGTGGCCATTTCCACCTGGTATTTTTTTATTTTTCCCCCACGGGATCCAGGGAACCGAACTCAGATCTTTTTGCTTGCGGGGCTTTAGCCAGTGAACCATCTCTCCAGTCCACTGGCTGTACTAACTATACACTTGGTTGGTTGCTTAAGCCTTTTTACCCCTCTGATTTGCTGTCCCACAGTGGTAAGAGTCTCATCTTTTCTGCCCTCCTTGTTGGGTGCAGAGGTCAACATTGGCAAATGCACCTTCGAGAGAGTGCTTTGGATATGGAGGGCTGTGAGTATAGAGAGATCATGCAAATGTTCTCTTCTTGATTATTGTTGAAACAACTCTCTGGTTGACTTACTGTGATTGTTTGAATCTGAAATGTCCCCTGATAGCTCATGCTTTGAAAGAAGCTTTGTTTGGATTGGATCAGGAGGGGCTATGGCATCATGGAAGGGTCCACCCTGTGATGGATCATAATGTGGTGTCATTATCAAGAAGAAGTAGTAGCAGCCAAGATGTAGGGGCTCTTTAGAAGAAGCGAGGGTGTGAGTACCCTGGGAGGGCGTGTTATCCTGGTCGCTTCTCTGCGTCTCTGCCTAGGTTGCCAGGAGAACAGCTTCATTCCAGAGAACGCCCGCCAGGATCCACATGCTTTACCTTAGTCCAGTAATGACGGAGCAAAGTCACTGTAACGGTTACTCTTAACTATTGCTGTGAGAGAACACCCAAAGTCAAGCAACTTAAGGGAGAAAGGGAGGTTTATTCAGCTTATGGTTCCAGAGGGAAGGACACTCTCAAAGCAGAGGTGGCATGGCTGGCTGGCCAAGCTGGAGGAGGCTAAGTCACTGTAGACATCTTGGAAACTGAGAGCTGCAGACTGCTTGCAGCAAAGGCAGACTTCTCCTTAAGGTAGGGTGGGATTAATTCACCTCAAGGCCCACCCCTTGTGACTGCCTTCCTCCAGCAAAGCTCCACCTCTCAAGGTGCCATGACCTTGCCAAACACAAGACTGTGGGGGACATATTTCAAACCATGACAGTTGCCACGGACTGAAGCTCTGAAACTGTGAGCCAAAAGCAAACCTGTTCTCCTTATAAGTCGTTTATGTCAGGTATTTTGTTCCAGGACTGAGCCAGCGACGCCCACACACATTGAGCGGTGGGTCTTCTGTGACTTTTCTGGACATGGTTCTCTGGTTCTTCCTCTCTCCCTTCTTGCCCCTTGTCTCCTGTATTTCTCCCAACAGCTAAAATGAATGATTCACTAATACTTACCTGAGCCTGTCAGTATCACATTTGGAGAAAGGGGGGCACGACGGAGCACACTGCTTTTCATCAGGACGGGGAAGTGGGTGGCTGGATCGAATATCCGCCCCTCACACTTCCTCCCTCATGCTGCCGGTGGGCAGTGATACTGGTGTTTTGACACCTGTCAGATGGTTTCCATTCCAACAATTACTCGTCAGAGCAGCGGGGCGTGTTCGGGTGAACAGACCCAGCCTGAATCTGGACTCTTTCTTCCTCTTAACAGTGGAGCTTGGCTCTTTCAGGGGCTTTTTAACCTCCCAGAAGCAGCGCTTCCCAGTATGAATGAAGCTCCTTCCCCAAAGTGCACTAGATCCCAGCAGGTTCTGTGTGGGTGTGGGTGGGGGCGCAGTGCCCCCCTGGGGCTGCCAAGGAGGAGGCACCCTCGTTTCTCAGCTTCAGGATATAAACTACCTGGGGAGTTTGGATTCTGTTTAGCTTCTTCCGTCCTCCTCCCTTGGAACACCTTTGCAAATGAATCTCACCAGATAACATTCCCAAAGCTTTCCAGGCAGGGTATGAGAGAAGTCAGTGGTCTTAAAACCCAGCAACAACTGGGTGTGGGCCAGACTTGTACCTGTAGAAATCAGTGGGTGACACTGACTTGTAGGTGTGACTTGTGGGTCACGCTTGCTGACTGAAGATTCAGGTAATGGCCCACTCGAGAATTTTAGGACTGCAGAGTTATTTCTGGAAACTCCTTCAGTAAGGAGATAGCAGCTTCCAGGCGACCCACAACAGCCTCATCGTAATTGTCCATCCGGTGGAGGAACTAACAAGCTCTTGTCCTTGGGTAGTCCTGGGGACAGGTCGAGTGAGTGTTGGTTCCAACCCGAAGAAGTTCATCTTCTAGCAAGAAAGGTGAGTAGATATGTGGTCTCAGGAGGGAGGTAGTTTGTCAGGATGGGGGTGGATGCAGGAAGGTGAGAAGACAGGGAAGGTGCTTCTTGGGTGATGTTGAGAAAAGCTGTGTAAAGGAAGAATTGACGTCCACAGGAAAGGCAGCAGAAACAGAGAGAAGTTTGGTGGGGACTGGGGGGGGGTTCTGGGGTGTGAGATTTTCAGTATGAACACTGAGCTATCTCTGCACAGATGAGGTGGCAGGTCACCCTAGGCCCTGAAAGGTTCACAACTTTGAAAGTTGGAAAGACCCAAGTTTGAATCCTAGCTTTGCTATTTGAAAACTGTATGACCTTAAGAAATCCAACCATTTTGGCCACTGCTTTTCTTACATAAAATATGAGGACTTATACATTTATATATACTCGTATGTGTCTATAAACACATGAATATATAAGTATATGTAATATATATATTATATGTATAAGTTTAGCAATATCAATAAGGGGTATTTATCTTTCAGAAGGAAAAGCAGAATTTTCAAAGACTAGGTAGAAGATAGAACACAATGAAGAATAGCCTGGTAAGAGGTCTTCTGAAAACAGAAGCAAAGACGAGATAATGCATTGCAGCTTTTATCTCTCATGATAGTCATTAAACACTGACAAGTAAGCCATCTGAATTTTGTATTGGGAAGGATGTCCTGGAAGTAGAGGAGAAAGCAGATTTGTAGGGGGCAGGGAAGGTAAAAGTGATGTGACACTATTGGAAACAGGGTTTTAATTCTGTTAAAGAAGCAAGAAAATAGAGCTTCGAATCCACCCATGCATCAGCCAACTCTAGGTCAGGTTGGGGGTCCGGGGTTGTGTGTGAACATCTCTTTTCTGTAGCTGGTACCGCCCAGGGGTTGTAGCCAAATTCCTGTTGGGCTGGAGGTCATGTGACTTCCAAGCTGATGTGACACCTGGGACAGTACATGCACAGGGATGACCTCATGGTCCCCTGGGAATGTGTTTCGGGTCCTCACTAGCTGTGCCTCATCTCTCCACTTTCTTCCTTGGCTTCTTCCTGCCTTAGGCTTCCTGCCAGTGCTCCGACATCTCATCATCTCCATGGTGATGGAGCAATGGTATCCTAAACACATGACCTCACCTGGTAATTATGCAAAAGAGTGAGCTGGAAGGGCAGCTCTGGGGACTGGAGCGGCTGTTTGAGCTGGGAAACCCTCCGAATCGGATGCCTTTGAAATAGGCCGCTTGGGAGAAGACGGACAGGCCTTGCGGTTGAACCAGCGTCACCGCCTTAGCTCTGTGCACTCGGGACAGGCTTTCTGTAGACAACAGCGAGAACTGAACGAATCTGCTGACCTTGTGCAATACATTTTTTTTCATGTGTGTAAATCCAAGGGAGTGGAAAGATAAATGCTGAATTCGAGAAATTACCTGAGCAATGGCGATGCCTGGAGTTATAAAGATGGTAATGCAGGTACTGCAGACCGGGAGCCTTGTTCACAGTGGTCAAGTCTAGGCTGAGGAGTGTTCTTGGGCCGCTGCAGATATCGTTAGGGGGAGGAGCTCATTCCTGGCGACTCCCGAGAGTCACTTCACGCCACACTTGGGCGGAGATCTTGGTCTCATGATTGTATTACCTTGTGAGTCATCTCCCTCTGTGGTGCTCCGGCATTGAAGGCTTGGAGGTATTTCTTTCCCATGTCATTCATGCACCTGGTTCTAAATAGCGTTGCTGCAAGATAGTAAAGAATCAGCATGCTGAGACCCTCAAGGCCCTTCTAAAAAGAGGTAGTCAAGACCAGTGAACTTGACTTCCAAAGGACTCGATCTCTTGTCTACAGACTGGGTATAGTATGAGGGGAGGATACAGACTGCGTCTTCTCTTTCTGACCTCTCCAAGACTGGCATTTGACAATATTCAATGGATTAAAAATCTCAAGGCCTTCTCGGCACAGAAAAGCAAACACAGATGCATGAACGAGACTGAAATGAAACTTGGCACGGAGCTGCTACTGTCTGGGTGACTCTCCCGGCCCACCTCCTTTGGTGGATAGGGCATAATCTCCTGGGAGCTGCCTGCGATGGGCTGACTCTCCTTTGTCCTTACCCTTGCACAGCACTGACTTTATGAGAGACCCCCAGAGCTCACTCAACAGACACCCTGGCACTAAACCGTTTCCTCCTCGGCTCTGCCCATGGTTCTACTTGACATCTTGGTAACTCACTTCACTGTGTTACCTCATTCTTCCATCTGAGAGACCCCATTTGTTATTTCACCTCCAATCTTTTGTGTTTTAGTCCTATGTTCTTTATCCACTAGATGTCAAAGGGCAAAGACCCTCTAAGGAGGGTGCCTCAGACCTTCTTTGTTCTTACAGCAGCTCAGATCTTGAGTTCCGAGTCAGGCCAGTTGGTCTTTCCTTGGCTCTCAAAGCAGAGCACTGCTTTGTCTCCGTAGCCTGATGATTGTTTCTGCCCGTATCGCGATTGCTGTTCAGTTGTATCATCTTAGACAGGGACTGAGGTCCTGGGGTTGGCAGCCCTCTGCCATCGTCCTGTGAGTCATGTTCCGCACTGAAGACATTCGTGTGTTGGAGAGTGGGAAAGGAGAGAGCGGGAGTGCTGAAGGGTGGCAGCCAGCTTGACGTCTGCCCCCCGACTGTGGTCACTTGTCGCTGCTGGCTTAGGTCAGCCACCCTTGGGGCCTGCCAAACAAAAATCTTGGATGGAAATAGAACTATTTAGCGCTCATGTGCTGGTCCCGGGAGCAGGGAGTCATGGGAGGAGCCGTGGAGCCAAGGAGTTCCTGGCATGCTTGAGACTTGGTAACGGGCTTGTTCCCTCCGCGTAGGCCTGAGTCGTGCTGAGCAGCGGGGGAGCTTTGCCTCGGATGCCTCCCGAAGCCCCCGTGCCCTGCCAGGCATTGGCTGCCTTTTGTCTGATTGGCCTTGGCAAGCTGGCTGGCTGGCCGCTGGGCCCTGCTATGCGGGAGGTGAGAACTCCACGTCCCGAGCCTGGCTTGCCCCGGCCCGGCGGATGCCAGCTTTTGATTGGGAGATCCCAGGAGCTTGGATCTGTAAGCTGTTGCCGGGTTGAATTCAGTTCGTCACGCTTGCCAGGCCTGTCACGGGGGCGCGGGCACACCGTGCAGTGAGGCCAACAGGAGGAAGTCGTCGCTGGGCGCTTCTGCTGGGTAGTGGCTGGGCCCTGGAGCTCTCTGGACTGCTGGGGTGGGAGGAGTGAAGAATGCAGCATGGGCCCGGGGGAAAGAAGGCCTGTCTTCACGGAGTCTGCAGGAGAGCCACCCGGGGCTCAGGGTGAGGGGCCTGGAGTTTGACTCCCGGGCATCCTGTCCGTTGTCTGTAGGCAGCAGCTTTTCCCTCTTGTAAGGACAGTTTGTTCCCCTCCAGCTTCCTCTTTGTGGACCCCCTCTTTGCCCCTCTGTCCTTGTCACCCATCATCTTCCCTGACTGTCCCTTACAAGTAACAGACTCTACTCAGGGCTTGTGCTTGGCCCATTTCCTTGCCTTAACACAGTCTTCTCTATGTCGGTTTGGTCATTCCCTTATTTTCTTTTATCTTCGCAGACCTTCCCTTCTTCCTCTTATTTATTTTCTTGGAGGGCTTTACCTATGTATCTCCATCGTCTTCTTCTCTTATAACCCAATCCCAACCTCCACTTTCCCCCCACCACAATCTTTCTTCTTTCCTGCCTGTCTCCCTCCTGCTCTCGTGACCTCACTCAGTCCCACCTTGGTCGCTGTTAAGGACACATGCCCACGTGTCTGGACACTTGCTGGGGCAAGGACATTATACCTGTGGACAGACTCCTGGGAAGAGTGGCTCCCTTTCTCTCTCATCCAGCCTTCCCCTCACAGTCTCTGAAGGAGGTGTGTTGCCTCTAGAGGCCTTTCTGCTTTCGTGATGTAACGGAGGTGACAGACCAAATCTCCTGGAAGTAGACTCGGCTTTAGCGAGCTCGTGGTTGTAGAGGCATGCCATGGCTGGAAGATGTCATCTGTGTGCCCCTCCCCCTTCAGGCTCTACATCCTCACTGACCCCTCTTCCTCGATGCTTCCTCAGCTGTAGGGTAAGGTTGCTCTAGACGTCCTCTCTAAGGCCAGGAAATCCATAGTGACTTATTTTCTGCACTTCAGTCAGCTGTGATTCTCTGTAATAAACACCTTCCATTGCAAAAGGAAACTTCTAATAGTTTGTCCCCCTTAGGGCCTGCCCCTCCCTTTCCATAAGTTCTTGGCCTAGACCTTCTTTTCTTAATGAGACCTGCTAAAACCACCTTGTTTAGTCCTTTTCTGCCCCTCACCCAGTGCACTGACTTTTCTTTATTTTGCTTCTTTATTTTGCTTATCTCTCCCACCAACAGTGCTTATTATTTTATAACACCCTTTGGGAAGTAACTGGTTCCTTCTGGGATCTGGTAAATGTCACACATCTATTATGCTGATTTTCAAATGTCATTCTTTCACAAGGACATATACTTCCTGGGGACAAGGATCTTTGCTGCACTGGCTTTCAAAAGAGCGTTTTGTATTAAGTGATCAGACAACAGATGAGTCTCTCAAGTCTCCCAGGTTGTGGGGGACCCCTGGGCACCAAGTGGAATGACTTCCAAGTCAGTGAGGGTTCACTGCTCACCGTTACTCTACAAGCCTGGAAGCTCATGCAGGGGGTTGGAGAGGCCCGGACGCCACACAAGAGAGACCTTTCGGGAATGCACTCAGGAAGTCGTTGGCTCTACCGTGTGCTTATTCCATGCCCTCACTAGATTGGCAGTTTGGTGGCATGCCTTCCATGCCGGCATCCTGGCATCTGGCACTGCTGTATTTTGTTGAGGGCGGCTGATGAGCAGCAGTGTGTAGTTGCTTTGGCCTTACCGAGACGCGCTGGGAGGCGGCGACGCCTTGTCATTCCCGGCTGTGCGGCAGCCAATCCATCGGAGTGTCTGCGTCCATAAAATGAGTGAATCTTCAGGAGCACAGGGACGTTGGCAAAGATCATTCTCTTCCCCTGGATCAGGCCTCAGAAGCTGGGTGCTGTGGGTTGAAAACGTACGAGGGCGAGACCTGCAACATGGCTATCAAGGCATGCTTCTCAGTTGGCTCCTTGGAGTGGTGGCACTTACAGACCGACCCAGCTTTCTCTGCCACATGTTACCTTTGAACTTTGTTCCTCTGGTCATGTTGGGCTTGAAAGTCTTCCTTGCCAGGCCCTGGGTTCTACACTGGCCTAGTGGTCCGGTACTCAGCTGGTCCTTGGCATTGTTAATTTCTCTCAAACACATGCCTGGTTGTCTTGACGGAGGTCTTAACAGGCGCGGTTGATCTCATCTTTCTAAGCACGAGGGACTTTGCAGTGATTACAGAGCTATTTCTTCCCGATGCATGGATACTCGTGACTTCCAAGTAAGGGAGCAGCTGACAGACAGGGTCCTGGGGAGTCATGACTGGGGTGGTGTCTGGGGTGATCTCACCGAGCGTGCGGCTACGTCTCCACGGTGTCCTCTGGAGGGTGTGCACACCCCGGGGGGATTATTCACTGTGGTCAGGCCTCATGGGAGGCAGGATGCATTCTGAGTAAGATAGCGACCATGCCAGCTATGGTTGCTTTGCAGTTGTTTCTAGAACCTTCAGGCACTGGAAGACCCAGGAAGAAGAGAGGAAGCTTCCCCCCTGCACGGGAGATTGCCTGTAACACCAGCAACCTCCTGCAACAGAGATAAGAAGACGGACCTCTGCACTTCGGGGTGGTCTCGCTCCTTCTTGAAAGGTAGAGAGGACCTGTGGGAGGCCAGAGCCCAGCCGAAGCCATGAGCCTCTGGAGAGCATGGGATTGTGTGACATTCTTCCAGGTGCAAGTGACAAGCTAGCTCGTGGGCTCGTAAGCAAAGTCCGGGATTCATTAGTGGATTCAATTGCTGGGGAAGAGGCTTGGCTAAAATGACGTCATCGGGACTGGTGGCTCAAATCCTTGGCTCCGCCCCCCCCCCGTGGGTTCTGTGGACAGCTGTGCTGCCAGCTGTGGGCCACGTCCTTCTCACGTCGCACAAAGCCTCAATCCAAAGTGACTTCCGCGGCCCAACATTTGTGAAGGAGGCTTGAAAACTGGGGCTGCGTGACTCACCGGACCCATCTCAGTGACCTGGAGGACGTGTGTGTGTAGGGGGCGTGGTGGTGATATCCAGCAGGCAAGACTGTGACCACGTGAGTGAGACCCTCCATCCTGGGACTCGTCTCACTCCACAGCCCCTACAAGTTCCTCTTTCATTCCGTTGACCGACATGCACCACAGGCACCAGTTTGGAGTTAGAATGAAAAGATGAAATTCTATAAGGAGAAATACAACTTTCGTGATTTATGTATTTGCATTTTCAGACCCATTCCACATCTTAGAAACACTTACAATCCTTTCTCGACAGGTCGCAGTCCAATCCCCTCTTTGGTAAACAGGGCTGTGAAGAGCCTGATATCCTGTCCCACCACCGCAAGTGCGGTATAGAGGTCGGTGCTGGGTCACTCATATTTTCAAGTCTTTGTAGCGGGGCGATGCAGAACCACAGTTTTCGGGGCCTCATTGGTATTTTGACCTGATTAGAGGGAAATAATCTGCTGTGAAGTTAGTGCCATAATGGGGGCGAGACGTAGGGATTTGGGGAAGCACATAAAGGTTGTTTTTCAGGCAGGCGGGACATGAATTGTGGTGGGGCACACATACTGTTTCAGGGCAGGGCCTGTTTTCAACTGATGCCACGGCGGAGTCTTCCCACCAGTGCTCTTTGTGCAATGCCCACCACTAAGAAGAATCGGCGTCTTCTCGCCTTAAATCTAAGGAGGACTTTTTGCCTGCTTTTACCCATAACACCTGGTTGAAGCGCTTGCTACAGGAAGCCCAGGCCATGGGAGAAGACCTGTGTGGGTGCTTCGGGCACAGAAACTGTCACCAGATGTGTGAAGGGGCGGGACTCTTAATCCTACTGTGTCTGCAAATGCATGAGAGAAAATGCATGAGAGACTCTGAGCCCAGTCAAGTCCCAAATTATCAGAGATGACAATGAAAATAATAATATATACATGACTTTTTTATGTCACAAGTTTGGGGTGCTGATTTTATATAATAATAATGGGAACCATTGATTTGAAGAGTCTAGGAAAATCTTAACTCTCCATAGCCTTCAGATGAGCTGAAGTCACGGATCTTAAGTCCTAAAATATAACATAAAAGCATTTATTGGACTTGGAAGGAGGAGGCCCTATGAGTAGAGTGTACTAGGAAAGCCAGATGAGCTCTCCCCAGGGGGTTGGGTCTCTGAGGGTGAAGAACAGAGCTGGTGGAAACTCTTAGCTCACGGTGGTGCTGCCGGAATTGCCAGAAAGATCCATCATGTCTCAGAGATCTCTGTGCAAGTCTGAGGATGTGGAATAGAACTGCCAGTTCTGGGTCCCGTGTCACCTTCTGATGAAGTCCGGGTGAGGCTGGGGGAACCTCGAGGACATCCTTGGTCCTCATGACAGGAGACATGTTGGCTCTCAAGACCCCCAGAGCCACGAAACCTGCTGCTGCTGTATTGTCCTCAGTGACATTTATGTCCCAAGATGCACCATTTCCCCCCACCGTCCCCAGGACAGATCCCTAATGTGGCGGGATGTGCGCAGGGGCAGCTCGGTGTTTGAGTCCCTTTCTTACATGCAGCTCGCCAGAAGAGCTCGCCACTGCATGGAATGGATCTTCTCTTGACACGTGGGCTCTCTGTCAGAAGTGCCCCTTTTCCATGTCTTTCTTCTCTCTGGACTCCTACCACTTCCTACTGCAGGGCTGACGTTGTGGTCTAAGGGCTTCTGCTGTGACTGCTTTTTCTTTATCGCACACACCTACCACCTACTGTCTTCATCCAGCTCATGCCTGCTTATCCTTCTAAGTGTGTATTAAGAAGCCCCTTCCTCCCCTGCCTGGGATTGAGCTAGAGTCAACCTTCCTCATGTCTGCCTTTCTTGAGAATTATTTACTTGCTGTTTCATTCTAGAATAGGGTCTCACTGAGGGAAGGGACAGTATTTGATTCATCTTGACCTTGTTTTCGTCTGTCTTTGATCCATCATCTATGTGACTTCCCCTAGAGCGGGCGGGCTTTCTCTTCCCCCATGGGGCTGAGTTCCAGGAAGCCCGATTGATAAGAGAGCATTCGGAGCCCAGGATACCTGTGAATGTGTCAGTTTAATCTCATGGACTAGAGTGCGGGTTCTGAAGTCAGCCAAAGACCTGGTGTGATCCAGGGGTCCTGATGTTGCCTCCACAAAGGTGTGTGGCTCCAGTCTCCTGTGGAGAGAGAGACCTCTGCACAGGTGCTTCTGGGGCAACTGGCAAGTGCTGGCTTCCAACAGGAGCACCTTTGGGATCTTGGTGAACCAATGGCTCAGCATGATGGAGACTGGGATGTCGGTGGGGATGACTGAGGCATGGCCTTTCTCCTCCCATGGGACTTGCAATCTTTGCACGGGAGTCGTAGCTGGGCTGCTGATAGGGTCTCAGATTTATGCTCAAGGGATGAGACTCTTCTGCTCCGTCTCCTTTGGTCCCGCCTCTTCTTCTGCAGGGCTGACATTGTAGGTCTAAGAGCTTCCGCTGCGACTGCTTCTTCTTTATCACACACACCTACCGTCCTAACAAACCACTCACACTTTTAGATCGCATTGACATCTGCTGCCCAGAACCGCACCTGAGCTTCAGTGACCTTGAACAAACTTCTTACCCCACCTGTAACTCCTCTATAAAGTAGTTATTGTCACGGTGATTTCACACTCCCATAACAAACAGCACATGTGAAGTATTTGCTGTAGTTTAGGGCACATCAGTACTAAAAAATAACAACTACAGTTACCCACAAAAGCAACAGAGCCCAGATGATCTAGATATTTACCAGAGCATGTCGCCCTTGGCTCCCAGAAGCCAGCTGAAGATCTGGAACACAGCAGGTGCTCAGCTAAAGCTCACGAGAGACAGAGATCACGAGGTCGGGGAGGCCAGGAGGCCAACGAGGCCAGGAGGCCAGCGGATGAGCAGAGGAAGCTGCACTGAGCCATTCTCTATGAATAGACTGATTGCAAATTCACAGTCCACCTGCAGAAAGACGACTGCCAGCCGCATCAAGATGAAGACACGCCCGAAGTGGTCACCGACTGAATTCCTTTGCTCGTCAGCCCACCCAGCAGGTGGGCTTCCACATCTCGGAGCTGCTCCTTCCCAAGGCGGGGAGAAGCAGCAGGTGGTGCAATCCATGTCCCTCTCTGTGGAAAGAGGTCCCACATCACCATCCTAGAAAAGACTAGCCTCTTGGTGCCCCTCTGGTGTGCCAAGGCAGACCACCTGCCCAGTCATAAAATAAGTGGACAAGACTCAGGGTGACACCTCTTCCTGACTCCCAGTACTCTTGGGGTTTGGCTCTTTAGAAGAATTTGGAGGAGGAGGTGAGACCAAGAGATGCCTTTTTGTTGGTAGGGTGACAGGTAGTGTGTACTGAGACCACTTGTGGCCAGGATTCCAGAGCTCAAGCATCTGCCCTGGTGTTGACCTATGAACCTCTAGGAGGTCAATATGCATATAAACTAGCTTTGGGCAGAAAAGCCACAAATCTAAGTGGCTTCAATTAAATGTCCTTGGACAGTTCGTTTATGAGGTGTGCATTTGGAAATAACCTTTGTTCAATATGGATGCTGCAAAAGCCATTTCTGCCTGGGAATCTTTCCTGGCACGAGGGAACGAGCTTTCTCAAGGTGACTCCGTGGGTGAAAGAAAGTGCTCTCTCTCTCGCTTCTCTCTCTCGCTCTTTATTTCTCTCTCTCTCTCTCTGGCTTCCTTGATCTCAATGCTGGATCTCAGAGACCCCGTTTCTTAGTGGCCATTTCCCAAATCCTTCCTGTGTGAGACACTGAGCCTTCAGGGGTTCTGCTCAATGGATGCCCCCGGGGTCCCTCCCAGATGAGGACCACAGTGACTTGTGGTGACCACGAGACTAAGAGATAAGGGGATCCACTTGTCTGGCTTTCAGTGCCCATGTGACTGCTGTGTCTCTCTGTCTGTTTGAGGGTGAGGAAAGAGGGGATCAGGAGAGGAGGAGACTTTAAATCAAGGAAGCACAGAACTTCTTGGAGAGTTTCCCTTTTGAGTCCCCATCTAGAATGTCACGGTGTCCCTGTGCGTCTGATAGTCTATACCGGGTCAGCGACCTGATGGGAAGGGGAGGTGCTGGCTTGACTTTCTGGCTCCTCACTGAGGGGTATCTGGTGAGGAGGGGCCCAGCAGGTGGTGAGCTACTGTCTTAATTCTGTATTCCAATCCTATAATAAGTACCCAACCCAAACCACTTAAGGAAAAAGGGGATTTGTGCATATGCGTGCATGCGTGTGTGTGTGTGTGTGTGTGTGTGTGTGTGTGTGCACGCGTGCATACCAGAGGGTACTTGTATGTGCCTATGGAAGCCCAAGGATGACTTTGGAAGTCATCCTGGATTGCTTTACCACCTTATTGCTTTGCTCTGGGGTTTCCCAGTGTCCGCCTTCCAGGACCAGAAGTTCAGGCCGCAGCCATTTCCTCCTGGCAATTTTACGGGGGATCTGGAGATCCAAACTCAGGTCCTTCTGCTGGTGAGGCAAAGGTTTTAACCCCTGAGCTATGTCTCCAGCCCAAGGGGGATTTTCATTCATGTTTATAATTCCAGGTTATAGTTATTGTGACAGGAAAAGTCAAACCAGCAGAAATTGAGGCCAGCTGGTCACATCTTACCCAAAGTCTAGAAGTCTGTCTGAACTGAATGATTCTTTGTAGGTAGGTCCAGAAGCCAACTCTGTCCAACGTCAAGTGGGCAGCTCTGAAACTGACACCCGCAAATCATTACCCGGGAACTTGGGCATCTGCAAAGTTCTGCATTTACTTTACAAGCACCTCTTTGCTCCAGGTCAGGGAAAATAATAGTCAGCAAAGCACGACTGTAAAAGTACCAGGTACAACATTTCAATGCTGCAGTACATGTTCTCTGGAATTGAACAAAAAGTCACTGGGCATAGATGATGGTCGCGACCAGTTTCTTATTGTTAGAGTAATAGTTGCAGATAAGCACGAAGCTCAAGCTCTCATGACCTAGGTTCTAAGGGATTAGAGTTGGAGATATCAGTGGGAATTCAAAGTTAGCAAAATACGTATGCAGATGGAGATTCAGTGGACATTTATGGATGTGTGAAAATATGGAGGTTAAGGTGCGTGTCAGCCAATATATCCCAGAAGCAAGGGGACTTCAGAAGCAGTGAGCAGATTAGTGCCCCAGTATTTGTTTCTAATTCTGTCCTCTAGTGGAAGGACCCACATGATCATCTGAGATGGGGCAAGGGGCAAGATGCACAGCGTGAGTCTGAAGCATCTTATAGTACCAGAAAACGACTCGGTGCTCAGCCAGTGAACACCATAGGGGTGATATTCTTAGCTGACATCATCTGCGTAAGAATATAAACGAGGGAGTAATGGACTACAACCTAAAGACTGAAGAAATAGCTATGAGACCGTCCTACTATGAAGAAATGATTGAATGCAAAAATAAACCAGAGAGAACAGACAAATGTGCCGTATGGAGAAATCCCAGTCATTTATACAGATCCTGAGCGCTCCAGAAGGGGACACGTACTCCGCATCCCCGAGCGTGGGCTGTGTGCAGTGACTGTCCTGTCGAAAGTGAAGTATGACTGAGGGAAAGACCTGACGTGCAGGACCTTAACCAAACCATCACGGCCAGCAGCATGTGTGTGTGTGTGTGTGTGTGTGTATGTGTAGAACTAAGAGTGAATTCGGAAATCATCGTGGACTGCTTCTACCTCCTCTTTTGCTCTGCCCTGGGATTCACAGGGTCCGCCCACCAGGACCAGAAATGCAGGCCTCCCCTGCTTCCGCCCGGCGTTTGTACGTGGGATCTGGGATCTGAACTCAGGACCTTCTGCTTGGAAGGCAGAGACCTAACCCCTGAACCATCTCTCCAGCCCCCTGTACCTTATTTTTTAAAAGACTATTTTTCTTTGAGAGAGAGAGAAAGATGCCATGTTATACCAATGAGGTCATAGACAACTTCTCTCCTTCCACCATGTGAACGTCCAGGGAATGAAACTCAGGTGAATTCAGGTCACCAGGTCTGAACTCAGGTCACCAGGTCTGAACTCAGGTCACCAGGGCTAATGCGTGGACGGAGCTATCTTGCCAGTCCTCTACCTTAATTTTTGGAGACAGGTCCGCTTTCTGTGCCCACAGTTTATTGATTGTATAAACTGGCTGGACAATGAGCTCTGAGGATCTGTTTGTTTCTTCCTTTCTAGTGCTAAGTTTATAAACACACATCACCAGGCCAAGCTTGTAGATGGATTCCAGGAATGTGAGCTCAGGTCTCAAGTCTGTGCAACAGGCCCTTTACTGACTACACCATCTCCCCAGCCCCATTTTACACAGAAGCATGTTTTGCCTCCTTTTTGTGCAGCGGGGTGGGTGTGGGTGGGAGTGGAGGCAGGAACCACATTGTTATTTTGTGTTGGATCTCTCAAAATAGGTAACCCAAGGCTGTTCTTGGTCCTGGAGGTGTTCTGGTATTTTCTGAGGCCACGAATTGTATCTGGAGCCTTCCTTGGTCAAGACCACTATAGGATTGTAGGATTACTTGGGTAGAGGCTGGAGTTGGGATGTTTCTCTCCAACAGGTATAAATGGGGTTCTTGGTCACTAGAAAGGAGTATCTCAGGCCTGTGATAATCCCGGTCAGCTCAAGTGCACCTGTTGGTTATAGACATTATACTAAGCAGTATAGACACTTAGTATAGACACTATACTAAGGAGAGCCTTTGTCCTCTCTTTATTCTTTTTAATTTTTTTTTAATTTAGTGTGTGTGTGTGTGTGTGTGTGTGTGTGTGTGTGTGCACGTGCGCGCATGCACATGTGTGTTTGTAGCAGAGGGCACTGTATGTCCCCATGGAAGCCCAAAGGTGACTTCTAGAATCATCCTGGATTGCGTCTACCTCTTTTTTGATTAGCTCTGGGATTTCTAGGCTCCTCCCACCAGGGCCAGAAGTGCATGCTACCTGCCACCATGTCTGCCTGGCATTTTTATATGGGACCTGAGATCCCAACTCAGGACCTTCTGCTTGCGAGACACACTCTTAACCCCTGAGCCACCTCTCCAGCTCCTCTCATTATTCTTAATCTCAGTGGGAGGGTGGAAGACATCATTATAAGCAAAGATGACCAATGCTTCTAGCTTTGTGAATGAGAAGACTTCTAGCTGCGTGAATGAGTACTTCTAGCTGCGTGAATGAGAAGTGCTTCTTGCTGCGTGAATGAGAACCGTTTGTTTAGCACATTCCTTGGCTGGGTACAGAGGGAAGAGGGAGCCCACAGGTATTAGGAAAGCTTCCAGGGCAAGATGGGAGAAGCTTCGAAGCTTTGAAGAATGAAGGAATGAAGAGCGAATGAGAAATGTAAGTTACTGAAGTGGCACCAGGTCCCAAGTCAGAATGGGTTAAATGGCACAGCTGACAAGTCCAGGCCTTCAAGGGAAGCTAAACAGAAGCATTGTGGGAGAGCTTGGAGAACTAGGTTGGGGAGAGATGAAGGTGAATCTTCAAAGCCTTGGCAAACAGCTGGGGTTGGGAGACACTTTGACTTTCTTTTCATTTCTTTTTGAGAAGGAATCTCACTTCATAGGCGAAACTGGTCACCCGTTTGTGATTCTCCTGCCTCCATTTCCTAAGTGCTGGGACCACAGCCCACTCCCAGCACAGCTGATCCGCAGGGTGGAATCTGAGCCTGCAGGACACTGCGGAATCGGCCATAGCGTAGTGGGGATGACTTCATCGGAGGAGGGCAGTGAGAGGATTGGGGTTCTCTAGGCTTGACACATTCATCTGTACCAACCAACCATCCCAATGTGTGTATGTGGATGCTTGGAGGCATGGCAGGTTGGGGTGATGCTATAACGGACCATCCTGGCAGGGAGATTGCTGACATCATTAGCGTAAAGGGAGAAGAGAAGGGAGGCCTGCTGATGGATGCGCTCACGGCCGCTAGACACACTGGCGGGTAAAGACAGATAGTCACTGATACAGTTGGCCTGAGCTGGTGCAGGGCATGTTCTAGGCCCTTCTGTACTCCTGACTAGCCCTTTGAGAGTGGTATTAGAGGATGTGTTTCCAGCCACTCAATTCAGACTTCTGAGAGTGGTCCGCTCCTCCCCCTGCCTCCAGGCTTTGTCTAATCACCTCCTATGAGGTCTTACCTCCATATAGGTCCCACCACCCAAATGCCACCTCTAGGGGTCCAACCGTAGCAGCAAGTACAGATAATTCTGGGGCGGCCCCATGGCCATGGAAATCATTTCAGCAGGCAGGTCTGGTGACCCATGATCCTGACGACTTGGATGCCGGAAGCAGGAGAGTCATGAGTTCTAGTTCTGCGCTACAGAGTTCACCGTCAGCCTGAGTAGCTGAGCGGGACACTTTTGTTTTTGATGAAGAGAATTGTTATAGGCATTTCAGGAACATTGCAGAATAGACCCTAACCAGCACGTTCAAAAAAATGTCTGCTGTAGGAGTTACAATTGAGGCCTTGAATAATGCTCTTTTGACTAAGAGATGCCCCCAGACTTAAGGCTGAGGGCACCAAAAGGAAGAGAGAAGTTTAGATCAGAGACTCAGGACAGTTCCCAGCCCTAGGGCCCAGGTTAGACCGGGACCAGTGATCCACCTGGATGACGTCTGAATCTGAAATCTTCCCTTTCTTTCCCTTGCTTTCCTTCCCTCCATGTCTCTTCTTCCTCTCTCCTTGTCTTCTTGACTTCCTCCTTCCCTCCTTTGCCTCAAGACAGAGCCAGGCTGACATGAGCGGCCTAGCTGGGGCCAGATGCCATCTGCCCAGGCTCCGCTGTAGGCATCTGGGTCGTACATAAGGCGGCACTGCCTGTCAAAGCTCAGCTGGGGCAAACGCGGCTGGCACTGAGCTGCCACTCTAGCCTTGTTCCCCTTTCCTTCCTGGGTCTGAACAAGTGAGAATAAACTTAAGAATAAACAGCAGACTTGGGATTCAGCCCTCCCTGAGGACTTTGATCTCGACCTCTGCCCTTGTCAGCCAGACTGCTGTTTGTGCCCAAAGATGCTGAGCTCCTTGAAGATCCAGCGCGAGTACCCTGAGAATACTCTAGAAGTACCGCGCCAGAGGGCCTTGTGCACTGCTGAGCCTCCTAGATGCTCAAGAGCTGTAGACAGTCAGGGCAGGTGGGTCGGGGAGAGCGCCCTAACCCAGCGCCCTTCTGTGAGGCTTCTCTGCAGAGACACCAAGAGGAGGAGGAGGAGCATCCTTTCAGCAGTGGCCATCACCCTTTCTCCAAGCTTGCGTGTGTGCCGAGTGGTGTGATAATGAGTGTGTCCCACCCTCGTGTGCAGGCGGAGCCAAAGCCCAGCAGTTCCCCATCTCCCAGCCCCTGCCGGGACGCCTCTGGCTGTGAGACTTTTTGCCACACGTGCTTCCCTTGTTAGGCAGCCTGACTGTTAGACGACTTGCCTGAACTTAAACCATGGGTTGTAGTTGGAGGGAGAGACACCAACAAGGCGGACTCTTCATCTCGCTTCTGCTAGTAAAGCGCTCTTGCCAAGCTATCGCCCACCTACAGGCATCATCTTCCTCTGCAGAGTGGGGATCATTGCGCCACTAGTGGGTTCCTGTGGGGGGATTCTAAGACAAGAGGAGCTCAACAGGCTCCTCCTAGCGCTCGGCAGTTCACCATGCCAAGAACTCTAGAGACCCCGCTGACTCTTTCTTTCAAGAAGGCCCGCTTCAGATCGCGTGGGAGCGTCCCCATTTCCCTCCTTCCTGTCTGTTCTTGCTTAGCGTGTGGGATGGCAGAGCAGGAGTGTGTCCGTGTTCTGGAATGGCCATAACAAAGCACCGGAGGCTGGGCGGCTTAAACCAGAGAATTTATTGTCTCCCATTTGCAGAATCTAGAGTTCTCTCCTCTTCCTCTGTGTACTGAAATGGTCTTTTCTCTGTTCCTATCTATGTCCCAATTTCTCTTTCTGACAAACATACCCATCACATTGGAGTAGGACCTGCCCCTAATTTTCCTCCAACAACCTCATTACTGATCTCCAAATACTCTTATATGTTGAGATACAGAGAGTCATGACATCGATATATGAATCCGGGAGGAGACAACTCAGGCCACAGCAGTGCGTTACGGGGAAACATGGATGTGCGAAAGCCGTTCCTTTGGAGGCACAATCGGTTTTTGCTTGCTCTTCGTTAAATGGCCTGGTGGTCTTGTCCCGGGGCCCAGCTGGATGGCTACTCTCCTCCCTGGACTTGGGCAGCCTTTGAGCCCTCGCTCAGCCGTGTGTGGGCAGCTCTGCCTGTCTGCAGAATGGCTGCAACATGTACTTCCATCGCCGACACCTTGAAATGTTTTATAGGGCATTTCCTGCTTGTCAGCAGCTGTGTTTTTTCGTCAGCGGCTCATTCATTTCTCTAAAGGCTTCTGACACCTCTGACCAGCTCGAGCGGGGTTGATGTGGGCATGCCGGGCCCCGTGCCCTTGAAGCCAGTCGAATGCGCTCACACCCTGGGAGGGCGCCAGAATCCCTGACTTCTTCCATTATTCTTAGCCTTCAAATGGTGGGAGCAGGCGTTTTTCAAAACCCAGACGTGGGCTTTTGCAAACATACTTTGGCCTACCTATTTTTACTTCCTTCATATTTGGAAAGAGAAAATTCCCAGACATGGGCCTGGGAAGCAAGACCGTTCTCAGGTCAGCTCCTAATGTGTCTGTCTTTGCAGAGAGAGTCTCGCTTTGATTATCTGCATTGAAGACTCTCCACTTAGGAATTAGATGGTCACCCCCCCACCCAGAGCAGCTATTCCTGTGTTGTTCTAGTACCTAGAGTTCTTTTTGGTGGTCTGAGTAGAGCCGCTGATACAGCCACGCTGAGGGGTGTGTTGTGGTATTGGGGTGACTGCGCCGTCCTGCTCTAACTGCTGGGATGCTTCCCGGACGCCTGCACATCTTGCAGGCTGTAACTGCTTCCTGCAGAGCGTGTCAGGGAAGAGAGCAACGCTTAGCGTCCCCACGGGGAGAGGGGGCGTGTGTGTGTCTACCAGACCAGGCCTCCGGAAGGTCACTATGGCCTCTTTTTTCTGCAGCATACCATGGGAGACACGAATCCTCATTGTCACGTGTCTTTACTTGCTAGTGTTACCATTTGTGGGCAAAGACGGAGCCTGTGGTTTGTCCTTTCCGCTGTTAGGACATCGCTCTGGTGGCAGTGGGTGTGAGAGTGCAGACTGACCCTAGCCAAGGGGGTTCCCGTGACCCCCATCCATCAGCGAGAGCCCTTGCGTGTGAGAGTGAAACAAGCCAAACACTGGTTTGGCTCTTGCACACGTCTGTTGGAACAGTATTTTCCTTTTTCTCCTGCTGTGCTTTTTCCAGGGACAGGCAGTACAATTACCTTTTTTTAAAATCCGTTTTAGCCCATTGAAATGCTGATTTGCTTGAGGTCAAGTGTGCCTTTAGCGAGTCCTTTCTCAGGAAAAAAAGATTACTACGCTATCACCTGCCAGTCCTGTTCACCAAATGCAGCGAACTGCATTTATCTGTGGAGTCTGAGGGTTGGCCGTCAGGACTGGGGCCATCTGGAACTCTCCAGATGTGTTCAGTAGGATCGGAGGAGACTTTGCTAAAACGTGGCACGCAAGGAGCAGGTGAGGATCTCAGGTGGGTGTGGCACGGGCAGCCTGGGGCAGCAGGAAAAGTGTCTTCCGTCCCTGAAGGGCTCTCTTGGCACCAGATCCGCGTGGTCCCAGTGGGCCGAACTTCAACTCGCTGTAAGCGATGACTTCCTTCCGGGGTGCTGTCCAGCACAGGTGGGAAGCGGGGACATCAGAGGCCGGAGGAGCCCTCCGCTGGGCCAGGCGGGCAGCCCGGCGCCCCTGAGCGCCTGGCACGTCTCTGTGCCCGTGTGTGCTCTGAGCTTCGTGTTCAGCTTGGGGACAGTGGATGTGGACACTTTGCTTGCTTGATTCCTTTGCTAAATCCTAGGTCTCTTTTCTCCGTTCGGGGAGATTCTCTGAGACTGAGCTGCAGAAAGACACAATTTGGAGGTAGGAGTAGTCGTGGCTCTCCTCAGTGACCGCCCCCCCCTCGCACCCACCCTGCCATGGTCCAGCCCAGGCCTCAAGTCTGTCCATCACCCCAACGTGCAGCATGTGACTCTGTTCTCTCAGCAGCAGTGTCTGAGCTGGGACATCCCGAGGGACCATTGCTAAGGCAGCAAAGCCATTTGTCCCGTTTTCCAATGTGCCTTCAGGCAGATGGACTTTTATCTCAGAGGCGTAAGGCTGGGAGGTGCTGGAGGAGATGGGGACCCTCCAAGATGGCTTCTCCAGCTCCTGGAGGAAGCGGGTTGCTTGGCTCGGAGCCTTAGCAGGACTGCGTCGTCTCCCACAGCACCTCTGAGAACCGAGGGTAGAGCCCCCTGCTCACCTGCAACTTGGAGTCATCTTGCTATTTTCGGTACTTTCCTACGAATGAGTAATTACCAGTCAAGGAGCCAAGCATTCTTGTGTGGCCAATCTCTCCCCCATCCCCCCAATTTGGACTTATGTCCATCCCTTTTGTCTCCACCTCCTTTCCTCCTGCCCCGGTACCCATCCCTAGACAGGGCAAGTCTGCCAAGCAAGGCCCTGACCATGTCCCTGCAGTTTTGATTTCTTGTCCTTTTCAAAGCTTGCAAAGCAACAATGAGATTGCGGTCCAGAGAAACTATGGGTGGTCCGAGGAAGAGAGCAGTGAGGGGAGACTCGGCACACCCCAAGAGATCCAAGCCCCTCTCATGGGAAAGAGCTCGAGTTCAAAGGCCCTTCCTTTCCTCCATGTTTTGGTTGTGTGGATCCCATAACTGTGGAGCAGAAGAACGCGCAGAGCTATCAGGAATCCAGCAGGCTTTGGACACAGTCAGATCACCTGCCCGTGCTGCGCTATACCATGGAGGAGCCTGGGGGGGGGCGGGGAGGGAGCCCAGGCACGGATAACATGTAGCTCTGCTTCCATGAGCACATCAGCTTTCTTAACTGTGCACTGGGAAGAGTTTGGCTTACAGAGTTCTGGAAGAAACTGGATAATCTGGAAACAATTTGGTTGGCATAGGAGCCAGGATTGGACAATAGGCAGGATCCAGTGTACTGGGCCCCTTCACACCCCGTGGAATGCTCTCCTCGCGAGGAACATCTGAGCTTTGTGGGACGAGGGACGTGATTGAGGCAGAACTGCAGAGAGAGAAGACTTTTCCTGCGTGCCTTGCATACATGCGTGTGACTGTGTTCTTCATCATTTGGTAGCTGAATTAATTGCACAGCATCATTTTTTTCTATTTTGATGAACGCTGAGAAGTTTTTGTATATCACAGACGAAGCTAAAGCCTTGGGTTATGCTTCTCAACTTAGGCTTTTCTACATTTACCTCTGTTTCCAAGGACCCAGAGACCCTGTATCCCACATTCTGATTTAGCATTTATGGGTGGGGGAAGTCACTGAGGTGTTTAGCTGATGCTGTGTGTGTGTGGGGGGGTGACTCTTTCTGATGGAATTGGAGGTGACCTAGAGTTCGGACTTTGATCTAGAAATCACAAGGCTAGAAAAGTAGGAAACAGAATAAACATGAGAAATAGGGAATGTGATAGGAATGAGCTGGGCCATAGGCGGTGGGGGCTTGAGGGTCTGCAAGATGGGGGGAGACCGCGGTCCTGACAACCAAGAAGTGACTCGAGCATTTGCGAGCAGCCTGAGGGACACGGGACAGAGCCAAACTGGACAGTGAGGACAGATGTGCAAGAGGAGACAGAGGGGCCGAGCGGGACGTGGGCAGAGTCTTCTCTTGTAGCATTCCCACCCTATGCCAGCCCTGGCTACTGCCCTGCCAAGTCGCATCACAATTCCCAATTTCATTTATTAATATCGTGTGTAGCGGGGAGGGCACGCTAACAGAATATTTGTGATCAGAGAACAGCTTCGTGAGTCGATTCCCTGCTTCTACCCACTTTGGCTTTGGGGCTTGAACTCACGTCATTGGGTGTGCCCAACAAGGGCCTTTACCCACCAAGCCATCTCGCTGGCCCTCTACCAGCCACTGTCGGATCAAGGAAAACAGTAGGTCTACTCTACAGTAAGTAACAGAGCTGAGATTTGAAGTCAGATGGTTTGATCACTTCCTGCAGCTGTTTGTAGATAGACTGCTCAGTGCTCACAGAGAATTTTATCAGAAGCACAGCAATGTGGGTCTTTGCTTAAAGAACTGGAGTTCCTAAAATGGGAATTTCATAAAGCCATTGCGTCAGGCAGTAAAATAGAGGAAATGAATACCTATTTCTCTTGACTGTGGATTGTGGATTCCCTATCCTTAAAATGCACCATTCCCACCTGTCTTTTACTGCTTTTGATGGTTATTGTCTTTGACAGCACTACAATGACATGAATGAATTCTACATGAATTTCAAAATTAGTTTAGAATATATATTTTATAAATTATTCATAGCATATTTTATATTGCTTGTTTTCAAGCCAAGAGGCATCTAGAGCAATCGCTTCTACTTTTTTGGCTGTGACCTTACATTTTATATTGTATCTCATTATACACAGATGTATGTATGTATGTATGTATGTGTGCACATTATATATAGCCTAAACATATGCTTTCTGAAGTAATGCTTCTACTTACTATGTGTGGCACACTTGGATATTTTCTATTCTCGTCTACTCTGTTCTATTTTTGTTAAAACTATGCTGGCCTCAAACCATCTAAATTGATTTCACAACAAATTAATGGTTCATGACCCGCAAGTCTGAGACCCCATGGCTTAAACAATGTCTTCATCAGACATGGTTTAAGAAGAAAGTCATTACAGAGGGGATGTAAAATTGCCAATTATCTTTGGTCACAAATATTAAAATAGTAACAGAAAAAAGAGTGTTTTTTAAAATAACATCAAAATGGCAAGTGTGTGTGTGTGTGTGTGTGTGTGTGTGTGTGTGTGTGAGAGAGAGAGAGAGAGAGAGAGAGAGAGAGAGAGAGAGCGAAAGAAAGAGTGTATATGACCACAGCAGACTTGTGCTGCTCCTGGTAATGTGTAAGGCTGAGTTTTGTCCTTGGCCTGTGTTTCTTAACTAACTGTGCAGAGCAAACAGCTGCAGTGTGGCTGGAACCTAGAGGTTACCCTTCCTCTAACTAGGACAGCCTTTCCCCAATCTAAAGCTCTAGGCAATGACCTAGATGGGCACATGGAGCTCTCATTCCATGTGCTGGTGCGCAATTAAGATCTGATATTCTAGTGAAGTGGACAACAACAGCCAGCCAGAATGCAGAGTACCAGTGACCCAGCAAGGCTCGCCCAGAATCAGGACAACCTGATCTCTCCTATCCCAAGGCTTAAGGAACCTTGGGGAAGAGGGGCCGGTGAGATTGTAAGAACCTAAAGATGGGAAGGTGCACCATTGGACAAGACATTTCATTCAAGGCAGGACTGCTGCATCCAGGAGCTCACTGCAGTGAGACTTGTCCTTGTCAGACCTTCAAAATGACTGACATACCAACATGCCCCCTTAGACTATCAAGGAACTCAATAAGAATATACAATGGAAACCTTGGGGATGACAGTTGGATGAATGAAGAGAAATCTCCCTATCAGTGGGGTGGCCTGAAGAGAGGCAACTTGGTAATGTCACAAGAGGCCTGAATCTCCACAAGAGTAGACAAGCCAGAGGAAACCCTGGGGTACATAGAAGTGGACAGGAAGAAGGGTGGGAGGGAGTAGGATGGATTGATGAAGGGAAGGAAGGGGAATGGGAGAGAGGAGGGAATGAAGGAAGCAGGAATGAGTACTCAGTATGCTTGTAAAACTAGAAAAAAAGATCTGACGCTTTATGTGACCGTAGGAGCACGTGCTGAGGCATCCGGCCTTGCGGCGTGGTCTGGAAGCTTGTGCTGCTTTACCCGACATGAGCACATCCCTTGGGCCACCCTGTGCTTTTCAGCCATCCTTCATCCTTCACCCACAGGTGAGAGGGTGACCCCCCCACTCCCAGCTCTTCCTTCTCTGTGCTCCCCCTTCTCTTTGCCACACTGACCTGAGAGCTTGTAGAAATCAAGTTTCCTTCTAATCCTTTCAGCACCCACGTCCCATGCAGCCCCTAGCAGCCCCTGGCCTCAGAAAAGCCTCTTTTAGAGGTTGATATTCTTTTTTTTTCTTTTCGAAGAACAGAAATGCATTTCATGGAGGACAGAAATTAGAGGTGAAGGTGTGAACAAGATAGGTTTCTTTTAGGGTCCCTCCTTGGTTTATCCTAAGCTCTTTTTCTTATTAGGATATTGGGTTAAATCCCACCTTAATAAACTCACTTAAACTAAATTGCCTCTTTAAAGACCTCATCCCTGAAGTATTGAGGATTAGGATTTACTTCATCATCTCACCCCACAGCTTGAATCAACAAGCCTTTCAAAGGTAGCCTTTCAAAATTATTCTGGATAATGAATAGTCTTAAAGTACAAAAAAATTAATTTAAGAAGTCCAAAACAAAATTATTATGTTTTATATATCTGGGCTTCTAATAATACCATGACCTGTAGGATGACCACGGGCAGAAGGGCAGCTATGAATATGGTCCAACACAAAATTGCAAGCTCCATAAAACATTATGCCTTCCTTTGTGTGTTTGAGCATGATTTTTTTTTTTGTAACTTGAGTATGTTCCTGAGTGTGAACTTTGTAGATGGTAATGTCATGTCAGAATGCCAAAAGGTTGGACACATCTTAAGATGTCTAAATCATTATTTAGAGGTCCATATTCCAGCCAAGACCTTTCATGGGAAGGAAGCAAGTAAGAAAATATTCCATGAAAGGGTGGGAAGCACAAAGGTCTAAGCTGGGAACAAACTCAGCAGATTTGAAGAATGAAAGAGATAAACTGCTCCCAGCAAGGTGGCTGTGGCCACCCTGGTTCCACGTGATGAATTTGGAGAGGCAGATTGGACTCAGTATATGACAAAAGCAGTGTGGAGATATAACAACAGAACAGGGCAGATTTGAACAGGTAGAGGCTAAATTATGCAGAGCCTTGTAGGTCATATTAAGACCTTTGGGATTTACTTTTGTCATAATGAGAAAAACTTGTAATGAGACATACTTGGAAAGCCTTGAAAGGCAAAAAACACAGTGAGATATTTAAAAAGGCCGCTCTAACAATGTGAGATGCAGGCACTACGCACCTACAAGTATAATAGAAAATTTGAAACAGCAAGACTATCAAATGCTGGAGAGGAACTCAGTTACTATTGGCAGAAGTGCAAAATGGTACGTACAGCCACCTTGACAGACAATTTAGCAGCTTCACACCAAGCTGCACACACCCCTACCTCATAATCCAGCCTCCACACTCTTTGGTATTTACCCAAGTGACTTGAAAATTAATTTCACATAAAATCCTACCCGAAGAGTCTATAGCCACCACCTCACTGCCCAAAATATAGCAGTAGAATAATTGCCCAAACTTGGAAACAGCCAACTGTTTTTTCGGTGTGGGAGGATGAATGGATAAGTAAACTGGCATAGACAAACAATGCAGTATTATTCAGTGATAAAAACAAGCTGCGGAACCATGAAAAAATATAGAGGGCATGAAGATCCATATTATTACTAGAAAGACAATTAATTATCTGAAAGGCTGTATACTATGTATTTCCAGTAATATGACATTCTGGTAAAGACAGCCACTCATTGGGATTGGAGGAGGGAGGGGTGAGTAAGTAGAAAACAGGATTTTTAGGAGAATGTAATTTCTGTATATGATACTAATGGAGTCTTTGTCATTACACGTCCGTCCAAATTTAGGGGACGTATGGAACCAAGAGAGAACCCTAATGTGAACTGTAGACTTTGAGTATCACAATGTATCAATGGGAACAGATTACCACTCTGGTGTGGACGTGGTTAGTGAGGGAGAGTGTTCAGGTGTAGAGGCAAGAAATGCATGGTCATCTTCTGCATGTTTTGCTCAGTTTTTCTACAAATTTAAAAACACCGTAGAAAATGGAGTCTTTTTGAAAATTCAAAAGACCCAAAGTGGTTGGGGCAAAGAGTTGATTGTGTGGAATCAAGAGACAAAGAGACCAGTCAGACAGACCTTTCAGCAGACTGGCGAAAAGAAGGCGAGGCTTACATTAAGACTTTGATGATATTAAGGATGTGATGATACTAAGGATGATACAAAGGATATTTTTGGAGGTGAAGTTGTCAGGAGTCGCTGATGAAATAAATGTGGAAAAGAGGAGAGAGTTATCACTGGAGAATTGATGATCATTGATTTCAACAACTCTGCAAATGATGCTGTTGCTGGCTAAGATTAAGAGCTGGAGATTTTGAGAATAGAATAGAAAAAGGGAGTTACATTTTTCTACACATCATGAATTAATGTCATAGTTTTGGGATCACCAGAAATAAGAACGCTGTTTATAGTCCTGAGATGAGATTACCAGCTATGCTAAGGGAGATAAAGGATTCAGACAGAGGCCTTGGAAGAGCATCTCTGTGTCACCGTGAGAGAGGCAGAAGGACTAACATCTTAAGAACCCTCAGAAGGAGGCACCTCAATGCCCAGCTGCCAAGAGGCTGGGTGCGATAAGAACACATAACTCCAGTCCTGCCAAGCATAGGCCGTGGTAACCTTGGTAAGGTCTACTCTGCGTAGGAGTACTGCTGTAAACCCTGCTGGGGTGACTTGGAAAGACAATGAGAGATGAGGGGATAATGAACGCAGGGGTGAGGTTCTGGGAAGCTGGAAGCATGGTTGTGGGTCAGAGCATATGCTTTGCTTTCCTTGGAGCAAACACATTTTCCCATCATATGCTTATGGCGAGAGAATCAAGGGAGGCATTTTCCAAGAGTGAGGAGGTCTTAGATGTTTAAGGGGTGAAGAGATGATCTGAACTGGTTGCCTTGGAGATTTGGGGAGTGGCTGATGAGGCTTAGAAGATTAGTCAAAGTACAGAGATCTGAACTTACACATTGAGATCAAATGCAGCCAGGGCGACTGTGGAATGACCTACTGGAATGGCGGGGATGGTGGGCGAATGCAGGGTAAGCCCATCCTGAAGGCCTTCCCAGGCTAGTGGGGAAAAGGGGCTGAAAAGGTAAACGTGTGTAGGGATGTGCACATAGCACTGAACAAGAAAGCACCTACAATTGGCCAGTGTGTGTGTGTGTGTGTGTGTGTGTGTGTGTGTGTGTGCGCTCGCACGTGAGTGCATGTGTATGGGGGGGTCATGGTGATGAGGAAGAGGACGGGAGAAGTCACTGAGAACCTCCGTGAGGTTGGTGTCACAGGAGCAGGTTCCCTGGAAGAGAAAGGATCGCCTAAGAGTGCTTGACATTTCAGAGGGGCCGTGGTCTTTGACTCCAGCTGTTTGCCAAGATGTAAAACATAGCTGGGGGATGAGGTGGGATGGAGGAAAGGATCGCAGGGTCCCACGAGCTCAAGGAGCGGAGGGGCCAGGCTGTTGGAGAAAAGCCGTCTGTGGGGACGTTAAATTTGCCAAGGACAGAGGTTGTGGTGAGGAAAACTGTGGGGCAGGTCCTAAAGTCATTAATAAATGAGGGGGGACAGACTGCAATAGCAAGCAAATAGTGGGTGGGAAAGCCTGGTGACTTCTCACACTTCAGAGGAGCAAGAAGAAAAAAGAAGAACTGGCTCTGGAGACGCCATGGATCTTTTCCAGATCCAAGACTCCAGGCGAGGGATCTACCGGGTGACAGTCTGACTGTTATGGGTTTGAAATACGTCCTAGTGGTAGGAAGGGACAAGAAAGACAGGAAAGGGCTTTGTGCGTGTGCGTGTGCCTGTGTGTGTGTGTGTGTGTGCGTGTGCGTGTGCGTGTGCGTGTATGTGTATGCAGAAGGCTGTCCATGTGCAGATGGTTCAGAAAAGAATGCCTAATTAAGAAACTAGAAGGAACTTTTTCGGATACTGATTCGAGGCTGATAAAGAGACGGGGCTCAGACATGGAGATCCCGGGGCGCCATGTTAAGCACTTGGACTTGGAGCCTCGGGGTGGGGGGGTTACGTAAGGAAGCATGGCTTTAAGAGGCATTACCCGGGGCTTTGGTGTGGACAGTGCATGGATCTGCATGGATCGGAGACCACACTGGAGGCATGGAGCCCGATTAGCAGGCTGCCCTGGAAGGGCTTTCTATCCCAGCGGGAGTATTTTAAATCCCTGGGCCTGTTGTTTGGAGTTTGGACCAACTTCAAGGCTGAATTGTCTCATATGTGCCTACAGGATGGAGTAACACTAGTGCCTGCCAGAAAGTGGGCTAACTTCAGGCAAGGGCTGAAAAAGTGAAAAAAGGAAGAAGGAGGTAATGGTAGGGGTTCCTGTTTATTCTTCCTCAAGTGGGATTTAGTCTCACCAGAAGATAAGGAAGCTATGAAAAGAACTATGGGGTTGAGGTCGGAGGAGAAGAGCAGAGCATCATGGGAAGAATGGCATCCTTGGCCGCATGCGTGAGTGGCATCAGTGTTATCACCTCGGGCTTCCTATTTACTGCCTCAGGTCGTCCTTTGTAGAAGCATGCGGAGACCCATTGCTCCCTTCTCATGGACTATCCCCTCTTCTTGCTGTTCTTTGCCTGTGGCCGTTATCTTGGCTGTTTACTCTTGACAGTCATTTTCCGGAAGCCTTTCTTCTGCGCTACGACATTCCTGTGGCGTTGTTTCGGTTAGAAAGCTGTTTGAAGTCTTCTGTTAGGTGTGAAAAATAAAACGAAGGTTCTGCGGTCCTCCTCCATCGACAGTCATAGACAGCCTTCCTGGACATCCGCCATGATTGGATGTGCGTTTCACAATTGAGTGCCACTGTGGAAATTCTCTCCTCCCCAGTTTGGCATGCACATTAAAGGATGCTCCGGGGATTGGGGGGGGAGGCACTGGGGGATGGGGAGGCAGAGGAGAGGGTAAGGGGGAGCAGGGGGGTCGGGGGGGAGGTAGAGGGAGGGAGGGGACCTGTGTACCTGTTAAGTTTGTATGAGCGGAAATAATAATAATAATAAAAAGTTAAAAAATAAATAAATACTATGAATTAAAAAAAAAAAGAAATTCTCTCCTCCCATTCAAGTTCGACTCCATCCTTATGCTAGGATAGATGTTCAAAGAGTTCTCTCTTTTTCTGATTTGGCTTCGTGAGGACCTTGAGCTGTCATTGGCTTTGAACATGGGAGACTATGTTTCCGTGTCTTAGGAGCCGGTGTCAGGGAGTGGTGGAGCATGTATTTAAGGAGGGAGAGTGGGTCAACACAGCTGTGGAGCTGGCGATGGGGTTTGATTCCTAAAGATAATTAAGGTGACTAAAGGTTCCCGTAAATGTGGAGAAAGTGACATGATGGGCAGTACCAACTGGCTCTGGGTTAGTTCTTGTGAGAAGTCCTCGTTTCCTGTGGAATCATAGCCTGCCATGATGCTATCTTCTCAGGGTCTTAGGAAGGATAACATGTGGGTTTGGAAAGTGAACTATGTCTTTGGTGTCTTATGGTGAACTATGTCTTATGAATGACTATGTGACCCCAGAGACGTCAGCGACACATGGCGGAGACGCAACCCTCACTTGGACCAAGGACTCCGGCATCTTCCCCATGTTCTCAGTCATAATAGTTGCCGCTTACTGGCAACAGTGGTTTTTGCCTCTGCAAAGTTTCTGTCTTCATGGGGACAGGCATTTGATGGTGGACCCTGGGCTGCCCCCAGTTACAGAGCTCAGTTCTGTAGACTCAAGGCTGGTGGGGGATTGGTATGGAGTCTGTTCTGGGAATGGCAGGGCTTCTGGCTTTCTCTGGAGTGACCCCTGTTCCTCAGGGTGGTCCCTGTACAGTACAGAGCTAGTAGTCGAGATGTTATTTTGATACATCCCTTCCCTGCACCCCCGTCACCCCTCCTAGCATCCTGCTATGCCATTTGTGCATCTCACAGTCACCCCCATCCTCATACTACACATGGACTGACCAATCTTCCTTATCTCATGGACTCCATATCCAGTCCTAAGTGCCCTGTACAGCCCCCCACAATATGTGTCCTGCCATGCACATCTGCCACACAACTCTCATGTATTTCCCATGAGGCCAACGTGTGTTATTATCTCTCATTTGTGTGTGTGTGTGTGGTGTATGTATACATGTTCACGTGTATATGGGCATGCATGTGTATGGGTATATGTACATATATGTGCTTACTCTTGGGGTTCTGCCTATCCCTTTCTTCTGGGGCTGAAATTATAGGCAGGATATATTGCTAATTACATGGGTTCTAGGGATCTAAACCCTAGTCCTCTTGTTTGCAAGGCAAGCGCTTTAACCACTGAGCCATTTCCCCAACACTGTCTCTCACTCTTCACACGATGGCGCAGGACAATAGCAAAACATGTCCTCAAGCTTCTTACAGGGGCTCAGCAGCTACCTTGCTTACCGCCGTACTTGCCCAGACTTCAGCTAGAGTCGGAGCATCCAGGACCGGCCCTGCCAAAATTGTTGGGAGGTTAATGGTGTGTCTAAAAAGGAATTAAAAAATAGAGAGGGAGAGACAGAAAGAAAGACATGATTTGGAAAATATTTCCAGGATTTGAAAACAAATGTATGATATTTGATCTGTTCGTGATCCGTTTGGAGCACTCGTGTTGCTAAATACTGCTTGATGGGGAAAACATTTGGCAAGAGCTACGAGTTTTATTTAGAAGTTTGGAGGGAGGGAAGTTTGCTGAAGAAGGGAATGAGCTGGGGTGGCCAAAAGAGATACAAGGGGTTGGGCATGGAAGATGATAGTAGGAATGGAAACCAGGGCCCGGACGATCAGTGAGTTCTAGTCCCCATGAAGAGAAGGACTAGACGTTCTGTAAATTGGCTCTGGAAGATCCCTTTAGTTCTAGTGCTTCTCCCAAATCTACCTGTAGGTGGCGCCTTCCTGCTGACTGCTCAGTTGGGGGGCACGTTTCTGTCGTCCTTATCAGAGGCAGTATGGCACTGGGGTGGTCTTCTGCCTCTCCAAGTACTACGGCTGTTTGTTTTGTGTGTGTGTGCTGGAGAATGGATCCCAGAACTCCTTATGTGAAGCAACTGACTTCCATACAACTGAGCTACCATACAAGCTCCATTCCCAGCCCCTAAGCACCGCCGCTTTGAAGATCTTACTCCCATGCCAACTCCCAGAGGAGTTTTCCCTGACCATGCGACAACTCTTTGAAGCTTCAGCTCCACCAGCAACCTGGATCCCATGACTTGCCGATTCTCCCAGCAGTGTTCTTTAGATACCACTGTGCACGCCTAACTGCTATGGGTAGAGGAGAGATTGTTAGCCAAGGCAGCCATGCTTCTACTACCATGGGGGAAAAGATACCAAATGACTGCAGCGCCTTGCAGTTGAGAGACCACGCAGGGGAGGGAGAAACGAACGCTGTCTGCCTCCAGTGTAGTATCTCTCAGAAAACAGAACAGTTGCAGAAAAGACAAGTGGTACTGTTTATAGCAAAGATGAAGGGGAGGAGGAGGAGGACCAGAATTGCACACCTGGGATGGAGGGATCACCTCTCACTTTACCATCTTCCAATGCACAGCCGCGAGCTTTGAGAGGAAAGGCGGTGTGGCTGAGTTCACGGTACCTTCTGGACAGATGCACAGGTCAGGCCTTTCTGTAATTACAGTTGCAGAGTGGTTCTTAGCAGACCCTACCTGGTGCTAGAATGCTGGCGTGGGGGACATTTCCAATGCTGTACTAACCCGAAGCAAGGTAGCAGGACTTCTTCATCTTCAGATGAGATGTGCATCAGTTGCTGATAAATTCGCAACCAAAAGGGCTTATGACTGGTTGCAGTTCCTGCTCCAATTTGACAGGCGAGCACGTATCAGCACCAAGGAATGAGGAAACTTGCTACATCCTGTCCACAGGACCATTGAGAGGGGCAATCCTCACAGACCAGATAGAAGGCTGGGCCTTCTGATCAGTTAGATAATCCTCTGCGGGTGTGCTAAGGGCTCAAGTCATCTACTGGTCTTCTACCAACGTGCCAGAGCTCAAATCCTTACCCGTCAAGTTGACACCTGGATTCTAACCGACAGAAGGCCTGTGCTCACACGAGAACATGAGCATCGCCCCTCAGGATGGCGACGATCACACGGAATGTTTCCAGAGATCTTTCTTCAGAGAAGTCCTCGGGCGTGTAGCCCCAGGCAGGCCGTCCTGAGGATAGAAGCCCCCTCCTTCTACGGTGAAAAAACCGAGCGCAGGAGAATGGATTGATAATGGGAGATGCAGCAAAAAGGAAGACCGGCCATAAGAGGGGCTTCTATGCTACTGTTCACTCGTCCTACCACCAACCCTTCCCACCTGTCCTCAGGGTTCCAGTGACTTGTGGACCTTGTGTGTGTGTGCGCGTGTGTGCGTGCGCGCGCAGAGACCTTCTAACTTTTAGAATATTAGCATCACAGACTTTGGGGAGAGAATTAGTTTCAAGAGAGCAGGGATTCTACAGTTTCCTCGTAGATAGATGGTGTGTGTGGGGGGCTCAGAGAAAAGAAAGAACTTGAACCAAGACCATACAAGCAACTAATGGCAGATTTGGGTCTCAGGCAAGGCCTTCCGGGAATGAGCCTCGCTGACTTTGCCTAATTACCCAAATCCATCCCAATGTGAAAGCAGAGTGTGCTCCGAGCTCCAGCAGCATTCCGGACGGCGCTGTAAATCCCCAGTGCTGCGGCCGTTCTGTTCTGACACTCGCTGTGTTTTACGGCCCAAAGCTGCTGCTTCAGAGATGCCATCTCCGGAGGGAAAAATTCTTGAAAGAGACACCCCTCTCCCCCTTTCCCAAATTAGGAGTTAATTAGTACCAAAATGTGCACAGAGGGGGTGTCTTGACCAGCCTTTCCAGGGTTCCCAAAGCAGAGAAGGGCCTCCCCTCTGAAGGTGCCTAATTGTGCTCAGCCTCTCTGTTTGGAGAAGGGAGTCTCTTGGTCTGAGCCAGGCACCCTCAGGGACGGATCTGTTAACTCTCTGTCACCTTCTTTGGAGATACTATCATCTTGTAACTCTGAGTAATAAAAAAAGTAATTGTGGATCTTTTGAAGCCAAGCCTTGTACCCAGCCACATTGTTTACCCTGGAAGCCTCCTCCCGCCCCCCAGTCAGAGCTGGTGGTTAGCCCTGTCACCCCAAAGTCGTGCATCTGCCTGGAGATCTTTCCAGCTCCCCTTCTTCACCTACTCACAGAGCACCCTTGCCTCCTCCCCCACTCTACATTTGCTCTAAGAGACCCACAATTTAGAAGCAAATCTCCCTCCCACCATCTTTACTGAACCCTTGTCCCCCCCCCCAATATCTGGTTCTCTTTGTGCCTGGGGAGGGGCTTCTTTCTGAGAGTTTTGAGAAAGATGGTTCTGTAAGTTGGGATGCAAGCTTCCTAGAAAAGCAGCGTGGCTCCCACTTCCATCCCTTCCAGCTGTGCGCCAGGCCAGTACCTCTGGCAGAGAGCTGTGTGAAGGGTGGGAGGGTAAGGGGGGGGTTGAAGATCCAGGGGGCATTTGTATTACTCAGAATTTAAATGCAGGTCTCAAAAGACAAAACTAATGAAGATTTACTAAAGCTGCCATTGTCTGATAATTCAATACCAGCTCATTATTAGAACCACATTTATTGAGGTTTAATCACCATGAAGTAGACCGCTCTGGCATATCTGTCAAACCGCACGCAATGTGTTCTTAATAATTAATCAGTATGGTATCTTGTCATCCTAACGTTCATGTTCAGCCGGGTGTGTTTTAGAAGAGACACTGTCAGCGTGCTCTGAAACTTGGTCTTCTTTTGTTTTTCCTAACTTGTTCAGATCCTTTAAACAAGGAAGGGAAGGAGGGAGGGAGAGAGGAAGGGAGGGAGGAAGGGAGAGAGAGAGAGAGAGAGAGAGAGAGAGAGAGAGAGAGAGAGAGAGAGAGAGAGAGATTCCTCCTCAAATTCCGCCCCAGCAGGCTCCTGGTGGTGATCTTACCTTGGAATGCAATTGAAGTCCTCCTGGATCCAGTACTGAGCTGCTGTTGACATTTTGTTTTTCAAAGGAAGAGCGAAGCCCAGCCCCCATGCGTTCCACATTTATTTTCCTTTGCGGAATCTCCAGGCACCCAGGGGCGCTGGGTTAGGAGTGGGGCGGGAGCTTCATTCTGTCCTTGAGACTGCTAGTTCAGGGTGACATATCCAAAAGTCCAGCACATTTTTTCTTTTTCATTTCTTTTTTCTTTTCTTTTCCCTCCATTTCTTTCTTTCTTTCTCTCTCTCTCTTTCTTTCTTTCCCTCCCTCCCTCCTTCTGTCCCTCCCTCCTTCTCTCTCTCTTTCTCTTTCTTTCTCTTTCTTTCCCTTCCTTCCTTCCTTCCTTCCTTCCTTCCTTCCTTCCTTCCTTCCTTCCTTCCTTCCTTCCTTCCTTCCTTCCTTCCTTCCTTCCCTCCCCCTCCCTCCCTCTTTCCCTCCCCCTCCCTCCCTCTCTCTCTCCCTCTTTCCTTCCCCCTCCCTCCCTCTCTCTCTCCCTCTTTCCCTCCCCCCTCCCTCCCCCTCTCTCTTTTTTTCTCTCTTTCTTTGAAACTACTCTGTATGCAGTCTACAAGGTTGAATGTCTCTACTGGGAGGAACTGCATTGTGGGCTGTCTTTGCTTGGGCAGAGAAGTGGACATGAAAGAGCGGGGAGGCCAGAGAACATCTTCCTCTGGACACTTCCTTTAATCCTGTTAGCATCCTCCCCAAACCTGTAGTGGGGTGTTGAGGAATCCTTGCATATTGAGAGTGTCCTGGCTTGAAGAGCAACGGGCAGGTCCAGAGCACGTGGACTTGAGGTCAACTCTTGGCTCTAGTCTCTGCTAACGGTTTGGGCTCAAGGACGACTTTTGTCCTTTATTAGTCTCAGGTTCATCGTATGTCAGCGACAGTGCCTCACGTGCTTGTGACAAGACGTCTTCACACTTCTAGGAACATGGGGCCCAAAGACGTGTGATGGGCTTGTCAGTGAATGAACCCCTCTGACCCTCTTTTCCCTCAGATTTAGAGCCTCCTAGCAGGGACATCCGGGGCTTAGGTCTCTGTAACTCCACAGCGGCCCAAGGACCCCGAGGGCTGGTGGACATCCGTATCTCTCTCTGCCCTTCACTGAGGCCGTGAGTCTCAGTCAGCGGCTAGTCCGTCTCCTGGGGAACATTCGTCGATGCTGGAGATGTGTGTTTGCTTGTGCCACCTGGGTAGGGGCAGCTCGTGGGCATCCAGTGAGGAGAAGCTGGAGATGACGGAGAGATATTCACAGTAGACTGGACGCCTCTGCGACAAAGAACGTGCGTTCCGGGTTGGGGTGAGAACAAGGCTCCGCAGTTAAAATATTTGTTGCCTAAGCAACAAGGACCAGGGCTTGACTTCCCAGATCCCACATAAAATGCCAGGTGGGCATGGTGGCCCATCTGGAAATCCCAGAACAAGCAGATGAGCCCTACTAGCCATGCCAGGAGCTCTGGATTTGATTAGAAACCCTGTCCCCAAAAGAATAAGGTGGAAGAATGATCAAGGCTAATTTCTAATATCAACCTCAAGCCTCCATATACATGTGGACACGTACATACACACACATACACACATGTACTCCACATATGCAAACACCCCCCCCACATATATATCTGCACCCCCGACACACATATGAAAGAAAATGGAAAAAGAAAAACCACTTCCCCCACCAACAAAGAATGCTCCAGCCCTGGAAGTCAGGCCGGGGTAAGAGAAGCCCTATTCACAGAGGTCAGAACCCCCAGAGGAGACGCTGTTCTTTGGCTCTCCACTCAAGCAGGGACGGTTCTATGCCAGGTCACAGCAGGGTCAACGATTCACAGACGAAAAGACCCTGGTGCATCAGAACAAGACAGAAAACGCGGTTCTATTAATTTCATTGCTGTTGTCTTCTCTCCCGCGGATGCACCAAGAGCAGCCAGGACAATGTCTCCTAGTCTAAGCTCTGTGCTTTGTGCCAGGGTCAGCATTTCTGGGCAGACTTTGGGGGTTACACTGTGCTCGGCCATGCCCCCATTTCCCAGGGAGACCTCTCAGGCAGCCAGCAGCAGGACCTTTGGCTTTCCCTCATGTCCAAAGCCGTTCCCTGGGATTCCTGACCTCTGTCGCCCTTTCCATTTGCCTTTCATAGGGACCCAGATTCTAGGTTTGGTTTCTGACTTTGTCACATGACTGCATGGCCACCAATGCCTTTAGAAAGACCTCTGCGTGCGACCACGTGCAGTGCCCACCGAGTCCTGGGGGCGCTGAACACAGCCTTGCCTCCTGTGCCCCCCTGTGCCCACTGTCTGCCGTCGCCACCAGCTTATGGGGGACGCAATATTCATGGTAGAGGTTCCGCCCAGGATGTGTAGGCACACTTTGGGGCGTGTAGTCAGTTTCCAAAGGGAAAATCCACAGTGCAGGCCCAAGATGAGGGCAGAGAGGAGGGAGAGAGAATGTCAGGTAGACAAACAAGTAGAGGAGACTTGGCGGCGTGTTCCCAAGGGACCTTGGTAGTCACCATCAGTAAAAGAATTGCTGCCTTCTTGTCTGTCTCTGAGGCTCGGGTTTTAGAAGCCAGCGTAGGTTTCCTGGCACTCGTATGGCCTGGGTGCCCCGTGAAATCTAAGTAATTGCTGGCTGTCCTGGTTATTTGACGAGTGCACTTGCCCAAGGAGAAAAGAAGGTCTCAGTTACTCGACAGTTTACTGGTGAGATTCGGAACTCTTAAGCCTATGTTGCTATGGCAAGCGACCTTCCTTTTGAATTCAAGCGTAGTACTTCGGCAATGTCAAGGATGACCTTGGCCTAGCACAGGAAACTCTGCAGATCTTGAGGGCTGTGTGGTCCAAGCTTGCAGGTTGCCAGCTACCCAGTCTTACTTTTCCCAACTAGGCTGCCGCACTAGTCCTCTGTGGCCATGATCCTAGCCGCCAACCATCTGCCTTGCCCACAGCTTACGGGCCCTCTTCGGGGTGTGATGGTGTGCACAGGAAATGTCTTACCAATTTCTCCAGAGAACATTCGCAGGAAACTTACTCGAAGTTTTGAATCCCAAAGCCAGGCTCCCAGACCTCCCTCCCTTGGAACGCCGTTCATTCTTCAAGACGGACGTGTGTGCTTCTCACGCTCTGTCTCAGGTCCTGAGGACCCCTCTGCCCACTCCTGGGGGCAGACCTCGTGGCCCAGCCATCGGGCGTGTTCAGGTAGAGCCGGGATCTCGTGCCTGTCCGATGTCTCCCGTTGGGATCCAGGATGGAAAGGACAGCTTTAACTGGACTCGGAACTCTGTTGCTGCCACTTAGCACCTTCCAGAAGAAAGCGTTGTTGTTCCTGCTTCAAGCGGGCTAAATCTGAGCGCCCACCTGACCATCAGAAACCGGGGGTCCTCACTCTGGAGCAAACTGATCTTTGCAGTTTCATGTCCCACTCCTAAACCCACTGAGCTTTTATCCTTCCTGCCTCCTTCCTGGGCTCCTTCTCCTTCCTGCCTCCGCTCCTCTCTCTCTCTCTCTCTCTCTCTCTCTCTCTGTCTCTCTCTCTCTCTCTCATGCAGGCTCACCTCTAGCAAGCATCTTTTCCCTCCTGATACATGCCCACTCTACTCTCCACACTCATTCGGGTACAGCCTAGTTTTTGTGTTTGTGTTTTGAGACGGGGTCTTATGTAGCCCAGGCCATTGTTGAACTTGCACACAAAGACCACCTTGAATTCATGGTCCCTCCTCCTTCCTCCTCCTCCTAAGTGCTGGGGGATAGGCTTGTATCATCATGCCTGGCTTCTTTATTAACACTTCCCTCCCTCCCCGACCCCTTCACGCATCAACGTATCTTGTCTTCTCTCTCAACTCCTGTTGCATTGGGACCAAATTCAACTAAGGTTGACGAGAGAGCTCAGGATTTTGCTCTGTGCACACTTGTATCATACAAGCTCTTCCTGCACGATAGCATGATTTAATGACCACTGCCAGACTAGTGGCTTCCGGCTGTTCACTGCAAGGGTCGTGGACTCCTCTGAGATCCTGGTGAGAATTCCAGAGCATCTGGCTTCAGAAACCCTGGAACACACAAGTTCGCATGTCATTTTAGGGAGATGGAAGACTCATAGCGCACACACACACAGCTATCCATGATATATATATATATATATATATATATATATGTATGTATATTGTTTATATATGTACATATATAATGTATATATAATATATACATTATCACCATGTACACAGGTGCTTAGAACCCAGAAAAGCACTTTTTATGGAGACAAAGCCGGGGCTATGTGAGGAATGAAGGGGGAAGGGTTTCTTCATATGGCTCTCTTGCGAACTCAGGATTCTAATGTTGGAGCATCGAAGTGATATTTCGAGTGACGTGGAGAAAGAGCTGGAAGGTTTTAGACATTTTGCAGATGATGCTGAGAAAGAGCCAAACGGGCCGGGTGGGGGGGATGAGGCCTGCCTGGTGCTGGCAGGGAAAACAGGCCGCCATGGGCCACCTGGGAGGGACTCACCGTGCAACCTGCTTGTGGAAGCAGCCAGGCGCAGGGATGAGGGCACGGATGGAGTGAACGGAAGAGGCTTTGGGAACCTAACTGGAACCTTATGGTGCCACATGCTCCCTTTCCCAGAAGAAGATCCTAATTAGGATGATTCCATGTTATTCCTATGTTACTGGAGGCACAGGCCCTCATGGTAAACAACAGCCCCCCATTCTCAGAAGGATGAAGAGGAGGGTGAGACCACCTCGGGAAAGACCCCCCCCACTAGGGTGGAATGGAATTGTCTCAAGCACTGTGACTTGGGGAGTCACAAGCAGTGTAGACTTACTGAATGAAAAACTTTGGATATATATATATATATAAAACCTGGAACCCAGCAGGCGAGTTTCCATATCGAGTTGGAACCGCCTGTCTTTGTCTTTTCAATGCTCCGAAATCCAGGAGACCGTGGCTCCACCCAGCAGGGCTCCCCCCTCGGAACTGATGGGAGTTCTTGCATGCCTAGCACCGGGGCGTCCACCAGCAGGCATCTGTCCTCGAAGCCTAGTTAGGTTTCAGAACCTAGGTAAGCGCTGCTGTTCTCACAGGCAACAATTATGTTCCCCCAAACACACAGAAGCATCAGAATTCACAGCATGTGCTTTACAGGGGCAATAAAGTTTTATACGCAGCTCCGTGAAATACTGAATACAGCCAATTATCCACCCAAATAAACGGACGGGAGGGAGAATGGCTATATTTGGCTCGGGCTTAATTATTTTGCATTTGAACTTTTCAATTCCATGTAATAAAATCCCATTCTGCCCTTATTTCCTGGTTAGGTTACTTAATCGTGACTCGGGTGACCCAGCCCTGCAGCAGCGAGTACACTGCCCAATGTCAGTGGTAAGAAAATGTGAGCGGCTTGACATCAATTACAACATTACACACAACATAAAATTTAACAACTTGAATCAGGTTTTCATTGCTCTTTAAAGAGACTGTATGGCTTTTTAAGATCTAAAAATTAATCAGTTTCTAGGAGCCATACCTTTTCGAAGCCTCTCGCTCTTCCTCAGCTTGAGATAGAAGACCTCGCCTGACCTGTCTCTAGCGTTCCTTTCCATTTAAAGAGTGCAGTTTCCTACTTCCAATCTGTAGTCTCCTTGGAAGCGACTTTCCTTTAATGAAGGAAAGAAGGAAGGCTATAGATACCACATTGTTTTCCTAAGGGGGGGCAATTGTGGGGGAGACCAAAGTAAAACACGCAAAGATCTCACATGTAGCCACGAATGAGGGTTCCTTGAGCAGTGGCCTCCCCAGGAAGAATGTGGCAGCCCATGTCGCCAGCCTCAATCCCATCGCTCCTCGACATCTGACCATCTCGTCAAATGCCACTTGTAATTCAGCAGTTTTGGCCCCTAAGAGGGCGACATGCAATAAGAGCAGCGATAAGTGACCTCAGACCTTTAATAAGTTTCGTCTCTGCAGGTCAGTTCTGGGGTCAAAGGCAGAGAGAGCTACAGGCCAGGGGAGCTGCAGCTGTGGGTTCTGGCAGGATGGGGGGGGTGAAGTGTGGGGGAGAGGGTAGGAGTTTGTCTGTTGCTTTATTGCTTCCCCTCAAGGCGACTATTTTGTGTGCTTGGTGTCACTTGGAACCACCAGTACACATGCGAGAACAACCGGTTGACAGTGTGCTGGTGTATTCTGTCTTCATACAGCATGGGCACGGGCCTGGTTATGGTAAAGCTTGAGTCAGGATGCTTCTGCTAACCATAGGATGAATACTGTGCAGGTGTGCTCTAGGGGGAGAGGGAGGGAGAGCAACTGAATACCGAGGACTCAAGGGGCCACACCAGGGCCCTTTACAGAATCTATTGAGACACGCTTTGTTTCTGGAGCTTTCCTCTGAGCTCCGCCCACTCTGGAAGACATAGACACTTTCTTTGTGGGCAAGTCCTCCTCTGCCAGGTACCCCTTCCTTGGCATGCCAGTGCTGCCAAAGTATATCCGACATTTTGCCCTAACATGCTTCTGGGCCTAAGACAAGAACATATTTTGTAAATGCCAGCAAATGGCTTTGCCTTTCCAACTTCTGGGTTCTTCTTTGAAAAGTCAAGGCTAATAGCTGGTCAGTTAGAACATGGCCACTGTGTAGCCTATGGGGAGAAAGAACCCTTTGGTACAGTCAGCCCATCCTTACTTGAGATTCAAGCCTCAAAGACTGGGCTTGGGATTTGTCCTTATTTTTGCCAACTGCACTTCCACAAGGAAAAGTTAATCAGCACAATGCCGGGATGTCCATCTGGTCTGTGTCAACGCTCTAGGTGAGACCTTGCAGGAAGCTCACAGACAGACCAGTCTTCTAGCTTCTTCCGAGACTTTGAGGAAAACACGTCCCTTATACTTAGCAAGAATGAAGCCACCGTGCCCCAATGAAGACTAACTAACCATTTTAGAAAAGTTTTGCAATACATCACAAAAAGGTGAGTCCGAAAGAAGTCTAGGTTGAATCATAGATAAGCAGAAGATGGAGTTACCCACCTCCTAATATATAATCCCCCTCCACAGACGCCTTATGGATATAGATTTCTAAATAAAATATTTTATTGTGTTTTATTAATGCAAAGTCATGACGTCTTCATACTTATGTGCCGTGATACTTTACTACTAATGCCTCCTACCTGCTGGTCTCCTTCCTTCTTCTAGACAGTTCCCATTTCTGCTTATCGCATATATTCTATTTCCCTTAAGAGTGCTCCCTACCATCTCATGGTCTCCTTTCTAGTCATACAACCTATACATGCATCAAATGCACATGCCAACACATATACACACACTCTCTCTCTCTCTCTCACACATAAACGCACACACATGCACACAAGCACACACACCTACACCCCCCCACACACAAGTGCGTATATAAATTCAAATCTCAGTTCTGTATATAGAAACATTTTCCAACAGTTGTAGGTTTATAGCAAAACTGAACAAAAATTACAGAAACTTTCCACATACCCAACCTCCATATGCCCAGCCCCTCCCCTCCCACCTTCAACGTCAGCACCCAGTGGTACATCTGTTTAGATCCATGAACTTATGCTGATATCATTGTCCTTCAAAGTCCTTAGCTCGCTGTAGAAGTCACCCTTGGTCTGTACATTCTACACATTTTGACAAATATATGGTGATATGTGTTCACCAGTGGAGTTTGTTTTTCTTAATTAAGAAACAATTTTGGGTGCTGGAGAGACGACTCGGGGGCTAAGTGCTCTGCCTTGCATATAGGAGGTCCTGAGTTTGGATTCTTGATTTCACGTAAAAACACCAAGTGGAAATATTGGTGGCCTGTACTTCTGGCTCTAGCAGGACACTCCAGAGCAGAGCAAAGAGGAGGTAGAGCAATCCAGGGTGACTCCCGAAGTCACCGTGGGGCTCCACGGGGACACACAGTGCTCTGAATCTTTTTCTCTCACACATACCATGCATACACATAAATCAATAAAAATAAAAAAATAAAAAGAAAAAATTTGGCAGTCTTATCCTTCTCATTTGCAAGAAGTACATAAAAAGAAATTTGGTTACTTGAGCTATTTTAATTAAAAATGATATAAATGCATTATTCTTTTTGGAAATACATTAAATCCTCCTGGAATAAGTGATGACTGGAACCCACCGTGACACTATCTTTCAGAAAACACTAAATCCATAGCTGAGAGGCAACGAAACCATTTTTATTGCCGCGCTTATCGCAAATCCCCCACGTAATTTTATGAGAAAGTTCATTAAACTCCTGGCTACTGAGCTGTCTTTTTCCTCGGGCCGTTTCTGAAACAACATCAGTTTTTCACACTTCTTTACATTTCAGACATTTCAAAAGCCTTAATCGATGCTTCTCCATAAAAAGGAAGGACAGGGTTTCCCATCATAAAACCTTACGTTGTTTACACAAAAACTGCAGCGAACCTCATAAAACTCCAAGTGATTTCCCAGCGGGGTCCTGGGGGGCCGCTTGGCCTTGGTAGGCGCCACTCTGGTCCTTGTGCGCGGCAAGGCTGACTTCCTGTGGAAAGTCTCCTGCTCCAGCCGTTACTAATTGGGCCTTTCAGAGAAGCACAGACCTGGACAGACAACTCGAGCAAGTAGGAAAACAGTCGTAGGTGCAGAAATGTCGGCTCCCTGGCAGTTCCCATAGGTCACTCTGGGAGGCAGCTCTGCAGCCCTGTCTCCCTGGAACCTGGGGAAGCCCATGTGTTGAGCTTGAATATGGAGAGATGCTCTAGGATCACATTGTGGAGGCTGTGAAAAGCAGTCTGGGGATTTTGGAGAGATTAGACTAGATACTTGTCTCCTCTTCTTCCTCCTCCCCCTCCTCTTTTTCTTCTTCCTCCTCTTTTTCTTCTTCCTCCTCCCCTTCCCTCCTCTCCCCTCCCCTCCCCTCTCTCCCTTCCTCTCCCCTCCCCTCCCCTCTCTCCTCTCTTTTCCTGATAAAGATTCAAAGACAAGAAAATAGGCGTTCCGTGTGGCTACTGTGTTCGGAGTACCCACCTGGGTTCCTGATGCTTCCTAGATAGCTGATGAGTGACAGGATGCGTGGTCACATGCGTCTAGAGACCTCAGAGATTGGCTGGTGGCAAAAGACCAGTCTTTCCAGATATTTCACACGGAACTCTGAAAAGTGTGGGACAAGAGCCACCAGGAAACACTGAGGTCAGGATTTTCAGCCTCACGGGGACAGAAGAAGGGAAGGTCTGATGGAGGGTGTAGTTACCCTATCTTCCATGCTGCTCAGTAGTACTTTGGACCGCTGCAGCGGTACAGTAAAGGAGATGGAGGGACATTGGAATATGACCTTGGAAGTCTAAGGACAGTGATTCTTCACTTCGACTGTGATCAGTGTAGATAAGTAACCTCAGTTGTTCAAGTGCATCACCAGTCCAGAGACCATCTGGGTGTCTGGAAGTAGATTCTCACTCTTCTGTTCATGATTTGGGAACAGTAGGATAAAAGGTCTAAGGTGGTAACAATGCTGTTGTCTTGAAGAGCACACTCTGAGAACTATTGGAGATTGGGAGAGGAGTCAGGGGCCATGATCTACATAAAATACTATGCTGCTCTAATGGTGAAGAACTGGTGCTGTGAGGGGTAGACCAGTTGCCCGAGGTCTCAGGGCTAGAGCAGGAGCTTTGTGCTCTAGACAAGAGAATCCTGGAATCAGCAGCATCTCTTTTACTGAAATCTCAGCCTTGATTAGAAAAGGATACTTGGATTTGTGCAGCCATAAAGTACACACACAGGGATTAAATTTTATATTTAAAAGGATGTTTGCTGCTTCGGAGAACAGGAAGGGATTTTTCTTTATCTGAAGTCCGAAGCTCTAGACTCCTTGAACATGAACCTGGTCCTTCTTGAGCCAGCTTTTCTTTTTTAAACAAAAAGGTTCCCTGGTTCTTCCCAGGCACGGGAAGATAAGAGACTCTGGTCAGATGATCTCCAGCTTGGCCTTTGAATGCTACTCACTCCGATGTGGATCGAATCTCACAACACTAGGATGGAAAGAGTTTGAAAGGTAGCTAAATATGCATGGGAAGATAATTTCCAAAATGGCATAAAGAAAAATTTCATTATTTTGTTGCCTTTTTTATACCCCTTTTGGTAAGGAAAAAAATCAGCAAGTTAGCTATTTGGCAGTGCGTGCTTGGGCTGGAAACTTCAATTTCTTTGCCAAGGCTTCCTAAAAATAATCTTTCTTTAGGCAAAGGTCCTCTCAGCATGAGCAATGCTCATTCGAAGCACGGCATATTCTATGAGTGTAATTGCCCATTGACCTGAGGATTTCAATTGCAGCGAGACAAAGAATGTGGAGTTATGCTCCTTGCAAGATGACGAGCGCGTCCTTGTTCTGTGTGTGTAACAATAAGTTCTTTTATGATGTGACACCACAGCAGTGGGAGGTGAAATCCGATGCCTGGCAAGAATACAATGAAATTATATGATACCAAAAAAGTCGATTGTTTTCCTCTTCGCTAATTAACTCCTGGGAGCAGGGATGTACAGAGGATGAAGTCAGCTAGTGGTTTTTGCTCTCCAACAAGTTTTCATGTCCTTTTAGGCACTGTCTGAGCAGTGTGCTGTTAAAAATGGAAGTGTAGTCACTCCTGGGATAGGCCATTGGATTGGTGGCAGCTTACTGACTTTATGGGATTTGTGTGTGTTGGGATCCTGCCTGTATTTTGGTTTTGAGTCAGTAAGCTTGACTTTATTCCCTCCCCCCCCCACCCTGAGCTTTGCACATAGGTAAACTAGAGTACATGGGGTACTCAGGACTCTGCAAAAAGATTTTTTAGCAGCTATGGATCTGGGCTTGTGAATTTGCTAGAAGTCAATGTTGGGGTTTCAATATGAATTTTTTCCCAACAGGGTCATGTAGTTGAACACTTGGCTTTCAGCTGGTGGCATTATTTAGGAAGGTTCTGGAAACTTCGGGCGATGGAACCTTGCTGTAGGAGGTATGTCACTTGGGGCTCGATAAGCCCATGGCATTTCCTGCTTTTGCTCTCTCTGTTCCTCTTGTAACAGGAGTCAGGCTCCTACTTGAGCGGTGGTGCCTGCTGTTACGGATTCCCAGGCGTGATGGACTTTTCCCCCTCTGGAACCATAAGCCGGTAATAAACCTTTCTCCCTGAAATTGCTTTGATGAGAGCACTTCGTCACAGCCACTGAAGCAAATGGGATGCGCAGCAAGCCAATGCAGAGGTCGTCCGTAGCTCACAGATGAGGAAACCCACGATATCATGGACAAAGTAAACAGCTAGAGGATGGTGGTCCCTTGGCTCATGGCCAGGTCAGTCTTTCTACAAAGTTCAGCCTTGTGTACCATACAATGTGTTACCTAAGAGGGAGTTCAAATAGGGCTTTCCTGATAGGTGCTTTTCCTGAAAGGATAATGATAATTTAAGATGGTCTAGTAGTGGACTGATTCGTGTTCTCCCAGCTCTTCCCGAATCCACAATAATCATGCGTTCCTTTCAGAAGGAATCACAGGAATAATTAGTGATGTTTTTGAACTCAGGCAGAATGATGACACCTACCTAGCTGACATAAAGATTAAATAAGAGAATGTATTTGTGACTCTGGCAAAGTCAATTCATAAAGCAAATCTTAGTACATTTGCTCTACTGAGGTCACAATTTCAACCTGGCCAAAAAAAAAAAAAAAAAAAAAAAAACCCTTGGCAAAGCAGAAAAGCTGAATAGCTGTTTTCAGCATGTGTCTCAGCAAAGGACCAAGATCTGGAACTATAAAGAGACCTTGGCAACAAATAAAGAGGGGGAAAAATTCACTCACATGCAAAACCTAGAGTCTGTATTATACAAGTCATAGCACAGAAAGACAAATACCCAGTAAAAATACAATGGCAAACTCCAACTCACTAGAATGTATGAAAACAACAAATGGAAGCCTGTGTTCATCTATTTGGCAAAAATAGAAAAGTCTGGCTGAATCAAGTGCTATACAGGAAGTTGTGGAAAGTAAAGACATTACCTATTGCTGGGAAATGTAATTGGTCAAGCTGTAGCTAGTAACAGGTCCTCAGACATATGTGACAAAAAATTTGCCGTATGTGTCTAAGAAGACATTAACAAGCATATTGACAGCGGCATTGTCTATGATGGCAAAAAACCATGGTATCCACTTACCTACTTATTTGTGGCATATCATTTGGCAGATAAAAATTATAAAAAAGTGAGTCTTAAATATCCATCAAGGAAAAACAAACTACTTTTGAAATGAGGAGTTCAACATACTATCATTACAAACACTTAAAATTCATAAAGCATGCCTTATAGCAATAGCATGATACTATTTATGTTCATGCATATGGTAAAGGGACTAAAAACCTGCTGAGAGACACATATCGATTTCAAATTGTGGTTTTTCTTTGCAGAGTAGAAAAGAATGGATTGGGAATTGAGAATCTAGTCACCATATCTCCAGTGCTTCCCATCTTTTCAAAACAATCATTCTTTTTGCTTTACTAAAAATGACAAAAAGTCTTAAATCTGGGAGGTATATATTTGACTCTCTATTATTTTGATACTTTTCCCCCTGTAGTCTAAATGTTTATGTTCCCTAAAAATTGACATGTTTGATATTTAATCTGCAGGTAGATATTTGGAGATGGGCTTTTGAGAGGTGGTCGGGTCATAAGCATAGAGCCTTTGTTATCAGTGATCTTGTAAGGGGAGCCTCAGAGTTGTTCTGTCCCTTCTACCTTCTGAAGACTCTACTGGAAGACACCGCACTATCTATGAAAATAAAAAGCTTTAGCATACACTGCCAGCCCCTGAGATATCAAATTTATAGGTACTATGATCCTTTGGCATACCAACCATAGCAGTTCATCTGCAGGGTTGCTGATAAATCACCATCAAATAGCTTAAGGGAACAAAGGGTTTATTCTTAGTCAAATTATAGTTCTTAGTCCAGCTTGACGGGAGAGCTCACACCAACACCAGGGCCGAGGGAATTGATCACACCATTTCTATGTAATAGCTGAGAAAGGGATGGTCCTTACTTGCCAGACCAACATGTCTGGCCAAGTGTACACAAGGATGCCACCTTCCTCAAAAAGTTCCCATCATTTTGTTCACCTGCCTGAGGACTAGTCCCACCCAGTTATGGGCTGGGACTTCCCCATCAACTAGACAGCTCCTGTAGGTTCACACTGGGCTTAACTCAACTACTAATTCTCTACAAATGTGCCCAGAGCCCGAACCCTCAACCATCAAGTTGACACCTTTACCTAACTCTGACACCAACCTTGAAAAATTGTAGAAATAAACTGATTTATGACACAGTACCCAGCTGTTTCTAAAATTACCTAGTTGATACTTTTTTCTAGTTGGTATTTTTATGATAGCTTAGCTTGAATCCACTGACATTTTTAATGCATATTTAATATTTTAAAATTAACAATAAAAGAAAAATAATGGAAGAGATTGGAAAGGCATTTACTTACTATCACCAAATAAAGATAATTCCATGATCCAGGATTTAATAGGAAGCTGGTATTCTTACTTCAGAAAGAAAAAAAAAATTCTAGGTCAGGTATGTAGAGGAGCTGTGTGGACTGGGAATGCGGCACAGACATTTTGGTGGAGTTGCCTACCGTGTGGCCCCCTTTTAAAGAGTGTGAAGGAGAGACAGTTTCCCATCTGTTTAGAGTGGCTTAGGTTAGTGCTGCTTGCTTCTGAGACGCTTCTGATCAAAACCACGATGCTCTCCTGGGGTGAATCAGGAAGGTTCCTCTTTGCCTGGGCATGTCATCTGGGATGGGTACACAAATGTCATCGTTAGATTCATCTCCTGTGGGGTCCACAGGCTGGAGGTCCATCCCCAAGCCAGAGTGGTGCGACTTCTCATTTTCCATGTCAGGCAGTGAAGAGAGGCTTGGGGGGCTCTCCCTGGGCGGGATGCTCTGCCGCTCACAGACCAGGTCTCCCAATGCTTTGCATCTAAGAAGTCCCGACTTTGGGGGTTTTAAAAAATTAAAAAAAACAAACCTCCAGGTAGAAATGGCGGTAGCCTGTACATTAGCCCTGGAAGACGAGCCTGGGAAACTCTAGAGCAAAGCAAAGAGGAGGTAACACATCCAGGGTGAGTCCCAAAGTCACCCTTGGACTTCCAGGGGCACACACAGTGCCCTCTGATACACACACACACACACACACACACACACACACACACACACACACACGTGCGTGTAAAATATTGCTACATTTTCTTCTATCATAAATGAAAGAGGCATATAGAAGGGTGATTTTTTAAATTCTTTTAGGGTTTCATACATGAATGCAGCCAATTTAAGATATTTTCATATCTTAATCCCCAATCCCACCCCCTCCCTTTTCCATTGCATCCCCGCCAGTATTCCTCCTATGTTCGTGTCTTTCACGTGTGGTCCACTGAGTTTTACCTTCATCCTAGCACGCCAAGGTCAGAGCAGCGCGTCCTGGGCTCATCTCCAGGCAGCAGGAGCACAGCGTTGACCTAGGGAGGAGCAGAGTCCAGACGCTGTTCCTTGTGTGGGACAGAGCCTGGTTCCTGATGGAGTGTGCCTGAGCCCTTCTGAAGCAGGAATCCCACAGTGTGTGTGTGTGTGTGTGTGTGTGTGTGTGTGCATGCGCGCGCATCAGAGGGCACCGATTCCTGATTCCTGATGGCATGTCCCTGAGTCCTTGCAGGAGCATGAATCACGTGTCAGCGAGCTTACCATTGATGAAAGCGCATGGACTCCCGCTTCCGACTTTGACTCTCAGCAATGTCTCAGAGAGATGTGTGACCTCATGAAATCTTTCCCCTACAAGGGCGATGTTTGCACTGGGAGGAAACACTTCTCAGAAAAGCCGTGTATTCATTCATGACATGTGTGCTGACCTGTTTGCTTGAGAACTCCCCAGAAGGGTTTGCATGCAGGAATTCCTTCTAGTACCTGCTTCTCTGCCAAAACCCAGGATTATTGATAGAGGGTGATGAGCCGCTTTCCGCTTCGGAATTTCTAAATATGCAAATGTCTCCTGGACAGATGCATGTGTGAGACAGTGCGGTTTCTCATTTTGCCCAACAGATAGTTAATTACAGCGGTGGAATGTCGGCACATCAACACGAGGTCCAGGCTTACTGTTCCCAGCCTTGAAATTCATCATGTAGCGAGTCTGGAAAAAGAGTTTAAGCAAATGTGGCGATGAGAAGACAGTGATAGATATAAATCAAAACCAAGGGGTGGGAGGACCTTGGATCTTACGTATCAGTCAAGCTTCGTCCTCATGTGTCTGACCAGAGCCCTGGGAATGAATCATTGTTTCAGCTTGGCCCTATGAACCAGGTGACGAATGGTCCTGCAGGTGACGAGTGGTCCTCAGGGAATGAGGTTTCCTGGGTGCCAGTGCCTGAGGATTTTTTTCTCACAGGCGTATGTGTGTGGTGTCATGTATGTATATGTGTTCATGTGTGTCAGCACATGTGTGCTGAGATACAGGTGCACAAGTGTGTGCAGACCTGAGTTTGACATTGAGAACCTTCCTCGATTGCTTTCCTCTTTATTCATTGGCTTAGGCTCTCTCTCTTGAATCTAGAACTTGCCAGTATGGCTAGCTCGGTTTGCTAGCTCGTTCCAGGCATTCCTTGTCTTTCCTTCTGAGCGCTGGAATTACAAAGCATTATCACATTCAGCCAGCATTTATATGGGTTCTGGGGATCCAAACTCAGGGATTCACGCTTGGACAGCAAGCGCTTTAACCACTGGACCATCTCCTTGCCCCAGGATTGAGGAACGTTTACAGTACTTTAGCAGGTATCGGAAACTAGAGAGATCCAAGTTAGAATTTAGCTTTACTGTGAACTAGTAGCAAGTCGCTTGATGGCGAGATGACTTAGCTTCAGCTTCTGAGCGTGGGATGAAAAGAACCGCTTCTTTGAGCAGAAGGTTAGAGGATTGAATGAGACAACGTGTGTAGAATCTGGCTGCTGATCTGCTGAGATAGTGCTTATGATGAGGACAGTGCTTATGGTTCTGGAAAACTCTCTAAACTATCTGACACGTTTAATGAAGTATCTTTACACCTTGCCCAATTACCTGGAACTGCCAAACACTTGCATTTCCACTATAGCCTTTCCACGCCAGCTTCTCCATGCCTTACTCACTCTTCCCTTCTGAGCTTGCAAAGCTTGGTCACTGTGATTTTGATTTCAACGTTACAGAGCAAATATGAAGAGGCCCCACAGGCTCATGTTTCTGAATGTGTGTTCTCTAGCGGATGGCACTATTTTGGTAAGTTGCACAAACATCAGGAGGTGGGCCCTGCCGGAGGAAGTAGGACATCAGGGATAAGTGATCAGAGGTCGATGATCATTGGTCAGTTCCTGTACTGCCTGGCATCCTGGAACCAGAGCTGGTCCACTCTGCCCTCCCTGTCACCATGGTCCGGGCACTTTGGAACCGAAGGGCCACAACAAGCTTTTCTGCGATACAAGTAGGTAATATACCAAAGTAGGATGAGAAAAGAGACAAAGGGGCTGGCGATATATCTCAGTGGGTACAGTGCCTACTTCAGATCTGGTGACCTGAGCTCAGTCCTCAGAAACCTACAAAGGGAGAGCTGATGTCTAAAAGTCGTCTTCTGCCGTGTGCCATGGAACGCACGTGACACCTTTTCCCTCTCCCTTCTCCTTCTTTCTCCCTGTCAAATAAGTATCTTTTTTTAAAAAAAAGCGAGAAGAGGGACAAAAGCGCTCAGGAGCCTCATGGTCTTGTCCCCATCCCATGATGAGATGTCGACAAGTCCAGTGTAGTGCAGGTTGCATGCATTAAATACACCTCACGACGTCATGGAGCGACGTCCCTGTCACATCTGTTGCCGGCGGTCCCTCCGCCCTCTGGCCTTCTGTTCTTTCTGCTTCCTCTTCTGTGATGTTCCCTGAGCATCGGGAGCAGTGCAGGGGATATGCATGTCTTACCGAGGACAGAGCACCCCACAGTCGCTTAATCTCTGCCCTCTGACCAGCTGTGACTCTTTGTCAGTCTATGAGCACAAAGGCAGTTTGATACCATATTGACCAAAAAAAAAAAAAAAAAAAAAAAAAAAAGCAAACCCAAAACAAAACAAAAAAAACAATAGCAAGTTGCCCTCTTTAAAACCTATGACCTCCAAATCAACGTTAGTATATTTTCTATTAAAAGCAGAACAAGTTCTTTTTTTAAAAGTTTTTCTCCCACATTTCATTTTTTTCTAATCATACAAGCTCAGTAGGTTCCCCGTCCTCTTCCCCCCTCCTCCCCTCCCCAGTCATCCCCCATCGCACTCTCCCCCCTTCCCTTCTTCCTTTCACCCCCTTCCTCCGTCTATCTCTCCCGGTGCCCCCCCTTCCTCCCTCCCATCCCCTGGAGCATCCTTTTATGTGAACACCAAACGTCCCTAGTGAGCGTTCAGGACTCAGTGGCATAGCCCAGAGCCCCTTCTTGGGCCCTCCATTAATATGGGCCCTCTGTTATGACTAAAAAACAGAACATGTTCTATACGGCAGCTTTGAATTGAGTGAGGAACAGTTTTCATACCCAGTGCCCCTCAGAATGACTTGAGGGTTACAGATAAGGAATGGGAAGTAGTAGACGTGAATGGAAGAGACCACAAAGAGCCGGGTGGCTAAAGCTGGCCATTTGCCTGATTTGAACTTGATTGACTGGTTGACTGAAGCTTGGTCCATGTGATTGGCTGGGGGCTTGGCTACTTGTAATTACAGTCTGTTTGTGTATCAAGTTAAGTTATAGTTCGCTATGTTACAGAGAAACCATTAGGCCAAATTTAAACTATGTACAGAGGCAGCTTTAGGCCAAAGTTAATTAAATTTAACAGTCGCTTTTGAAGATTTACGATGTGCACTCCCATTGACTCCTGTAAAGAAACAGATTCAGTGTTGCTTCATGTGGTGTTTCTAAAATTAACAGAACCAGGAAAATCCCTTTGGCCTCAGCCCTGCTTCTCCTCTCAGATTCCCCAGCTCTGTGGCGACCCCGGGACCTTTCTGCCCTGTGCTGTCGGCTTGGTGGTGTCGACTGTGGTCGCTCTGATCCTGGCAAGGGGACTGCTGGCAGCTAGGAATTCTCTCCACTGGCTCCTTCGTGGGTTGGGTGAGTCCACGGGCGCTTTGAGAATCTTGTGTTTCTTGCAACTCAGACAAGCAACATATAGCAGACCACGTTTCCCAGATGTCTCTAATCCCCGCCGAGCATGCTGATGTATGGGTGCATGCTGGCGTCATTCTGCCCCGAGAAGCCAGCGGGCCAGATGGTCATGGTAGAGCAGCAGCATCTGGCAACCCAGGTCTCTGTGCACTGGCAGGATTGGCTCCCAGAACGATCTCTGCACATCCCCTTGTTCTGAGGAGCCCAGCTCCAAAGGAGGGGCAGTTGCCCGCACTTGCATCTGGTCACCCCGTCCCTGCCTTCACCTCTGCCCTAAGAAAGACTTTCTTCTCCTTTGTGTTCTAACCAGACTCAGTGAATACTGCCACAGCTGCCACAGCTGCAGTGGTCCCCACTCCAGGGGTCCCTGAAGTCTGAGTTTCAAGAGATCTGACAGCATCGTCCCAGGATGAAACTCGAGTTGTAGCTAGTTAGATCCACAGAGAGGCTCGTCCTACAGAGAACATGCCACTTGTCTTGCCCGAGCATTATTTAGACAACAATGTAACAGATACCTTCTCCTTTCTCTGCACACCTGTGTATGCAAGTGTGTATGTATATACATGTGTGTGCAAGAAGGCACTTGAGTGTGTGTCTAGGATCCCCCTTCCAGGACTGGTAGTTCAGGCCATCTTAATTCCCCCCCCAGCATTTTTAAATGGAAGTTTGGAGATCTGAACCTGAGTCTTTTTGGTTGTGAGGGAAAGGTTTAACCCCTGAGCCATCTCCCCAGCCCCAGAAACCTTTTTTTATTAGACTCTTACAACAGTACTGCCTGGTTTCCTACGCTACTGTTCACTTTAAAAATGAGCACTGAGGGGAAATGGAAAGATGGCTCAGGGGTTAAACCTCTGCCTCACAAGCAGAAAGACCTGAGTCGGGCCCCAGCTCCCACATACAAATGTTGGGTGGAAATGGCAGCAGCCTGAACTTCTGGCTTCAGTGCAAAGCAAAAAGGAGATAGCTCAGCCTCAGGTGATTCCCTAAGTCACTCCTGGTTCTCCACAGGCGCTCACTTAGAGCACTGCCCCCCAAAGTTAAAAAATAGAATTAAATGTTGAAAAAACTGAACACTGAGATGAGGAGTACCAGAAGTCAATTCACAGGGGAGAAATCTATAATGTGTCACTTACCGCAGCATGATTACTTGATCAAGAATACAGGGAAACTCCAGACACTGAACTTTGTACTGCAATGTAGCTTTATTTATCCCTTTTTGTATTGGTTATTTTTTTATTTTGCATTTTTTTGGATGCGGTGTTAAGTGTCCAGGATGTTCTCAAACTCACTATGTGCCCTAGACTGGCCTCAGAGTTGCAATCCTCCTGCCTCAATCTCCCAAATACTGGGATTTCATGTAGTCACTGCCACTTCCGGTTTAGTAGGATTTGCTAGGACTGTTTTGCATGTGCTCATCCCTACCCGGAGCTGACTGCAGCTGTCCAGGAGAGCATTCCATCCTGGGCATCTTTGTACTGTGGCAGCTCTGGCCCTGGGATCATGCACATGACACTACTGCATCGATGCTTAGACCTAGAGCAGTTTATTCCCTCACAGCTGCGGAGGTTGAAAGTTCTTCATGGTATCAATCGAGCTGATTCCTTCTGAGCACTTCAGGGAGAAAATGTCCCATGTCTTGCAGCTTGTGATGGGGCCAGTCCTTGGTGTTCTTTGGCTTGTAGATGTGTTGGTCCAATGACAGCCTCTATCTTTACATGGCATTGTCCTGCATCTTATTGTCACGTGACTCTCATCTCTGTCTCTCTCTCTCTTCATCTTGTATGCTCACTAACCATGAGGGATGAAGCATGATTCCTCCTGACTAACTACTAACTATATGTGCATCTACCCCGTTTCTAGAAGGTCATTCTGAGGCTCTGTGGGGGTGGGGGGGACCGAATGGGTTCCATGCAGTTGTCAGCACCATGCAGCGCAAAGAATCTAAATGCCCCCCATGTGCGGGTGACAGTGGCGTGTGACAGGAGCTACTCAGGGAAGGAGAGCTGTCAGCAGAAGCCTTGCAGCCTCGGGACGCAGGAGAACCCCAAGGCCCCCACGGTGCTTGGCTTCTGCAGAATAGGCCCCTCCACGGCGACGCAGGGGTAACCAGCCAGAGATCAAAGCCGCGGGGCGCCTGGGCTGGGGCGGTAACCAGCCACTGTGCTCTGGTCTGCCCGCCCGCTCCATAAACCATCCTTGACAGGGTGGCATCTCCGACAGGCGGGCGGTACAGAAGGCAACATATGCAGACATATTTCAGCCTGGACACCGGGACTTTAATGTGAACGCGTGCGTGTCTGGGCCGAGGCTGCGTTGAAGCTGATTTGTGGCCATCTGGATTTACGGCCTCCGAGGACAATGGAATCGACCAACTAGACCCATATGTGTTCAGGCCCCAGCGCGGGGTCTTGGAGCAGCCCGGCATGGGCGGCGTGAGGGTGGGGAGACTTTCTTAGGATTCCTGGCTGTAGATGGTGATGGAGCTTCTCAGACACTGGTGAGAGGCATTTTAAGGCACCTTTCATCATCTTCCTCCTCTCCCCTGTCTCATCCACGGTTGTTTTTGAAGTCTTGGGCATGGAGAGATTTGTAGCGATAGCTCTAAGCTGCGGTCACCCCAAAGTTGCTTCATTGGCTAAGTAAGCCCCAAGAATTGTGATTCACACAAAGCAGCCCCATGCTTTGAAGGCAGCAGGACCTCGTTTCCTTGTGATTAAGGACTAGATAGCGCAACTCCTGGGCAAGGTCAGGGAAACTGCTCTGCCAAGACCCAGGGCATACCTTACAAAGAGGTCTGACTTCCCTGGAGTTGGGGCGAGAACCCAGCCTTTCCTGTGCCCCTCCTGCTCTGAGATCTAGAATCCCTCAGTCAATAGACAGCTCTGTGCCGAGCTTTGCTCCGCGAGGTTGCTGGTCCCCCTTCCCTTCCTCACCACAGACAGCCTAAGTCTGCTAGTCAGAGACAGGTGACTTAGACCACAGCGCATGGTGGAGGATCTGTTGCAGCACCTTTCCTGAGAGCAGACATGTGGAGTCTGTCAGTGAGAGTTTGGGAGAAGACGGAAAAGAAAATGGAAGAGTGTTTCTGAGCGTTTAATATTCTCCCTTAATGTGTTATTCTTTTCGGGAACATGGCCTTCTAGGCAGCAATGGTGGTGGTGGTGGGGTATGCGCCCCCCTCACATGCGTGCGAAGAGACGCAGGGTGGCAGGATGGAAGCGGCCCTTTGAGCTCAGAGAGCAGCTAAGCTAGAGTGTGAGGATGGTGTTTGAAGAAGGCTCTGGGAGCACGGCTCGGGTAGCTCACTAGTTTCTCATGACATTAGTTCGTTCTGCTGGAAAAGCTGTCAGTGATCCTGTCCTCCTTCAACTGGTTGTTAGGCCCACCAAAGGAAAGTACGTATCTGGAAATGCTCCATTGACTGTCATGAAATAAACACAACCGTGTATGCACGCATCTGCATGTAGGGGGTGATTACTACAGAAAACCAGCAAAGACTGTGGGAGAAGTTCTTGAGACCAGTTCTTGCTTTTCACATAAGGGAAATCAGAAGTCAAGAGGTTTGCTAAATAAAGAAATAGACATCAGGCTCACTGAGTCTTAAGTGTAAGTATAAGTATAAGATGGAACTAATGAGTCATATTTGGAGGACCAAAGCTATTCAGATGGAATCATTTCTGTTATCTCCTCTTAAACCAAACAAAACCCCACCGTGGGGCCCTTGTGCGTTTGTTTCTGCTACAGCCGAGACTGTGTCTGTAGCCTTCCAAACTCACCCCCTTCTGGTTTATGTTTGGGTTTCTCTAGACCGTGAAGACATCAACAGGAACCTGGGATCCTCCGTGTGGGCTTCTGGTATCTTCCCTGCCCCCCCTGCTACACTCTGACCCAGGAAATGAGCCAGAAAATGGGAAAAGAAATGTTGAGCCTGGGGAAAGACCCCCAACTCCTGGGGAGTGAAGCTTGGATCCTTGGCAAGTTTCTTAGGATAACGAAGTAGCGGGAATGTCATGTTCATTTGAAGCATCGGGCAGCGCTCCTTCCAAGGGAGAGATTATCTTTTGTTTGGCAGATACTGCAGTAAGCAAGCGAGAGCTCCTACGGTCACCATGGAGCAGATCTACATTGGGGCGAATCGTACCTTCGTCAGAAGTGTTGACAAGCCTCTCCAGGTGCGTGCTCACCTCCGAGGCTCTGATGTCATTGGGTGGGGCATGACATTGTTAGAAAGCTCCTCAGAGACATGTAGCCAGGATTGAGGCTCCCCTGGGTCAGAACTAAACAAGACTGGTGGGGGAAGTGTGATGGAGACTGAGCAAGTTGCTTGATATAGGAGATTCGAGATGGAAATGGAGTCGATCGGAGTGTCGAGGGGTATCGGTACTCTCTGCAATATGACCCGTGACGTGTATCTGTGATGGCGAGGAGACCAAGCACAGGGATCCTGGCAGTTCCTGTCTGGTTGTTAGCCGGGCTGCTGCTAATCCATCCTGCAGCTTCAAGTCCTCCGAGAGAGTCCTCAGGAAGTCTCTGAGGACTTCCACATCTCTACATCCAGAGGACAGGAGACAGGAGCAAGAACCTTGGGCTCCGGGATGGGCCGGGAGAGCCCGATACTTGTAGAAGGTGCACATGGGAGCAGGGGCTGGGGATTCGGCAAGAGCAGGGTATTGAAGTCAGAGCTGAGAATCCCCTAAGATACGGGGCGCGCTCCTGCTGCTTGTAGACAGAGCATTCCAGAAGCTGCTACTTAAGTCTCAGTGGAGAGTGCCCGGCCCCCGGAGCACACGAACGCTTCTAAAGCGTTCGTGAGATGGAAGCCAAGGGATAATAAATAAGCCACCACCTCCCACCTTTTCTAGTCCACACATTCCCTGTGTGGAATATTTTATAGGTATCACAGCTCATTCACATTCGCTTCATTTGGAACCGTCCAGCAGGCCCGAGAGGTGGGCAGGTAAGGAATTTGTCTTATTGGATCAGAGAAAAAAGTTGGTGCTCATTGGAGGGGACTTGTATGCTGTGGTGGGGGGAGTACTAGGAGCTTGTATACAGCAGGTTGCTGAAATGGGGGGGGGCTGGAAGTCTCAGCAGCTCTGAACATTCACTCCTATTCCAGCACCCTGGTTACCTAATCATTCCAGGGCAAAGCAGCATGGGACTGGGGGTGCGAGGGGAGGGGAGGGAGGGAGAAAACCCTACATCTGACATTTACCTTATTCTCTTTCCTGAGTTTATTGCTTTGCTTCTCCTCCTCTCTCCTTTTCTTCCTCTCTATTTCCCCGTGGGCTCATCCACATTCATTTACCATCTCTTTACCGTTCTCATGTCTCTAATCTCATTTGACAGGTTCTCCTTTGATTAGTTAACCTATTAGCTCACATATTAAAAGATGTTCTCTACCTTTCTCCATTTTATTTATTCATTTGCTCATACATTTTATTTGTTTATTGGAGCTGGCTTTTCATGCTCAGACTGGCCTCGAACTCAGTCTCTAGCTCTGGGATGATCTTGAACTCTGATCCTTCAGCATCTACCATCTAAGTGCTGGGTTTGTAGGCCTGTGATAGCAGAGCCAGTGTATTCCATAGTGGGGATTGAACCCAGGGCTTTGAGCATGCCAGGGCCTACACTCTACTGTCTCAGCCATATCCTTAGACCCCCTTTTTCTCTTCATTTACCAGATGAGTCCTGTGTTCTTGTGGGGTGGTGGAAGCCCATGTCGTAGGATCCCCTTTCCTCTGCTCTAGCGGGGGAGCTGATTTGCCTCTCTTTGCTTCACAATCAGACCTCCACACATTCTCAGCAGCTACAGTGCTCAGCTCCATAGCTGGCTTTGGCTGACCTTTGCTGTAGATTCAGAAAAGAGGCATGATGACCTATATCTCCCACCCCACCCCCCGAAGTAAATAGTCGTGTGTGTTTTATTCCCAGGTGTTTGCCATACAACTCGATACAAAACCATGTCCTGGAAAACTATAAGCCACTCTAACTTATAGAAATAAACTGAGTGAGAATCATTATTTTTTATTGGTACCACTTAATGTGAAGAAAATGCACATTTTCCAAAAATATGGGAAAAACGTTCCGTTTGCCTTATTGGGTCCAAATGTTAGGTTTAAATTATTTTACTATGCAAACTCTCTTTCATATCTTGGCAGTGGTGATTTCCATTTTTATTCCTTTGGTATCCATAATCTTAGAAGAATCAAAAACATATGCTTTGAGATCATTGGACAGCTCCTCCTCCAACTCTTAGAAACGGCTCAGGGGGGTTAGTGCTCTGGTAGCAAGGAATGCCACGGGAGAAAATGCCCAGGACATGTAGGCTGGATGGGAGGGAGGTTCAAAGGTGCCCTCTGATTTCCATGCTCTTCATTTGCAAGTCATTAAGCTGGAAGAGTCGTTGCCTCCTGCTGATGGACGCGAGGAATGCAAGCTTTCCTCCGCTAATGGAGAATGCTTGCTTATTCAGTGACTTCCCGGAGGAGAGTGGGGGATTTGGGTCCTGTGGAGCTTGGTGAGATGGGGTCTTTGGCACTTGGAGGGGTGACCCAAGAGCGGCTAAACGTCTGGTCTTTCTTTCTCAGAGTATGCAGGGCATCTGGTGGAAAGGGAGGACAGCGAGTGACTCCTAGACCTAGGAGTTTCAATTGAAAGGTTGAGTGCTTTGGGTTCTTTCTCTTGAAAAAACAATTATAAGAGAGAGAGAGAGAGAGAAAGAGAATAAAGCAAAATGGGCATACTCAGACACTAACACATGAGAACAGGCGATGAGAAGGGCCAGGGCAGATGGAAAGCCAAGGAGATGGTCAACGACTCAAGTTGGCTAGACCCTATGCAGCGGGTGTGTCAGGACAGAGTGTATCAGGAGTCCTTAGCCAGCCAGCTGATTTTGTGACTTTTTATATCTGCGTACTAGGAAGCGATGCTTTGCTGCATTATCAGAAGGATTCCCGTGTTAGGCGATGAGAGAATTCACAACCCAGTGTGAATACCATCAGCCCTTCCTGCCATTCAGGCAGAATGAATCATCTTAGATTGTCACTGCTTTTCTCTTCTTGGATTTAGATTGGGAGCCAGACAACTTTAAGCCTTCTACTTACCAAGTAAGGTGACTAGGCATTTGCATAAAGAAGTAGCTTCCGGGCTGGGGATGTGCTCACGTATTGGCTTAGAATGTATGGAGTTCTGGGTTCCATCCCCTGGCATGGCATAAAGCCGGTGTGGTGGTGTGATATCTGCAATCCCAGCACTTGAAGGTGTGGTCAGGAGTTCAAGCTTGTCTTTGGCTACACAGGGAGTACAGGGCCTGTCTTGGAAAGAAGAAAAGAAGGAAGAGGAGAAGGAAGAGGAAGAGGAAGAAGAGGAGGAGGAGGATTCTAATCTTCTCCAAAGTGTTGGACTCCATCTAATTTGGAAGTCCAGGGCACTGGTCTCTTTCACCATTCTGCTGAATTCCTGTTCCAGGCTAACGCTATGAGCCTGGTATACTTTGAACATGCAATGACCCACAGACTCACGTGTCTGAGCGCTTAGTCCCCAGCTGGCTGTGCTATTGCAAGAGGCTGTGAACCTTTGGGAAATAAACCCTGCCTGGCAGATACAGGTCACTGGAGGTGGGCTTGAAAGGGCTAGCCCGACCTTGCTTCTGAACCTGTTTCCTGATTTCTTATCCACTGAGAAGTCCCAAGCCTCGTCTTAAGCTTCTGCCACCACAAATAGAGTGTCTCACCCTTGCCCCAGCTACCATGCCTTCTCCACCATGTTATGGTCATGACAATCTATGTGTGCAAATAAGTCCTTCCTTGCTTAAGTTGTTTCTGTGAAGTATCATGACCCGGAAATGAGGGAAGTAGTAATACGAGCCCAAAAGGCATTGGATTCAGAACAGAGGACTTAATGGAGGGTGTAACAGTTACTCTTAACTATTGCTGTGAGAGACCACCCAAAGTCAAGCAACTTAAGGGAGAAAGGGAGGTTTATTCAGCTTTTCAGAGGAAGGACAGTCTCTCAACGCAGAGGCGGCATGGCTGGCTGGCCAAAGCTGGAGGAGGCTAAGTCACCGCAGACATCTTGGAAGCTGAGAGCTGCAGACTGCTTGCAGCAAAGTCAGACTTCTCCTTAAGGTAGGGTGGGACTCATCCACCTCAAGGCCGACCCCTTGTGACCGCCTTCCTCCAGCAAGGCTCCACCTCTCAAGGTGCCATGACCTTGCCAAATACATGAGACTGTGAGGGGCACATTTCAAATCATGACAGAGGGTTTGGAGCCACTAATTTAGGTACAGATTCGATTTGCAGAATATTGTGGAAAGATGCCTGCATTCGCTCTGGAGAAATTCTCACAACTTTAAAAATGCCATAGATACACTTCGCTCAGAAAAGGCTGCAAGTCTCTAAATGAGGGACACATTGCATCTGAATGAGGGAGCATGGAATATAATGCATACAGTCTAGGAATCTTTTTTTTAAAAACTAGGGTGGGGGCGCAAAGTCCATGTAACCCACTAGCCCAAGTTGGCCTTGAACTTACTGTACAGCCAACAAAGACCTTGAAATTCTGATCCTTCTACCTCTACCATACAAGAGCTGGGTGCGTAGGAGTGTACGACCATACCTTGTTTAGACAGACCCCGGGGATCAAACCCGGGCTGCTAGAGAAGCACTCCGCTACTGAGCACTGCAGATTCACATCCCCAGCTCCGGGAATCTTGATTGTTTTCAGACCAAGGGCAGGTCTGGAGATGTCTACCTGTTCGTGCTTACTAGGCTATGATTGGTAAAGACACGCCCTTTCCCACCAATATCTATAACCTGGGTACATGTGATTGTCTCAATGTTGGTTCAGAGGTTTATGCGTCACACCACTCATCTAGCTCTTCTCCTACCTTGTACCCAGGGTCTGTTCAATGCCGTGACCCCAGATGGGGGGGGACCACAGCAACATTTGCTAATGGTTTCCACAGGATGCCGTCTTTTCTGCTGGCTGCATGAGTTTATTTTTCAGGACCATACAGAGCTTAACACTATATCAGACACATGGCCGGCCCGTCTAGGTCTGTTGCTCTAGATAAACCTCTGGGATCCAGTGGGTTCTGTGTGGAATCTCAGGAATTGATCTTCTCTGCATCAGAGGCCTTGCCGGTATACTTATATTCTGTCCCTGATTTGTGTCCCTGGACGAAAGGCAATTTTTGCCTGAATTTCTGCATCACACCTTCTGTCCTTTATCTTCAACAATCAAGTTCCTATGGAGTGGGGTGTCCTTTCTCCTTTAGCCTATGGAAAATTCACTTTTGCTTCAAACCCCACACAGATAGCTTCTGGTTTAGGAAATTCTCATGATATCCCCAACTCAAGCCATTCCCCACTCTTTGGAGACTCCCTTCATGTTCCTGGAATATGGCAATTCCTGCCCTTATTTCTCTGTTGTGTGTTTTTTCTCTTCTCTGCATATCTGAAACTCTTCACATGTGGAGAAAACTGCATCTTAATTACTTTTCTCTTCCCTCTATTTCAAACGGATTAAAGAACAAATGCTTAATAAGTGATTCAAATGAAGGAATGATTGGCAATTACTCATTTAATCCCTAGTTGGATACAAAGATCCAAAAGAAACATATTTATGAAAAGCAAATGTAATTGAAGTTGTAGAACTTTTCAAAACCTTTTTGCATATTATCACATTGGATGATTTCTGTATTCTAAAAGTGGAGCGTTTACAATTGCATGACTTGTGACCGGGATTCCCTCTCCACATCCCACGTGACTCTCCAACATTGACGACAGATCTTCATCAGACATACTGTATGACTTCAGCAGGTTCATTAGCTCACTGGTCTCTGGATATCAGTAGCGTACCTTAGTCAAAATTTAAAATACTGGGTGAGGCCCCTTCAGCATTTGGGGATGAACTATCTCACTTGTTCCCGTGGAGAGCTCTTGATGCAACAATTGAGGAGGCCCATGTGCATCTTTGCAAGCTACACCCACAAATTCCCAGGACCTCGTTTCTCCCAGGGGGACTCACATCACAGCCCTCAACAACTCAGCTTTCTGAATCGCTAGGGAGACAGATTGCACCTATTCATTGGTATGACTGCTTCTTCAGATTCAGTGTTCTGCTGGGGATTCTTTTCACTGAAAGAGTTCAAGAAGATGTGAAGCAAACATGGGCTTGTGCTTTGTAGCCATGGCTGGAATATATTGCATATCAGCCAAACCAAGGCAGTATCAGGTGGCCAGAGAAGTCAGGAATGTTCTGGCCCTACCCATTTCCCATCAATAGCTTCTGGCATGTCCCTTTTTCTGTTCACTGCGTGACAATTAAAGTAGCATTTCTGCATGCCTCCTGGGATTAGATGCCCAGTGACTACAGGATAATGCGTAATATTATATATTATCAATACACAATATCCAATATTCCAGGTCAGTGCTGCCTCTTGTTCTTATGCTCTTAAAATTTTACTGTAACTATGGTTCATTGGTCAAAATCAAGAAACTCACACATCACTGTTAACCAGATTGCAGACTAATTCTCACTAATGTCTTCATTCCTTTCTAGAACCCTACCCGTTGTCCTCTTGAGTCCCAGCCCAGCTGTGATGTTTTCTCAGTCTTCCCTTGTTTTCTGTGACCCTGACTATTTAGAGTAGTACTGAGTGATTCACACTCTTCCTCAATATAGTTGTCTTTCCTATGGTCAGATGTACTCTAAGTTTTGAGACAGTCGAATGAGAAGTCTCTGTGTCTTCTTTGCCATTTGTTGCTGCCCCTGGATTTGTGGTTCATTTTCTTCTCTTTCCTAACTATTCTCTCCAAAATGCACTTACTATCTGGGGAAGCTGAAGGTTAAAATGTGCCTTGGCTTCTGGAAGTGAATGAGGTATCTTCTCCCTTCTCCCTACCCTACACCAGTCTCTATGTGAATTTAGCCTCCTTGAGTCTTCCCACCCTGCAGATTTGTAGAAATGGGAGAGACTTTGTTCCGATACATGTCATAAAGCCGCAGGCCCTGAGGTCCAGCTTAATTTCATGGTACTGGTGCTGATGTCACACATCCCATGGGGCTTTCACCAGAGCTTCCGTCTTCCATCTCGGACTGGAAAGTTAGGGCTCCTTCTTTAGGGCCCAACTAACTTCCTCTGTGTCCCTCCACAGACAAAGTGTTGGGACAGATTCATAGTTACAAAGGAATGTCCACGGGGTGAGGGACTCTAGAAAAAGACTTGGCGTCTGGGACAGTAGTAAGACCTCTGGGAAGGAGCCCCCCAAACTTCATTTGTAGTCTCTACCACCACTGTATGGCATTTTTAACCCACTCTTAGGTCACTTAGAATAGTTAGTAGGTACCGCATTCACCACTCACATCAGTGGTTTTGAAGTCATGGGGAAAGAGAAGAAGGAAAGAACTGGGGTTTGTGCACCAGGTCTTTGAAACACAAGAACTTTCAAGTTGCAGTTTTCAAGTTAATAGTTCAATGGGTAAGATGGCTCTGCAGAAACTGACTCCTTGAGTTCGATCCCCCAAAGCCTACATGGTGGAAGGAGAAACTTGCTTTTCGACGTTGTCCTTTGATTGTCACCTGCGCGTCATGCAGATGTGTGCATTTCCTTTTTCTCTCTCAAATAAATTAGTAAACAAAATGCTAAACTATCCCAGTCAGCATGAATCTGATTCCTGCTGCTCACTGAACGGTGGTGTAGTGAAGGTCGCGGTACTGAGACAACAGCCACTTCTTCATACATGCAGTTAGCATGTGGTTCACTCAAAAATCTGCTTCCTTTTGTATCAGTAGAAATTCTGCAAAATTACTTGTTGTAGATATGTTACCGTCACCATAAAACCTTCATGTTTTCTGTTCACTTTTTAAACAAATGACCTTATATATTACAGAGTACTCTATGGGCAGTTTTAAGAACACTCAAGGGTGATGTCGCAAATGCTCAATTGTCACCTTAGAATCCAACTTTAAGTTCAAATGGCTGAACAGGATGAAGCCTCCTCATTATTTCACTGACTCTGCCTTTATTTATAACCAGGAACTCTTTTAATTCCCTAAGTATTTCTCTTTTTTGTATGGGTGTATCTTTCTCTGTCTCTCTTTCTTTTTCTCTGTCTCTCTGTCAGAGGGCACTGTGTGCCTGTGGAGGCCCAATGGTATCTTCAGAAGTCATTCTGGATTGCTTCTACCTCCTTTTTGCTTCGCTTTGAGATTTCCCAGCTCCACCTTCCACAGCAGTGCAGACTACCAGCATTTTTATGTGGGATCTGGGATCCAAACTCAGGTCCTTCTGCTTTTGATGCAGAAATTTAACCCCTGAGTCATCTCTCCAGCCCCTTTCTAAGTATTTCTGAGAGTTCCTAGGGAAATCTCACAAGAGGCTCTTCTGTTGCATCCCTTATTTTGGTGTGGTATGTGTATGAATGTGTGTATGTGTGTATATGTGCATGTATATATGTATGTATGTCTGTGTGTATGTAAATGTGTGTGTGTGTGTGTGTGTGTGTGTGTGTGTGTGTGTGTATCCTCAGGTGCTGGTCCTCTTCCAGAACCTTGCTTAGCTCAGAGTCTCTTTGTTGTTTCTCCACTGACCATAAGAACGCATGGCCTGAGAGCTTCCAGAGATTTTCTTGTTTCTGTCTCTGATCTCCCTGTTGGGGTATTGGGACCCCTGCCTGGCTGCATGCCTGGCTTTCATGTAGGTTCTGGAGATCTAAATTCAGGTCCCCACACTTGCAAGCAGCATCTCTTACCCACCGACTCTTCTCCCTATCCCTGTTCCTCTCTTAAGGGCTCACACTCCATTGGTACCATTTTTCCTCCATTCAAAGGTGTAAGCCTTTTGGGTACAATAAAGAATAAACCGAAAACCAAAAATCTTCACAATCACAACCCTACTGCAATAAAGCAGAAATCCTGCATGGCACAAACTCTAGTAGTTCACATGTCCCAGATCAGCAACATTTCTTTCCTGGGATATCCTGCATCTCCAAGCTCCAGGATTCTCTGCCCCGTCTGCATAATGCTTCCAGAATGGTAAGGAGAATCCTTTGAAATAGAGAATCTCTATTGCATTATTTCACCTGATATAAAGTGTCTTTGGAGGCAGGTAGATTTATTGAGATAATTTAAGCCTACTCTTTAAAAAGAAAAAACACAACTGCTCACAGTTATTAATCTGAAATCACATTATTTAATATCAAAGACAGACACCAAAGGGAGAAAATCCACAAAGGTGATGGACCAATTTTAAACCAAACTTCTAGTTTTCTCATGATTTGGGCTGAAATGCTCAGCAAACTGGTAGTTTTGTGAAGGTTCAAGTTAATCAGACCACACGGTTTCATGAGTTGCAGAATCATGACTGGGGCTTAGGAAGGGCGTCTTTAGCAGCAAATATTTGTTGAGGGGAAAAGCCTTGTTTTCAACATAAGACAGAAAGTGAAACCGATATTCTTCATGCATTTCTTTGAGTTACAGCCTGGTCTGGCATTCATTTAAACCAAATATTGCTGGTGTTCTGCCTGCGCTGTAGCAGGACAGATCAGAAAGGGCCTGAGAACAATCCATGGGCTGAAAGCATTCAAAGGCGCTTGATGTGGATTCGGGCTGAGCCTACTGGAGAACATCCCCAAATTATGTGTTCTGGGTTTCAAAGAAACCACAATTTCTCTTCCCTTCTCCCGGTCCCCATTCTTTGGAAGGCAGCATAGATGGTGTTGCGAGGAAGGAGGTCAGGGGCTGACGTTCACATCTCAGAAACTTTGCTTGTTAACTGTGATACCCTGAGCACGTCCCTTGGCTTCCAAGTCTCACTTTCACCATTTGTAAAATTGGGAGAATTGCTATTTGTCTTCCAATATCAACAATAGTCGCTTCTGGGAAGACCTCTATGACAGCCGCTGGGTTGTAGATTTTTAAGGAGCATTCTTTGACTCTTCCACTGTTCTGCCTTTCCATTATGTATGTAGTTGAACTTCAAAGAAGGAAAGAATCTTCTAGAACTTATGATAGAAATCATCCCTCTCCAGTTCACAGGAATGGAGCTCTAACTGATTAATAATGGAAAAGCACTAAAAAATCATGGGCCCTGGAGACATGCTACTTTGGATCCTGAAGGTCAGATTATGGGGATGGAAAGAAAAGCTGGCAGGAAGGGTATAGAAGGGCCTTGAGTAGAGGAGGAGGCCCCCTTACACCAGGAGGATCATCAGCCGCCTTTCCCTACATTTGGCTCCATGAGGCCTTCATGACCTGTATATGTACTTTGTGATGTAAGCCGAGTTACTTGTAACAAACACAGCCTTTCACAGTTGAGTGTCTCCGACACGGCCTAACATGTAGAACGCGTTTATCATTCACTGTAGAATACGAGCTGGGAATGGACTTGGAGAAGGCCTGAACGGGGGCGGGGGGCGTTGAGCAGAAGAACTTGGTTATGGAAATGCCTCCACTGGCAGAGAAGGAAGCCACCACCTGGCTGAATTAGTTGCAGGGATGGGTTGAGGATGCCCGGGCCCTCCGGCACAGAGCTGTGAGGTAGAGGTACTTCAGCTCCACTCCAAAGGTTTATTGATCATAGATTTTCTTCAGCGTAGAATCTCCATCTTCCGCGCAGCTTAGTCTGTTTGATGCTCCACGCTATTTGCTCCAACGTCTGGGTCACAAGAATGGGCTCTAGGGTCAGGCCTCACCAGCGCTCATACTGCATTCTATTCGAAGCTCTCTGACATAGAGCTCTGAGTTCTCCACTGTATTCTTTCCTGTTGCTCACGCTTCTCTTAGGACCTCCATTTTTTCCCGACCAAACTCTGGTTTGATGATCAATTCCACATCCCACAGGACCCCCTTTTCCTTTCCCTCGCCCCTTCCCATCCCTCACCCATATCTCTTTTGCCTAGAAACTCCTAGCCTGGTCAGAGCCATCTTTGCACTTACACTGAGGTATACATAAGCATTTGAACACTGGTGAAAGCAGAAAAATAACCGTGATGATTAGATTCTCTTAGACTGATGGCCACACATCTTCAATTTATCACCTCTTGTTGTATAACACCTCCAAAATAGTCTCATTTTGAGCTGATGAATTTGCCTCATGTCATTCCAACAAATGGATGCGTGTGCCTGTGTTAGTACCATTTTATCTTTGGAAATACACAGATTATAAAATAGAGTTTTCTTCTATATACACGTCCAAACTGAAATACATCTAACCCCATGCTCTTCGTAAACTTCATTAGCTAGCAAATCCCCTTAAACCATGCGGATTATTATTGTTTTTTTTAATGAACAACCCAGTGACATGGGCTAAGTGCTTTCTTCTCCAAACCATGGTCCATCAAGATGGCCAAATCGAGACGACCTCTGCAGAGACACAGCTTTCTGCTTCAGGGACAATCTTGTCCTAGAATCCTAAACACAGTGATCTCTAAGGAGTTATAATTCTCTGCAAGAAATCAGGTGTTCTGGGTACTTTGGGATAAATACTCTGATTCAGGCAAACTTCAGGCAGAAAGAGTTTATTATTTGACTTAAGGTTCCAGAGAGTTCCAGTCCACCATGGCCAGGAATACAAAGCGGACAGCATGGTGATAAAATCAGGGGTGACTATGTCATGGAAGACGTATCTGGAAAGGAAAGAAAAGAAGGAGAGAGAGAGAGAGAGAGAGAGAGAGAGAGAGAGAGAGAGAGAGAGAGAGAGAGAGAGAGAGAGAGATTGAGAGAGAGAGAGAGAACGCAAATGGGCCCAGGTTTTCAACTTCCTCGAGCAAGGCACAACTGCTGAAAGGTTCTACAACCTTCCCAAACAGAGCCACCAGTTGGGTCCAAGTATTCAAACACATGAGGCAGTGTGTGTGTGTGGGGGGGGCACTTCACATTCAAGCCATCATAGACAGGAAGGAAGCTTTCTGAACCCCTGAAGTCCTGTCTATTCTGTGTTACAAGCAGTTACTAAACATCATTGCTCTTCTGCCTCCGGTTCTCACAGCTATTATTCTTCTTGAAAAGAGAAAGCGTGGGATTAACAGGTCCTCTTCACATTGTTTTGTGCAAACAAGAGGACCAGAGGGCATTTTGCCATGTAACTTCCCCAGTGGCGGATTAATGAAAGTATGGTGGGTTTAGTCTGCTTCTCTGTCTCGTCCTCATGCGGGTATTGTATTGTAGACGCACCTACTAATGGTGTCAGGAAGAGGGCTGACCCTGGGTTCCTCGTTTGTTAAACACAAATTACACTAGGTGACTCTTTTAAAAGGCACTTCTAGTTCAGGAATTTTAATTTTGATAAGCATCTTGAATGAAAAACAGCAATTAAAATGTCTTAGCGCTCTTGAAAAGAAAATCCTAGGAAAGTAGATCAAACGAATCCCCCAGTGACCTGTCTATTTCCTGGTAAGACAGCTGGCCTATGAAGGGATCGTGACATCTAGGTGCTGATGCGAGTCACGGCTAAGTTAGGAAAGCAACAGCGGCAATGGGACGGCGATAGAAAAATCTTCTCCAGCAGGACTAAGTAGCAAAACCAAGGCTGGACCAGCAGGGTAGGTTTCTCTCCTTCAGATAACTTAAAAAACAAACCTGAAAATACTGATACTAATTGCGGTCCTTGAGAATAGGGCCTGGAGGGTGTCTCTCTGGGCTTGCAGTTCCTTTGTAAGCTGAGCATGCCAACACAATTCTTTCCTCTTTGGGGGCTTTGAAGACCCAAGAGGATTGGCTGTGTGAAGTTCTTAGCACATGAAAAGCACTTTGCAATTGTTATCAACGCTGATTACATAATTTCTTGTAATTGCTCCTGTTGAGCATCGTGATGAGAGATGAAAGGAGAGGTCTTAGAGGCGGCGATGGATTTGGGGGCGCAGGTGTGTCTTCTGGCACCCTGGTGACAGGAGTGTGGCTACTTGCCCTGCTCCCCAAGCTCAGCTCCTGTTATCTTCTGCACGTCCACCCCCACTAAACCCTGAAAGCTTCTCTTCTCTGCTGCAAAATCGTAGCAAACCTCGTCTCCGTGACTTCTGTGCCTGAGACAAAAGGTACCTGGCTCTGGCTTCAGGGAAGGTGGCATGGAGCGAGCTACACCCCTTCTGCCATGCCATAGGTGCTTCCTCCCTTAATATGACAGAAGAGATGTTGTCATGGTGAAAAATGCAATGCGTCCCCACTTCCTCTCATAGGCCCCAGTCTGTACATCTCTCTTCAGCATTAATAGCTAAAGAGCTTAACCAGTATTTTAATCAAGTACCAAGCGGTTTGCTGGGCATGTCCTGCAGGGACTCCTGGGACCTTCAGCCCCTCAGCCCCTCCTCTGCTAGATTCTTAGCCTCTCCCTGAAAAGCTACACAGTGACTTTGTAGAAGACTTCGCATTGCGTTTGACATCGGAAGATCTGGATTCAGATCTGTTTGACCGTTCAGTTGCAAGTGACTTGGACGAGAGAAGTACCTCTGTCTCAGTTTCTTTGTGTGTGTGTGTGTGTGTGTGTGGTATGACTATGTGTATCGAGAGAACTTTGTGTGCCTGCAGAGGCCCAAGGGAGTGGCTTAGGGAATCATCCTGGATTACTCTACCTTTTTATATTTTTGCTCTGGAGTTTCCTGGGCTTTCCTTCGAGGCCGAGAAGTGCAGGCCCCACCATTTCCGCCCCGCCTTTTTACCTGGGATCTGGTATCCAAGCTCAAGGCAGAGGTTTAAGCCCTGAGCCATCTTTCCAGACACAAGCCTCAGTTTCTTGAGAATGCATGAGGATGACTATGATACAGAGTTGTTGCTCTAAGAAATATTAATGTTAAAGGTAGCCCTCTTGATAAAAAGGAAGTTGTGTAATGTAATGCTGTGTGTAGTGAGGTTATACTTTTTGAAAAAAATATAATTCTTATGTGCAAAAAGATGCTAGAAAAGATATTCCCCATAGCAGAAACTATGGCTGAAGGCAGAAGCAGGTTTATTTGGGTTACCATCGATGTCACCAGGAGACAGAGAGACCAATAGCAAACTCAGAGAAATCAGGGCTAGCTACCAACCCTCAAGCCCTCTGTGACCTCATGACATGTTCTTCTCAGATAAGACTCCGCCTCCCAGGGTGGAGGTGTCAAGATTGTCCTTGCAAGTTGGTTGTTCCCAAAGTGCCACAATTTTACCAAACATTGACACCAAGTAAAGATTCAAACATATGAGCTCTTGGGGGACGACTTACATTCAGACCATAACGTCATGTCAGTGCAATAAAAAGATAAATGATTTGCAATTACTTCCTATCAAGATTAATGCTTTTGAAGTTAACTAAGGGAGTAGCATTTCCTTTTAAAAAAAAGATACGCTCTTTGAATTTTCTTGATTCTCCCTTCCCCCATGAGTGTAGGCCTCCCCGGTGCACATCTGGCAGTCAGAGGCCATTCTCAGTATCAGTGGTCACCTGTCACCTTCTACCTGATTTGAGATGAGGTTTTGTTGCTATATCCCCCGCTGGGCCAGCCGGGGTGGGGGGGGGAACAGCGGGGCCTCGAGGTGAATGAGCGAGCCGGTGACAGGGTCACCAACCAGACCCCGGGGAATCAGGTGAGAAGCAGCAGTGGATGAGATGCCGCAGATTCAGAGTCATTAAGGGCGCTTTGGGCTTATATAGGGTCGGGGTCCAATCAGGTGTTGCCAACCCTCCGGGGGAGGCGGGGGGGCAGCCACCAGTCATTTAACTGTTTACTAGGTGTCCATTGCAGGGTCAGGTTAGATGACCGCTTCCCATTGGTTGTTCATCCCTCTGCCTGCATGGTCCTCTGCTGGGACATGTCTGGGGCATGTTTGTACGTGTCCAGGATTGTCCTGGATTCGGGAGCCGGGCTAGGGCCTCCCTGAGTCGGTAGTGCCACAAGGTTTCATGCTTATTGCTACTCAGATGCTATCTGGTCCATGAGTTTTCTTGGATTCTTCAAACTCCACTTCTCATCCTATCAGAGAGGCGCTAGAGCAATAGACCTGTGCAACCTGCCGGGTCCAGCTATTTATGTGGATTCCGAGGATCTGAACTCAGCTCTTTATGCTTACATGACAAGGGTTCTAACTAGTGAGCCCACCTTCAGCCTCAAGATGTGCTTTCTGAAAGTTATTTGCATTTGAACAGAAAAGATACAGTCCTGAGGACTGAACATGGGGTGCTCTGGGAAAGGCTAGCTGAGCAGAGGTAGCCGGGCTGCTGGGAATTCCTACGTTAAACAGTGAGGTGACCTTCAAGGAGGAAGCAAAACTCAAGCTGCATCTTCAGGTGTCGGAGACAGCCTAGTTCCATCACTTCAGGAAAGTGTTTGGGCAACTTACCAACACCTACTGCTGCTTCAAAAATAGCTAAGCTCCAAATCAGTAAATTATCTTTAAATAATCGTTTTGTGTGTGTGTGTGTGTGTGTGTGTGTGTGTGTGTGTGTGTGTGTAGAGGGGAAGGGGTTCCTAGGAATGGAAGCCAGGGCCTCTTGCTTACTAAGCAAATGCTGTCACATTATTAAATATATATATATATAATTTATTTGTTTATTTTATATGTGTGTGTTTGGTGAGTGTGTGTGTGTGTGTATGTGTGTGTGTGTGTGTGCATGTGTTAGAGGACACTACATGTCCCCGTAGAGGACCAAGGGTGACTTCCAGAGTCATCCTGGATTGCTTCTACCTCCTTTTTGCTTCCCTCTGAGATTTCCCAGGCTCCTCCCACCAGGGCCAGAAGTGCAGGCTGAAGTGGTTTCCACCTGGCGTTTTTTCCATGGCATCTGGGGTCCAACTTCAGGACCTTTTGCTTGCAAGCAAAGTCTTAACCCTTGAGCCATCTCTCCAGCCCTGTCACATTATTAGTATCTGTTCTCACACCAGATACTGAAAAATTTACCCTAATGCCTATTTTCATGCTTTTCTAAATGCAAGCATTATAACATAAATCTTTTCAACGTTAGAATTCAGTGCAGGTCACTGTAGTCCATGTAACCTAACGACAGCATGTACATACTTGCAGAATAGAAGTATACACTTACGAAATCATTCTTAGAAGTACATAGGATTAATTTTCACCCCTGTCTTTGGGAGTAAATGCTAAAAGTGGAGCATGAGAGGAAAAAACTTCAGAGTCACTTGATCTTGAAATCCTGAGATTGGACTCAGTGTAGAAAAGATGAGCATCGGCCTTCAGAAAGAAACTTCTTTTTCAGCAAGGAAACGAGTTCTGCGATGTCCATCTTGATATCTGCCTGCTTGCATGTTGATAGGCTACATGTTACTCAACAGCTGGTCACTGGATGCTGCTGCTCCACTTCTAGTCCCCAGCGGCCCGTCTTAACTGTGTGTGTGTGTGTGTGTGTGTGTGTGTGTGTGTGTGTGTTTGGGGGGAGAGAATGTGTGTGTGTGTGTGTGTACATGTGTATGTCTCTGGGGGGAGAGAGAGGGGTGTGTGTGTACATGTATATGTGTTTGGGGGAGAGAATGTTTGTGTGTGTGTGTGTGTGTGTGTGTGTGTGTATGTGTATATGTGTGTACATGTGTGTTTGGGGGAGAGAATGTGTGTCTGTGTGTATGTGTGTGTGTGTATGTGTGTTTATGTGTGTGCATGTGTGTGTATGTGTATATGTGTGTACATGTGTGTTTGGGGGAGAGAATGTGTGTGTGTGTATGTGTGTGCATGTGTGTGTATGTGTATATGTGTGTACATGTGTGTTTGGGGGAGAGAATGTGTGTGTGTGTATGCGTGTGTGTGTGTGTGTGTGTGTGTGTACATGTGTATGTATTCACCTGAATGCTCTTGCAGTGCACAGCTGAGCACTAAGTAAACCTAGATTTTGGGGCCTTTTCTTGTGATGAATCTTGCTGTGGCTCTGCATCCTTTAGCAGATCTATAAGCTCTGGATTTGCACTGTGAGCTGTTCTCCTGGAAGGGTCTTTTGGAGGTCATGTGTCCATGCGCAGAGATTGAGGGACTATACCAGTTACTCTTTTTCTGTTGCTGTGAGACACCGCTCAAAGTCAAGTAACTTAAATGGGAGAAAGGGAGATTTATTAAACTAATAATTCCAGAGGGGAGATCCAGTCCTTGTGGCGGAAAAGGCATGTTCCGAGGCAGAAGCTGGAGGAGGCCTAAGGTACATCCATCCAGGAGGCTGAGAACAGATTCGCTCAAGCAGGGAGGGACTAACCTACCTCAAGGCCGTGCCTGTGACTGCCTTCCTCCAGCAAGGCTCCACCTCCTAGAGGTGCCATGACCTTCCCAAACTAAAGATTCAGACACGTGAGCCTGCGGGGGACAACTCACATGCCAAACTGTGACAGGTACCACAAAGGAGGTGAATGGAACTCTGTCCCTTACTTCATTAGTGCTACTGTTCCCAGTTCTATGTCATATGACAATCTGCATATGATTATGTTACACCCCATCGTAAGAAGCCATTTGAAGATAGAGTTCTACAGTCACAAAGGTTTAAAAGTCAAATGGTAGAATATCAGCTGGTTGAAGACAAAGCTTGGCTCTGCCTACCCTGTTTCCTCCACAGGCTGACTGACCTCCCACTTGGTGCCCAGTAGGCTCAGCAGAGTTGCTGAGTGGCGGTAGTAAATGGCTGAAGAGCCGCAGCCACCACACGGAGTTTGTGTCCAGCAGGGACCCGATCTCCCACCATCTGATTAGACGTTAGTAGTGATTGCGGTTGCTGCTCAAACTTCCTATGCAGCATGGAAGCAATTACATCAAAATGCATTCGCAAAGTCCGGTAATCTCCTTGGAGGAGACAAATGAACTTTGAAATGGTTTACAAATGATGTATCAGATCTGCGTGGAATGTGCTCAGTGCAGGAGGAAAATGTGTTTCTCACAAGAGGCTGCTCGTGGGATGAAATTGCTGCCTTCCCGTGGCAAGGCGGGCAAGCACAAGGACCCTGCCAGGCAGGCTTGCACCCAGCCCTGGCTTCGGGCATTCCAAGCAGGGGATGTGTCCAAGTCTTGTCCAGCACTGGCCTGCCGCTGCTCGGCCTTGCTGTGGTGTGAGACGGCGACACGCGTACTGGCCATCGCTCAGCCCTTGGGAAGATGTTTTCTCAGGTCTCCTTCTGTGAAGTTGGTGCTGGTGAGTTGCCTTCTGACGGGCCTCCATGACAAGCCAGGGAGCCCGGAGAGCTGTCTCCGACCAGACACGTGCTTGGCATAGCCCAGTGCTTGGCTTCCAAGCCTGAGAGGAGGCAGTTGTGAGTGGTCGCATCGCATATGAATGCACGTTCCTGCAGGTCTTGCCTAAGTCAAGCCTTTACATAATTCAAGACTAATTTTCCGATAAATTATTTCTCACTAAACAATTATTAAAGTGTGTAGAGTACAGAGAGAGAATGTATTCCTGAAGTTGAATGTATTTCAACTTTTGGGGGTTTGGGCATATTCAACAAAATTCCTGGACAGCCATGTTGGCTGAAAAAATGCCTATTACCTTTGGGTTTATACAACTGCCTTATGTGAACTTAACCAAATGCAATCATGCTGCTGCATTAATGTATCTCTTTCCCTTTTTTCTTTCTTTCTTGTGTGTGTATGTGTGTATGAGTGTGTGTGAGCATGGAGATGTACACACACTTGGGCATATGTGTCACTGTTCCATCTTATTATCGTGAGCTTGGGCCACTAATTAAACATAGAGTACTCCGGGGATTCCCAGGCTCCACCTTCCAGGGCTGGAGGGCTGTTACCTCTTCCCAACACTTTTATATGGGATTTGAGGATCGAATTTAGGTCTTTTGGCAAAGGTTTTAAACCCCAAGCCAACTCCTCAGTCCCTGCTCTTACTTTTCCAGCATTCTCTGAGTTATTCTGTACTTGCTTCCTGATAAATTAAAATTTCAGTGTAGGGTGTCAGCTGTCTGGCTTTCTTTATAGAATGTCCTAGCATTTTACTTCTGTTCCAAAGCCTTGTGACTGCCACCATATCATAGTGCCTGGATGATATTGTTACGGTCAAGAAAAATATTTTAAGTTATAATACTGGAAATTATTCAGTATCCTACATGGGTTGTGAATATGGACAAGATACCATGGTTATCAGATACCATTTAAAACATGGTAGATTATTTATTAATAGAGAAAATATGTAAAAGTTTTAATTCATTTTCAGATGAGTGCTGTGTTACTATGTGCAGCAGTTAGCCTGTGTGGTTGCTGATAAATGACCATCTAATGGCTTCAGGAACAAGGAGTTTGTTTCCTTACGACAGTCTGGTTACAGTTTATAGTCTAGCTTGACAGGAGAGCATGCATCAACACCAGGGCTGAGGAAACTGGCCACACCACCTCTACATAATGGCTGAGAAAGAGACGATCCTTACTTGCCAGACCAGCATGTCTGGCCAAGTGTACACAAGGATGCCAACTTCCTCAACCAGCTCTCTGTATTTTATCCATCTGTTTAGGGCCTAGACCCACCATCATGGGCTGGGTCTGCCCCATCAATTAGACAATCTCCTTCAGATTCGTCTGGGCTTAACTCAACACCTGTGCCTAACTATGACACTATGCAACTCAGGCTAGCCACAAATCTTCCTGCCTCAGCTACATCAGTTGCTGGGATTATCAGCATAGACCATACCTTATCTTAATGTGACAGATGCCTCCACATTGGTATGATCCTGAGGGATTTTTAAAAGATGGAGAATCCATATTATTTTAGAACTTGTGTACAAAATTAAATTTTACTTATCTAAAAAATATTGCTATTTTAATTTGGAAAATCCAAATAAAACCCTCCTAGATTCAGATCTGTGTTGAGCAGAATGATGAGGACAACAAGAGGGCTTGGACAACACAAAACAAGACAAGACAAAACAATCCTGGGTGAATGGTAGAGAGGCTCACTCCTTGGCTGTATTAGGTTGTATTAGGCAGGAGCCTGCATCAATTATGTGGTATTATCAGACTCCAGACAACCGTGTTTCCATTTTGATGTACATATAAGATTTGAACTGAAGTTCCTTCCAGAGCAGGAAGGAAAGTTATTCTCAATGAGTCTTTTGATGCATCTGTTTTCTCCCATGTTATATTCCATAATCATCCAAATTAGACGTACTTTGCCTAGGTCTCTCTGAGTTCACTGGCTATTGTAACAACACTAGATAGATCCTGTTCATTTAAAATCCATGCTCAACACCTGAGGTTCCAACCAATTCTCCTTGACTCTTGCTTTGTGCCCCAGATTTCTGTCCTTTAGAGTAGATGATTCCATGAGATGGGAAATATTTGGCAGAATTAATTAATGTTAATGTTTAAATAATGAACAGGTTCAGGAGTGTTTCTGTCTAGTATGAGGGTTAGCCTAAGACTTTTTTTTTTGTTCTTTCATTAGCCTAAGACTTTTGAAATAGTGGTTTTCTGAGATGCTTAAAAAATGCATGTTCAGGATGTCAGCCCATGCTATAGATGTAGTTCTGGGTATCAGGGAAACATTTTCTCACAGCTCGTTCTCTGTACTGCAGAAGTGTGGGCTCTTGCTAACCCTGTGGCCTTAAACAAGTTATTAATCTATGAAAGAAGTATGTGTGTGCACACGGTGTGTATGTGTGTGTGTTTGCCCATGTATGCATGTGTGAGAAAGAGAGAGTGTATGAGAGTATGTGTATCTCTGTGTGTGTATCATATGTAATTACACTGCTGCTATTAGTTGATGGTGTTTTATACCATTTATATTTAATGTAGTTATTTATTACTTAACTTTGACATTTAATTTTTTTGCTTTCTCTTTGTTCTCCCTACAGTTTATTTCTGTTTTCTTATGGGTTATTTAAGCTTTTTAAGAAATTTTGTCTCTTTAGGGGCTGGAGAGGTGGCTCAGGGGTTAAGCCTCTGCCTTGCAGGCGGAAAGGTCCTGAGTTCGGATCCTAGATCCCACGTATAGACACCGGGCGGAAGCGGGGGCGGCCTGCGTTTCTGGCCCTGGTAGGGCGGAGCCTGTGAATCCTGGGGCAGAGTAAACAAGGAGGAGGTGGAGGTGGTCCATGGTGGTTCCCAAATTCGTCCGTGGGTCTACACACACACACACACACACACACACACACACACACACACACGCGCGCGCGCGCGCACATACGCATACATGCACAATTGAATAAATAATAAAAAAATTTTGTCTCTTTATTCTTTGAAACTTTCATATACAAATACTTTTATTTGCATACTTAGTTTTATTAAAATAGAATTCTCTTTTGATTTATCTGTAGTGCATTGAATTTCTCTTTTGCATAGAATTGTATAGACTCCATATATGCACATACATACATACATATACATATATAACATCTATGATGAGTTCATTATGCTCTCTTTAAATTCCTCTGTCCTTCTGCAATGAGATTGCCTTTGTCCTTCCGTGTTTAAACTATCTTAACTATCTCCTCTGTATAAATTGAAAACCCTATCAGCTGGTGCTTAGGAAAGTCTATATTTAACGCATGATTTCTTCCTTTCATTTTTCTTTCTTCTTCTATTATGTTTGAAGATTCCCGTTTCTTTTTAATCATCTCCTTTCTGTTTGGAAACCGTCTCCTAGCCACGGGCAAGAATCAGGAGGGGGGGGAGCATGTAGACTAGCAGCCCCCACACCCACACAGCTGATAGATGCCACCCCAGCATCCCCAGGCTGTGCTTGTGGCACTGAAGGGGCAGTGTCCGGTGACTCCGTGGTTCTGCTGTCTCTAGGTGTGCAAGGCTGTGGCTCTTGTGATATCGCAGGCCTGGTTCCTTTCTGTCTCGAATCTGTCAAGCTTTGGCATATGGCTCTTGTCACATTCCTCCCGTAGAGCTTGCTTTGAATTTATCTGCTCAGGAAGTCTCAATTTTCACACCAGGTTGGGTTTCCAGAAGAAACAGACCCTAATGTCATTTTCCGGCTCGCCTGGTTAGGGCCTGTTTAGAGTGCGGGGGGTTTCCACAGGTCGTCTCATGTGGGTGAGTCGGGGGCCCTTGGCTGCCGAATCATAAATTTGGAATCCATGTGGCTCCCGGTTCTTTATTGTGGCCACCAGGTCATCTTCCTTGCTGAGCATGACCAAGCTCCGACTACTGAATGGGAACCATATTTCAGAGAAAAATGCCGAGGTGAAAAATAGGCCTGGGACTTACTGAAAAGGAGATCTTATTCAAGGCAACGAGCGTTCTATTGGCCTCTCGGGCAATACGGCAATCTTTCAGGTAGAGTTTCTCCGTGGGGTTCCAGGGGATGGATTGCAGGTGTGTCTGAGATGGGCCGACCCCTTCAGTGTGTGAGGCAGCAGGCAAGTCCGGGCTCTCCGGAGCTGTGGACCAGTTGCCTCCAGCTGTGAGCAGCTTCTTCCATGTACCCCAGGGAGCTGTGTACACAGTATCATGTTCTGTGTATAGTGAGAAGAGGAAAAGGCCGACACATGTATTTGAGGGGAGGCCGTTAGAATATGGCACCGCATGGTGAGCTGAACTCACTCATTTCTAGAAACTGGGCTAAGATCCGTCTTGATTAGCACTGTTGTGCATTCTGGGGGAGTAGGGTCTCCTGAACAGAAGCGGGGGGGGGGACTGCAGAGAGAGCTGGTGGTCTCTCTGCGCAGACTTTGTTCAGGAAACATGCAATTCAAGAATGAAGGTGGTATTCCTGGAAGCTCAGATAGGCAAATTGGCGAGAAGTTAATAAAGCTAGTTGTTTTACTCAGGTTAAGACTAAGTAATGAAAATGCCTTCATACTGAAAAGATAGGATTTGAGCACAGAGATGGCTCATAGGTTAAGGTTTTAGCTTCACAAACAAAAGGACCTCAGTTCGGATCGCCAGATGCAACTTACAAAAGCTGGGTGGAAATAGCTTGCAATTCTGGCCCTGGAAGATGGAGCCTGGGAAACTCAGAGCAAGGTACTAAGGAGGTAGAGCAATCTAGGGTGATTCCCAAAGTCATCCTTGGACCTCCACAGGCATGCATACTCAAGTACCCTCTGGTACACACACACACACACACACACACACACACACACACACACACACACACACATTTCCACATGCTTCTGTATGACCATTGCATCTAAAGCATTTCTGAAGGAAAGTAAAACACAGAGACCTCTTGTCTTGATGGCTTGCAGACAGCCGCATCCACCTACGAGCTCTTACATCCCCGAGCAAGACACAGCACTCAGCCTCCGGGCCATCTCTGTATCATCACCGATTCACTGGGGACCCTGGGAAGCCGTTTACATCCCTGTCTCCTCCTCCAGAATCCTGAGTCAGAGTCAGCGTGGCCGAGGTTCCTCTCCCCAAGCAGCGGAAAGCGGAGGTGGTTTCAGAAGTTAGATTTTTTGAGAGGCTGGTGGAGAACAAGGCTTGAGAGCTGCTGAGCAGCTTTTGGATTTGCTAACTGAGCTGTCTCCCAAATACCAGGGTTTCTTGGGAGCAGGCAGAGAGATTTCCTTGAGTCAGAGCCTAGACAATGGGGAAACACCAAGGTGGGACACAGACAGAAAGAGACAGACCCAGGGGAGGACCTGAGAGCGGGGAGGGTACGAGGCCGGCTTCAGGGCGCGGCGACCTTCCCTGCAGCCCATTCTGGCCATGGCTGCTGCGGTTGGCATTGTTATTGTTGCTGTTGTTTGGGGCCACCACTGATTCAGGGCCGAGGATAGGGTCCTGTGCAGACAAATGAAGCGTCACGGTGACTCCGAGGCATTGGTCACCTTTTGTCCAGCTGAGGCCACCAAGGGTGGAGATGGGTGAGCAAGTCACACGTCTCCTTATAGAAGAAGAACTCCACACACCTGCCTTCAAGGCTGATACATCTTCAGTCTCAAAGTGCTGACTTCTCAATACCATGTCAGGATGCATGGGGGTAAAGGAGGGCGGGAGGGAAAGAGAGAGGGAGGAAGGGAGGGAAGGGGAAAGAAAGAGAGGGGGGGGGAGAGAGAGAACAAGCTTATCCGGGGCTGTGGGGTTAGAAGCCCTCCATGTAGTGACCGAATCTATCTTACAAAGATATGAAGAATAAAGAAAGGAAACAGAGGCCCAGAGTGAAGGTTGAGAAACAGGAAGAGGGAGCCAGGGAGGGAAGTGAGAAGGAGCATCCAGAGAGGTGGGCGAGGAGAGAGAGAGGAAAGAGAATGGGCGGAATGTGTGGCGTGCCATAAACATGAGAGGAGCTTGGGGCATCTTGGCAGCTAGAGAGCTCCAAGCTTCCTTTCAGGTGGCCAAACTGGCACTCAAGACTGGAGCTGTTTCCAGTGCTAAATAGCAAGGGCCCGGGGTTAAGAATCCTGCCGCAATGCCCGGAGCAAGGAACAGATCAGAGCCTCAAGCCAAGATTCCCTGTTCTCCAAGGGAAGGTAAACTGTACCCAGCGTCTCTGAGTAGAGTTTCTATTCGTTCGCACTCAGAATGCTTTTATGAGAGTCCTGCAAAGCATTTAGATGGTGTAGATAACACAGTGTGTGAAGCAGGGCGCCGTGTTTAGTGTTGTCTGGGAAGTTCTCCTCCCACTCGTCACAGGCACCAAACTGTTGTGCAGTTTGTGTTCTGTGGGCCGGGAAGGCTGTGGGTTTCGTGGACTGGCTCCTTCTGCCGTTCCTGACCCCCTGTGCACATCTTGAAGCTGCTATGAGGGCCACTACCCCAGTTTATTTCAGACTACCACACCCGGGGAAGGTATTGCCAATGGGGGTTGTACTGGGAATGTTTCGGATGACTGTCTGGAGACCTCACATTCTTTAAAGGTCCTTTGAGAAGCAGGAGGTTCAAAGACTTTCATGTTTGTCAGAGACTCGTCCTCTAGTGGAATCTGAGCAGGAACAAGGAAAGAAAGGGCCCTCAAGTCACCTCCCCAGTCACATCCGGATTGAAAGAGACAGTCACGTTGACTTTGAAAACAAATTACTGAGCTGTTAGCAAATGTGCAAGTTCTGGAAGCTTCCAGAGAAGGGATCTCCTGATAACCAAGCCAGACTTGGTGGGTTATCAGTGAGCAGCTGGCAATGTGTTCATGGAGACAGGGGTGGGAGGGGGAAAGTTGGGGGGAGGGCGGGGTTAGAGGCTACAGAAGGAGGAGAAGGCGGGAGGCAGAACAAAGAGTTGGACATCTCACTTCATCAGCCAAGGCTCTGCAAACTGGAAACAGTGACACCAAGGAGCATATCAGGACGGCTGGCTCAGAGGACGGGCATGGCAGGGCCCTTTCTTCTCTTTCCCAGTTACCCCCGACGTGATTTGACTCATCCTTCTGGAAGTTGTTCTAGCTGTACCTCTGAACCCTGCATGTTCCCTAAGCTCATTGAAATGCACAAGTGAAATTATTCATCTGCCTGGAAGTTGCACAAAGCTGCGAGGGCTCGTCAGAAGTAAGCGGATACAGTTACGCAACCAGGCCAGGCACGTTAGGAGAAAGGGATGGCGCGATGGGTTAGGGTGCACAGGGCCAAGCGCCGAAGACAGGTGAAGGAAGATGGGGCGTCGCTGCTGGTCGCCCTCAGACTGGAGAGGTGGTCGTCCACGAGGACACACATTCATCATAGCAAGTGACACGGAACTGGATGCTGGCCACTTAGCCGGCCACGTGGAATCGGCAGAGATGACTCAGGATGTACAAAATCAAAAGCAAGGGATCTGGAAGGAGGGAGGGAGACAGAGAGAACAGAAGCCAACACACTCTAGACCAGGACTGGGAGGAAGAGCTCAGTTCAGGGCACTAGGCAGTGAGTCAGAACCTCAGAACTTTGGGGACCTTTTCCTGTTTCTTCTGAAAGGATGAAAGAAGGGGTTCCTGGTCTCACCAAGCCACTCAGCAGATGTCTTACAAGAAAGGACATGCAAGATTCATCTTTCACAGGACAAACCAATAAATCAGTGGGTTTCCCAGGAAAGGAGACTGTTGGTATTACCTAAGAGCAGGTTTACTTTGCCAGGGAAGAAACATGTATGAAGAAGAGGTGGACACCACTAGCATCTCACAAAGATGCTTCAAAAACAAAGAACTGGTTGCTTTGGATGTGGAGATATTTTCTTTCTTTTTTAAGTGACTGGCTACCTCAGAATGTGAGGTTTAGACAATCCTGAACTTTCAAAGTTCGGGTTAGGATGGGTGAGGATGGAATTAGCTAGCCCACATACACAATTTATCAGTGCATTCTGAATTTGATTAGACACCCTGGCTCAAGGGAATAAGGTGGACAAGCAATAGGGGATGACTGCTGATTTCATCCTTGGTCCTCCACATGCATTGACCTGCATGTGTATACATACCTGCACTCAACATGTGCCCAGACGCATGTGAACGTGTGTACTAATCCTCACTTACTCCCCACACACGCACATGCCAAAGGAAAAAGGGAAAAAAAAGCAATTTGCATCCTGTAGAGTGGATAAGTTTAGTTTGTGTGCAGTTTTCACAAAGTTGATAGGTTTGTTTCCTACAAATACAACTGAGTCCCGAGGGCTTTACTGTGTTACCCCGAGCATAGAGGGACTGTGTCCGTTAACAATGACCACGCTCCCAAGTGGCTCTTTCCAGCACAGTCTCTGAGGCAGGGGTCCTGCAGCTGTTAGCTACAAAGCTACTCCAGGACTTCTCTCTTTTGGGGCTGAGGATTAGTTTTTGGAACTTCTCATCTACTTCAAACCCATGCTTTCTAAAATATGATAAAGATGGATTCCTGAAAAAGCCGAATTAGAAAGTTCACAAAGCATAGACGACAATTTTTATTCTTGTATGCATTGGTATGAAATTCTGTTTTAACCAAGGTCATTGAAACAAATATTCTGGAGAAACAATGACTTACAAGTGGACATGCTAAAGTACCGATGTGTATTTAGGTTATAGTTATACTGCAAAGCATTGTGATTACCCTAGTAAAATTTTGTGATTTTTAGTACTCTCATAATTTATGGCTACAATATGAAGTGTCTCATTGAATATGTGCAATTGGAATAAATAGCAGGTGAAAAGATTTTGTGTGGAAAATAAGTAAGCTTCCTGCTCGCTAATGAGTCTGACAGCGAAAGCACTCTCAGGGGACAATATCTACCTAAATCGTTTTTACGTCTTACTTTAGCATCTGCCACAGCAGACCATCAGAATTCAGTTGGTAGAAACAGAAGATATGAGCTTTTAAAACAACGTCACCAGGCTAAGGATATCAACTTTAAAAAGTTGCCTCCAAAAGAAAACAAATCAATAGCATGTTATACAAAGACAAACCATGAACTTCGTAAGAGTGGCCTGTTGCAGTTTTAGTCTCCTGAAAGTTAGAGTTGGCACATCATCTTTAATGAGGAATGAAGTAGATTATGGATCTTGCACGCTGTGGGGCTGGCAAAATCATATGAGGGTGTCCATATCGTAATAGACCCTTCCTGTGGATAATTACCACCCAGTGCAGGTTACATTTGATTCACAGCTCATCCCCTACTGTGTCTAACTCATTGGCCAGATGCACCTACGCTTGCCTGTCGCTGCAGTGCGTGCTGCTGTAGGCATCCGCCGAATGCTTGCTCTCAGCTTCTCCTGTGCTTTGCACAGGTAAGCAGCAAGCAGGTGTCACACTTTGAGAAGTGTAGCCCACTGTCCTGTGCAGCAGTCACATCAACTATGGGTGGTTCTCGTGGTTTGCAGAGGATGCGTCTTCATGTTTTGTCTACTTTTGTGTCTTGTATCTCTCATCCATTTGTTCTAATTTTTAATTTTTGAGCCACATCTAATAAATCTATATCCCATTCTATATGATGACTTGCTTGAAATTCATTAGCAGGTGCTGTGTATCCTTCAGGTTTTCTATCTCTAGGTAAACAAGATTTCCCTTGACCTGACTTCATGTACCATGAATTTTTGCCTCGCTATCCTGACCAGCCTGTCCCTTGATTTTATATTGAGTTCACAGCCAATGCTTTAATAGACATAGTGCGATGTTTTCAGCCGAATAAAACTTTAACAGATGATATAAATGCACTTAGTTCTAAGAGTGAAACTAACCTGTCTCAATACTTTCGAATATTATTGAGCTTAAGAAGAGACAGATTACAATGGAAACAATGGAAAGATTTCTCAAAAACAAAGACAAGCGAGAACCACCATGTGATTTAGCAAACTCACTTCTGAGTACATATCCAAAGGAAAGGAAATTAATACTTTCAAGAAATCAGCAAGGCACTAATCATGCGAGTCAAGTCATTGAAACATTGTGTCATTTCAGAATTGAAAGGGTAAAGTGTAAAGTGAAAGTGTAAAGAAAATATACAAGATGGAATATTATTTAAATAAACAAAGAAAGAAATCTCGTAGTTAGAAAAGCCAAAGATAAACTTGGAGGACATTAAACTAAATGAAATAAGCCAGACAAATAGTGTGTGATCTTATGTCTATGACGATGTCCAAAAGTGAAACCCATAGAAGCAGATAATAGAATGGTGGTTAGCAGAGGAAGCAGTGAACACAGAAATATTAATCAAGCTTATTAATTTTTAACCTGTGAAAGTTAGTTTTAATAACAATAACAGTGAAAGTTAATTATGATAAGTTTGAAATATCTAATGTGAATATGTTTGCTATAGTTAATAATGTACTATTGTTTTCTTGACATTCACTAAGAAAACAGATCTTAACTGTTCCCAGCAGACATAAATTGTCAACTGTGTGAATTAGTTATGATGTTACATTATGCTATGTTATTATGCTTATTTTTTCATTTCATAGCAATCTATGGAATTATTGGCAGCTGCTGAATTAACCGTTTCATGGTGTCCATGCATATCAAATCATTGCATACATCTTTGATGTGGATTCTTTTGTCAGTATCCTCTCAGTAAAATTAGAAATGATGAAGAGAGGCACTTGGCTGTGTTTGAGTCATGAGCAGAGTGCAGAGGTGGTCGTGTGGCCCTGCTTTCATTGGATATTTTCCTTATTCCGCAGGTCTTCCACTTACCTTAGATTTGGCATACCTTTCTATCTTTGGGCTAGAGACATGTGCACGCTCCCACAACACAACAGATGTAGAGATGTTTGCAGACAGCTCCAAATCAGAAAGCACTGTAGTTTTTCTTGCTGTCTGCTCAATTACTGAAGTTCTCCGAGTTCCAGCAAAGATGAGGTACTGAGTTCTGCATGGCAGGCATGCGCCTACCTCATTCTCTCCTCAGCCTCCACACATGGAAAGGTCTGGCACATACTGGCTTTTAAATCAACGGCTGCCAAGAGAATGAGTGTGTGCAAATCCCATTGCTAGACTCCCTCTTGTAAGCATGGGATTCCACAGACCTAGCATGCTAGCTGTAAGAATAAAATGGATTTCATCAGAGCCACTTGCATGTTCTCACATGTCACCGCATGATGTTAAATCTCAAGTCACCTGTGGAAAACTAAGGAACCAGAAACCACATGGGGAATAAAGAAGCTTGGAGTAACACTGGGATTGAAAATCCACTTGGATATAAAATTCAGATCTCTTGGATTTGTGCTGATTTCTCCAAAGGAAGTTCAACATCATGCCTTTTTGCTTTTGGTCGCAGATAAAAGTACTGTTATCATAGTAGCTTGTTCAATAATGCCTTGCCTCTGATTACCATATATTTATAAAAAATTTGTTTTTTAAAAATATTCTTACTGCTCTAGGAAAAAAAATGGAGATCATAGGACACTTGTTTTCAGTTCTTTTCAATTTCTCTTTTTAAAAACTAGGCTATTTTTAGAGGGATCAAAAGAACTGGCAAGCCCTAGGGGTTGACTGTCTGAAGGATCCCTGGCGCTTTATCCCAGGTATGGTTGGCTACTTGAGTCTGTTGCGAGGACAAGGGCTCTTTCCATGTCGGGGTCACTCAGAGTCCAAGAGGAAGGAGAGCTGATGTTATGAAGCTCTTAGGAACAGCAGTGGAGGTAGAGTGTTAACGTAGGTTCGTTCTGCCTTAGAGGCAGAGGCTAAGGCATAGACTGCTAGATTATTTAGAAGATAGTCCCAGGAAGCAAGAAATGGGGGCCGGGTAGTACTGTGAGTGTCTCCTGCTGATTGGGTGAAACCTGGTGGGGTTCGCTGCAGTTTAGCTGCTCTAGTATAGTCACCTGGTTCTGGGGAATGAACAGCAGAGGACTGTTGGCCAGAAAGTGGATGAATGGAGCAGGAGCTTCTTCTAGTCAGTGGGTTGCTGCAACTATTTCATAGAGTGTGCGGCTTAAACAGCAGAAATGGATTCCTCATCCTTTGGAAGGCTCGAGAGTCTGAGACGAAGGTGTCGGCCAACTTCCTGTCTGGTGGAGGCCTCTTTTGTGGTTTCAGAGGGATTTCCTTATGTGGAAAGCAAGGAAGAGATAATTCTCTCTCCTTATTAATCTCATAATGGGGGTTTATGCCTGTGCTTAACTGTCACTCAAAGACTGCACTTCTGAATACCATCAGACAGGGCTTCCACGTGTGAGTTTTGGGGTGACGCTGGCATTCTGCTCTCAGCAGAATTGGAGGCAGCTACTGTTAGTGTTAGGTGGTCAGCAGGCGGAGACCAGGTCAGACAGGCAAGAATAAGTTGTCTGGGAAGCCACGGTGGGGGCACATTGCCTCCTAGAATGTAGGGCAACTTGTGCGGCTCTGGGCAAACCACTGTCGCCATGCAGGGTACAGTCTGCGGGAAGGGAGCTTCTTCAGAGATTTTCAACAAAGAAAACGTTGGTCCCTGGGAAGAGAAATGAAGCTCATTCATCCACCCATAATCACCACAAGAAAGACTGAAGCCAGACAGAGATCAAATGGGTGGAGTCTCTGGAACCTGCTGGAAGCTCAGAAGGAAAAAAAGATGGCAGAGGAAGACATATCAGAAGACTTGGAATCATCTTCTTATCCAAAAGGCCCATATCTTCATCTCTCTAAACCAGCACAGGGCTGGGTATGTCATGTGTGCTCAGGAAATCTTGCCAAGCCAGATATTTGGCCACGTTGTATGTGGTGGCATGCAGTGCATTTGGTTTTACTGAGAGTTTTCTGTTCTTAGGAACATCATTATTATTATTTTTAATTAATTCATGGCACAGGGGCAAAGACCTTTCTTGCAACAGACAGGCCTTCTTTCTTGCAAGAAGCAGCTGGATACGTGTGGATTTTGTAACAGGCCCTCACTCAAAGGCATCTTTGTCCCGTCGCATGGTTCTTTCAAGTCCCTCTTCCAGCCCTTCTTCCCCGGAGAACTGCTCCTGATTGGATTGCTTGGATTAGCCTAGAAGGTCTTCTTCCTTGTCTTTGCTGCAGCTCCTCACACCTCCCATCAGAATTGATCCCAGATTGCAGTGCAGAGGGGGAGTTGCGAATGTAATCTCTGCAGGGGGACAATTGGACTCTCCTCCGTGTGGGCCCAGCCGGCTAGAGAGGGGCTATCTGGCTCTCACCCATGAGGCCCTTTGGAAAGGCCCATCCAGGAAGAGCGGCTTACTTAGAGTTTAAGTCTGCCAGGGCACCCCCGGGCTGCATAGCTCATCTCTGCTGCCTGAGTCACATCACATGGACCTAATGTTTGTTTTGGAGTAGGTTACAAAATTAATGGATAAAATAAATGCAGCAGATGCTACCTATTAGAGAAGAATTTCGTGTAGCAGGCCATGAAAATTTTGTTTGCAAAATAAGACCTAATTAGTTTGGCTGGGTTAGACTACAATGAATTAAAGTGACAGAGTAATTAATAATGATAGTTTTGATCTCTTCCCCAATTTTCTTTCCATTTGTGTCATTTGTTAGGACTGGGTCTTCTAGTCAAAACCAACTTTGAGAGTCCTTCGATATTCCCATGCTCCCATCCACATGTGAAATAATTGTAATGGAATATATATACATTTGCCTGTGGAGCACATGAATTTTTCTTCTTTTGGGTGCTCAAAATTTTGGCTTGGCCTCTTTCCCTACTGGCCTGATGGGCCTGTTTTGCTTTGATCTCTGTGCATCACTCTGCTGTGTGAGGGTCAAAGTGAAAGACACCACGCTGGTCTCTGGAGCTCGTAGTCTAGTGGGGATGATAGAATAGCATCTTAGTGTTAAGTCCAGCTCCATGCCGGGAATGAGCAAGAAGAGATGTGCGCGTGTTAGCCTGGAGGTAGTGGCGATCACTAAGCTTTAACCTCTGCTCTATTAAGTATGATGAATTATAATCACATATCTGCAAAAGCATAAAATGTGAAGATTTGCTACAAGTTTACATGTAAGATAACTTAGGGGTTAAGACTCTGCCTTGCAATCAGAAGGACCTGCGTTCAGATATTTATACCACATATAAAATTCTGGGTGGAAATGGAGGAGGCCTGGACTTTTGGCTTCGGAGGGCAGAGTCTGGGAAATCCCAGCGTGAAGCAAAAAAGGAGATAGAGGAAATCTAGGATGATTCCTGAAGTCACACACACACACATACACGCACGCACGCACACACGCATGTACGCACACAAATCAAAAAGTTTACAATGTAAAGTAATAAACATATCCGTCACCTCATAGTAACCACATGTGTTTGTGTTGGAAACACATCAGGTATATTCTTTTAGCAAGGTTCAAGTCTGTAATATGTGATTAATTGCAGCCATCACATCGCTTCTCTCATTTCTGTGACAAACACGTGACAAAAGTTATCGAAGCCACACAGAAGACTCTGAGAGAACCACGGTCCTCCGGACAGCAAAGACACCGCAGCAGGACTATGAAGCGTCTGGTCACAGTGCATCTGAAGTCAGGAAGCAGCGAAGGAAGCGTCCGGGGCTCAGCTTACCGCTCCTTTCTTCCTTTATGTTTAATTTAGTCCAGGATCCAAGCCCATGGGATGGTAACCCTGTGATGCGTCTCCTAGGTGATCCTAAGTCAAGTCGGTCGAGATTGAGCATCACAGTCACTACGGAGGAATGCAGTCCCAGTAGGTCTCCGGAATTTGCTCATCTTACAGGATTGTGCCCTTTTGCTAACATTTTCTTCTTGTCTCCCATTGCCTAATCCCTAGTAACCACCTGCTACTTTCTGTTTCTATGAGTTTAACATTTTTTAGATTCAATGTATAAGTGAGATCATGAAGTATTTATCTTTCAGTGTCTGGTTTATTTCACTGAACATAATGTCTTCCAATTTCATCCCCATTTTCATAAATGGCAAAATTTCCTTTAACTTTAAGGCTAAAGAGTATGCCTTTGTGTATATTACATTTCCTTCATCCGTTCATCCATCTCTGCACTAGTTTCTTTCTAAATCTTAGACAATTAGTTTCACTGAGGTTTTTTGAGGAAAAGCTGTGGTGAATATAAACTATTGATAGATCCAAGTGAAGAATGAGGTTATCACTTATGTTTAGTTAGATTAGTCTAGAAGTACTGTGGAAGAACTGTTGAGGGGAGACAGGGTGGAAATTTAGAGGGCGTGGTTGCATAATTCAGCAAGACAGCTTTGAGATCTGCATTAATAGGACTGGCAAAAAAAAAAAGGTTGACAAGAGGCATTGCTGGGGTAGACCTAGAGGTGTGATTCTGATTGATTAGGGTTTGGGAACTGGTAGTAGCCTAAGCAGGAAGAGACATCCCGTTGACACTGGGTTTTCCAGAGTGGTACTTCCTGGCTGCTGCTGCTGCTTCGCAGAGTAGGAAGTGCAGAGGAGAAGCAGGCTTTGAGATAGGTCAAAGAGGAAGTAATAGAGTTAATATTTATTTAGCACTTACTAGTTCATTGGCCTGGACCTATGTACTTAGACTCCTGCTTTTTAAATTAAGTTCAATGAATTTTGGAGCTCAAGAGCGTGAACTTAAGAAAAATGCAAGTAACTTATGCCAGGTTACTACATAGACAAGGTTATGTAGCTGGTAAGTGGCACAGCAGTTATTTTGTGTGTGTATATGTGTGTTTTGCATGTGGATGGGTGTACAAGTGTTGTATAGATGTGTGTACAGAGAGCACTTGAGTGTGTGTGTGTGTGTGTGTGTGTGTGTGTGTGTGACAGAGAGAAGGTCTCAGGGTGACATCAGGAATCCATTGCTCTTCTACTTTGCTTCTTTCCTCTAGGGTTTTCCAGGCTCTCCCTTTCAGGGATCCCAGGCTGCCGCCACATCTACCTGACATTCTGTACATAGAATCTAGGGATCTGAAGGCAGATCCTTTTTGCTCGTGAGTCAGGCTTTAACCACTGAGCCGCTTCCCCAGCCCCAGCACTTGTCTCCTGGGCTGATACCCCAGATGATGGATGGGTTTATCTGGGTCTCTGCGGCACCCCTGTCTCCACTAGGCAGTTGCATATAAGTGTCTCGCTCCTAACGACATTGGGGGGGCTAAAGAAATATTAGCTCTTTGGCCTGTCTTAAAACGAAAGGCCAACAAAGGTTTCTTTTAAAAGTCTTGGTCATTCACTTTGGCTATTTGCCATTCATGACAGTAGGTGTCCAGGCGAACTCCCATTCAATCACACACATGTCAATTGAGGATCTACTATGTGCTTGGCACCTATGTCACCATGTGCTATGTCAGTACTAACAGGTCGGGTTTCTAGTCTGTCCGTCTGAGTTCACAGTGAGTACTTCTATTAAGGATTGTTCCTGGTCAGGAAAACTTGGCAAGCTTTAGCTTTCAAGCTTTACTTTTTGCCGTGTGGTGAAGGATGCTCACATACCAAAGTAGTCTCCAGCCTCTCTGGCTTGCTCTCTTACCTGTGCCCAGGCTCACACATAGTTGGTACTTGCTAGAATTGAGCGTGGCCCTCCAGTTGTTTCCAGCCCTTGCTTCCTCATCTCCTACAGGACATCTGACCTCACCGAACTAGGTCTGTAGTGTTGAAAGTCAGAGAAGGAAGCAGGCTTGAAATCATGAAATGCTTCCAGACAGAACAAGTCTCTGGGGATGAGTTAGGTTGGGGGGGGGTTACTGTGACCTGTTCCCTGGGGACTCTCAGCCAGGAGGTAGATCAAACGCTGGAAGGAAGACTGGACAGAACGGTCTAACTGTCAGGAGGATAAATCAGATGATCTCCTGGAAGCTTTCCATCTCTGACTTCTAAGGTTTCCTGACCTCTCCAGTTCTTCTGAGTTTGTTCAAGATGAACAGCTGCTTCCGAGTGCACTGGATAGTGTATTCCTATTTTGGTTAGCTGTGCTGGAGGCCTGTGTCTGCTCACCCTGCCGGCCAGGGTCTGACCTCTGGTTACCATGTGGTTCACAGAGATGCGCTGAGATTGCCTGGAACCCAAAGCTCTTTCTCATCTCCCTTATGACTTTTCCTCTTAAAGACACGTGGAGGTCTTGAAATAGCCCCCTTGCCCACCCTGTGGGTGAAGCTCTCTGCCAGTTAAGCCTTGCTTCAGACCAAATGATCTTCCCACTCAAGTCACAGTCTAGATTCTCCTCCACCCAAACAGGAAATTTCATTACCTCTTCCTCAGGTCTCCCGAACAAGTTGACGTTGAGGGACGCAACATGCTAACCTTTTCACCGACAATCCATGCCGTTACATCATCCCTCCAGGTTAGAGCTTCTCATTTAGCTTACTTCCTCTGGAGGGACCATCCAAGAGAAATAGTTCTCGCGTGAAATTGTTTTTGGAGCTTCTCCAAATCAACAAGTCCCTTCTCTACCCGCAAGGGGCTGGAGGGCTCTGGATTTGCCAAAGGTAATCATATTAATCTGTCCATCACATTAGAAATTCATTGTGTTGGGAGAATAAAGGCAGCTATTCTGTCTAGGCCTAACCCTGTGTGGCCCTGCTTTCTTCTCTGCTTTTTTTTGGGGGGGGGGTTACTCCTGAGTTCAAGGTTACCCCTTCCCTAGGATTTTGAATCTATGGTGCCAGTTGTTATCGATAGCCAAGAGCCTGCTCTGCTTCCCAGTGTTTCTAGCCCAAGGCCAGTTGGGCCAGAGTCCCGTGTCCTTCCAGGATTGGTCTGTCACATAGAAGTCAAGCTCTGTAGCCCCAGGAAATGGTTATTTTGAGACTAGTCCCTGCAAGTAGGCAGTTGGGATCTTTCCCTTTTGTTAATTCATGATCCAATAAAGGAAAGTTAAACATTTCATCCCAGGAGAAAGCAAATGATAGCACTGTTGAGCATTTAACAGAACAAACACTGAAACTTAAAGCAAATATAATCTCATTTAACTTTCCCCCTGAAACTACATGGAGTGGGGTTAATTCTTCCTGGCTTCTTTTAGACAAGGGAGGGCACCGTGGCTCGGTGAAGGAATTTCTCCACAATCACATAGTTAATCGATGGTTGGTTGACTGGAATGCACGACTTGTGAATACGGCCATGTCCAGCCGTTTCAAGTTCTGGCACTGGTAGCGTTAATGGAGATGTCAGCATTCCAGAAGAGAGATTTAGAAGACACTTGTTGAACTGAAGAAAGCGAAAGGGTTACCTACTTTCGGATCCTTTGCATGGGTGTCTTATACCAGTTCATTAAATGTCGGCCCATCTTATTCAAAACTGGGCAGTGTATTGTTGGGAGCTGCGTTAGAGTTGACGCTGAGATGGCTGACAAAGAAGAAAGTTGAAATTGTGGAGGCTTCAAATATTAACGTTTTGGCTTGAGACATGTTTGCAATGAACTTGAAAACTATTAAGAGGGAGACAGGAAAATGAGTTGTGGAAAAAGTGCTTGCTCACAAGGGGAAGGACGTGGCAGCTCATCTGTGACTCCAGCCCTTGGAAGGCAGAGATAGAAGGTCCCTGGAGCAAACTCTATAGTTGGATCAGCAAGCTCTGGTTTCAGTGAGAAACCCTGCCTCATAAAATAGGAATCAAGGAATATCCTTGACATCAACCATGGGGTTCCACACACTCATGCACATATGCATACACATCACTCCCACTCACATGAGAATACACACACACATTCCACGTACACAGAAAGTATCAAGATGGAACATTGTGGGTTTTGTTGGGCTGAGTCCCTAAATCATCACTTCTACCTCTGGGCTTGCCCTTGGCCACAAAATTCTCCTTACTGAATGCTCAGCTGCAGTACATGATCCTGCTGGGATCATAGAGCCCCCACTGCCGGCACATCTAGGACGTAAGCATTCAAAGGAGACACTTGTGTCTGTAGTCACTCGTTCCATTGATCCTTGGCTCCATTCCCATGGGCATTTCTAGAGGCATCTGCAGAAAGTGCAGAAGGCCTGACCTCACCTACTTCTGGGGAGGGAGTGGAAAGTCAACCAAGCACTGTGCCTTGAAGACAGGCCTGAGCGTGACCAAGACAGGGGGCACCAGATATATGGGCACGATAGGACCTGGGAGGGGGGTGCTCTGCAGGTCGGAGAAGCAGCGCAAAAGCTCCTTTTGCCTTTTTATTTTTAGCAGCCCTGGGGTGGAGCCCAAGACGCGAAGTACGTTAGGCAAGAACGCTACCACAGACCGTGTCCCCAGCCCTTAAGCTGTTCTTTCAAGGCCAGGAAACACTCCGAACATTCTGGTAAATGAGATGTGGGAGCTTGGCATGATCACAGCACAGAGGCTGAGGATTCAGATAAGGAGAAGGGAACTCAGGCCCGTGAGCACGGAGCTCACCTCACGGCCTGACGGCTGGCTGGGAGGGAGTAGGGAATTCGGGGCACTAGTCTTTGGTTTAATACTTAGTCGCCATCATAATACACCTCCATTATGAGGCCTCTTCCTTCTCCTGTAAAATAAGAATTTTAGATTAATCAATGTTTTTCATTTCTTTTCAATACCCAGAAGCTGAGAATGCATGTGTATAAACTAATGGGCATTTGGAGGCTTCACATAGAACTTGGAAAGATAATTATATCATTATCTATTTATTTGTCTCATGATGTAAGCTCCATTTCAGAAAACACAACTGTATTTTGGGACTTTGAAACTTTCTTCTTTGTACAACTTTGAAAAACATTTTTATGATCGAAATGACTATATCTAGGCCCTAATCAAGTAAGTCTTTTTTGACTTTTTGAAATTCTCAAAGAAGCATTCTAGCTCAGCATTATAGGCAATGATTAGAGAATTTGCCTGTCAATTAACATTCAGGGAGGGAAAGATCTTTTTTTTTTTTTAAGTAGAATGCTAATGCATTATTTTAAGTTACACATTTAAGGCAGGGTTTTATCTTTAAATCTATATTTGTCTTTTCTATTTTCATTGGCCAGTATAATGTGAGAATTTCTTATAATACTATAATTGAATTTCTAACACAATTTAATGTATAATTATTTTAAAAGATTAATTACTTTCACTAATGTTTAAAGATGGTTTAGTGGATAAGGCATTTTCCACCAAAATGTGAGTATGTGAATTTGATTCCTAGAAACTTCCTGACAGAAGGAGAGAACAGCTTCCAGGGGTTGTTCTGTGTATATTTATGATACACACACACACACAACACATAACACACACTTATGCACAAACACGCACACATAACAAATGCACACACATGTACACATATAAACACACATGCATACATACCTGTGCACACATAACACACATGCACACACATACACACACACCATAATTAATATAAAAATAGAATGTTCATTGTCTTTTTTGCCCTTATATAATTTTGTACATAAGATAAAATACTAATTAAATATTATCAGTGAATCATTTTTAAACTTCACTCTTTCAAAGTTGAATTTTTGTTTTGAACCCATACATATCATGAGTTCTCCTCAGTACTTTCATGGGCTTTACAATTGGAGTTTAAGTTCTTTGGGTGTCAGTCAGTTAAGACATTCCTTGAAGCTAAAAATGTCCTGAGCCCCCCTCATTCCCGCCGACTTCAAGCTCCTTCACTACCTCTCAGCCTCTTCCTAAATCTTCCTCTGGAAGTCAGGATGACTTTACTGGAACCTACGCCAAGCTACAACCTGATTTAATTACCTCCTATCAGTTGTACTACATGAACTTTCCTAGAGTTGCCGTCCCGATGACTTGATTCAATGTGTAATTCAGACATTAGTGAGGAGGTCTTGGTGAGAAGGGCTGACACCCAAGTCCTGCACGCTAGCCCGAGGTCCTGTCCTGTCATTATGAGGGCACCTCAGGCCACAGCTGACGTTGTGCTTGCTTAATGTCACTCGCTTCATATGTACAAAGCATTAAAATACCGGGTCCTACGTAAAAACGCCAGGTGGAAATGGAGGCGGACTGCACTTCTGGCTTTGTGGGCAGAGCCTGGGAAATCCCAGAGAGAAGCAAGAAGGAGGTAGAAGCAATCCAGGATGACTCCTGAAGTCACCCTTGGTCCTCCACAGGGACGCACAGTGCACACAGAGTGAAGAAATAAATAAAAAAAAACTTTAAAAAATACCTTATATGCTTAGTTCACTTCTTCATGATCTCTGATTCTGTCTGGGTAACTTCACATACCATCTACTAATAGCGTTTTCACAAAACTGCAATCTGTTTCTTTTGATGCCAATTACAGCTCTTCTGACTAATAAAATAAATTGGCCCAATTCTGCCTTTGTGTGAAGAATTTTCTTTCTGGGCGTGAGTCTCTATCTATCTCTCTATCTGTTTCTCTCTCTCTGTCTCTCTCTCTCATATCTATCTATCTATCTATCTATCTATCTATCTATCTATCTATCTATCTATCTATCTATCTATCTATCTATCTTCGTTATCATCATCATCATCTATCTACATCTGAAGCCATGTAGTAACTCCGGCCATTGCACCAGGATCCAGGCTTTGGTAATGTTTAACATGTATGTGTGAAACTTGCCGCGTGCACTAGGTGACTTGCATGAACTGCAGCTTTCCTTAGAAAGCCTGATTGCAACCCAGCTGCAGATTTCTGATCGCAGGCTGAGTAGGTCTGTGTGTGTGAAGACAGAGATGACTTAAATCACAATGCAGCTCAACTTCGGAGGGACACTGTTTGAGTTTGACTTCAAATGTCGTTCGGTAAGCCCCGGGTCAGCCACTGAACTCGAGGAGTGTGACACCTCATCTTTAAGCTGCCCACCTCTCACAGTTGTGAGGAGTTTATCAGAACGTGTATGCACGATGCTTGGAGACAGGGGACATTCATTTAATAAACGACAGTTGCTATTCTTGCTGCAGCAATTAACACTGCTACTCTTATGAGCCAACTTGTCTCCTGTGAGGCAAGATACTTACTGCTAAATGGGCAGCTCCCCTTCTTTCTGTTTCCTGGACATGGTGACACTTTCATTAAGAAAAGCCTTACAAGTCTTCTAAGAAAAGCGATTCCTCTGTTGACGCACACCAATAAGCTTTCCAATGCCCACCTTGAAAATGCACAGAATTCAAGAATATGTGACGACATTCAAGACCTAGCAGTATTTAGAGAACATGAAATCACATAATAGAATTTCTTCATTATAGATGGTTTAAGAATTTTTTTTTCTCTTTGAAATAAGGTCTCAGGGAGTCTAAGCTGTACCCAAATTTGCTATCTAACTGAAGTTAACCTTGAACTCATAGTCTTCTCTATCTATGCCTCCCAAGTGCTAGGATTACAGGTATGTATCCATCCAGAAATGTTCTTTAAATTTTTAAACTTTATTTACTTATTTTTATTTATTTATTTGTGTGTATGTGTGTGTGTGTGTGTGTGTGTGTGTGTGTGTGTGTGTGTGTGTGTGTGACTTTAGGAATCATTCTGGATTGCTTCTACCTTCTTTTTGATTTCTTCTGGGATTTCCCAGATTCTGCCCACCAGAGCCAGAAGTACAGGCCATCAGGATTTCCACCTGGCATTTTTATATGGACCTGGCATCTGAACTCAGGACCTTCTGTTTGTGAGGCCGAGTCTTAACCCCTGAGCCATCTCCCTAGCCCCAGAAATGTCTTAAAGCCTGTAAATCTGCCTTTCCCTGCAGGTGGAAACCTGGGTGAAGTTTGTTTTCTGAGCCTCTTCAATCAGTGGATTCATAGAGTAAGGTTTTTGTTCCTTTTTTTAATCTATTGGAGCTGAACTAATTACCAAAAGTTAAATGCAGAGCAAATTAAAAAAAAAAAACAAGATGGTGATCTAACTCTGCGTGACTGCAGATAACATACAAGATCATCCAAAAAATCAGGTGTGGGATTTTATTCAGTCTCCAATTATTACCAGTTGGATGGGTGACTGTAAGGAGGACAGTAGGTGACCTGGTAGTTATACAAGCTGGGGGAAAACAAGTCCCATGCTTCTTTTAATCAAGTGTTGGCATACACCGTCTCTCACCGCTGCTGGTCACGTCTTAACGAGACCTCCTCCTCTTGCTAGCAGATCCAGAACTGAACCTAATGTGGTGGTTGATTCTGTGTCCATCTAACCGGATCCAGAGATACCCAGATACCTGCTTAAGCATTATTTCTGGACACTGTGCTTATGGATGAAATACCCAAGAGTCATACAGATGGATTTGGCAGAATGGAGGAACAGATGACATTCTCCAGTGTATCAGGACGTTGTGCAATCAGTTTAGGTTCTGAACAGTCCAGAAAGGCTGAAAGAGAAATCCCCTTCACCCCTTCCAAACTTCCTTGAAGTGACATTAGATATATCGCTTTCTCTTGCCCCTGAGCTGGGTTTGAGCCCCATCAGTTCCCCTGGTTTTCAGACACAGACTGATTTACAACCCTGTCTGTCCTGGTCTCCAGCTTCCAGGGGGGCAGATTGTAGACTTCTCTAAGTCCAGGACCTCATGCGTCACACCCTCATACTAGTCACTCCGCATCCTGTCTGCTCAGATTCGGTGAGAACCTTAACGCAGAGCCCCCACCAGGCCGTCCTTTCCTTAAGAGAATTCTCCAAACTTGGACGTAGGAGGGGTTCTTGTGACACTTCCGTGGGCGACACTGAAAAAGCTTCCTTGCAGGACTCAGGAATAGCTGGATCTTCCTGGAAAGGCTGCACACCAGCGTGGTGGGCAGGTCCTCTGGGAACAGAAGGCTATCTGTCATTGTGTCTGAAGAATATGCCATTCCCTTGGAATTCTTGGAGTTGTTGGAGTGTGTGACTCTTGGGTACTAGATCCAGGATTAAAATCCAGGCCTTACTCTACCAAGTACAGACTATTTCTACTAAGTTTTGCTGCTTGAAATACTATCTCATTCTTTTTTAGATTTATACTTATTAATAAATCATGTGTGTGTGTGTATGTGTGTCTGCAGGAGCATGTGCCATGGCACGTGTATGATGATCATCTTAACGGAGTGTGCTATTTCCCCTCTTCTGATATTGCCCACTTCTCTGCCCAGATAGTTGGGAATTCCCCAGACACGAAGCGTATGACTTATGTTCCCCTGCCCTTCTGAGAAAGCACATGGATCGGGACTGTTTCCCCCTCCCCCTTCCTCTCTTGCCTCCCTGCTGAGCTGAATTGTCTTTAGGGGCAGGAAATTGTGGCTGCATTTTTAAAAATCATAAACATGAAGAGTTTGAACTATGATGGGGACTTCAAAAATGAACATAGTGACTTGTTGCCAATGGCAACTTTCCAGAGGGAAGTGGGAGGGTGTGGGGGAGACTTTGAGATAATACAAGGAATGCCATATAATCAGTGTCTCTGGTCTTCAAGGCTTGGGGATTGCTTGCTCTGGATCCTTTCATGCCTACTTTAATAACTAGTTGATGATTGACCATGCATACGAAGAGAAAGATTAAAGATTTCTCAGCAAAAACTTTTGGCCCGAACTTCTGGCATATATATTTACAACAGCCAATTATGTGAACGTTAAGAAATAGGTTTGGGTAACATGTCTTCCTCCATTTTGCCCAGGCGACTAGACGTGCATTTTTGAACAATTATGGCCTTGGCATTTTTCATCCTCTATTTGATATGAGTCCTGTGTGTCAGTAGTAGAAAGGACTCCAGGAGAGAGAGAGAGCCTAACACACTGGGATCAAACTGAGGCAGACATCTGTTTGGAAGGCTTGGGCTCATCTCTCATTTCCCAAAAGCACCTCATCAATGTTAAGGAAGAAAAATTTGGCTTGTACTTTTATGTCTCAGACCCCTAAATCTAACTTGAACGATGCAATCTTATTTTCTGGAAAAGTCAGAGCCAAGCGTGGATCAGGTGTCATTGCTTTACCTGGCCTGGCCGAGAGCAGTAATCAAGTTCAACACTTAATTGTCAAATTTCCCGTTGCCTTTGTGCTGTTTCGACAGGGTTCCAGAAAGCTCGTAAAGGCTGGGCCATAAATAAAATAAGAGTGCACGCTGGGGCATGGAAAAATGCAACATGCTCAAAGCCCCAGATGCCGAGCACAGGGAATTCAGGGTGAAATATTTAATTACCTCATCATTGGAAACTAATTACCAGTGTGGAGTGTTTTCATTTGTGGAACATAGATTGATTAGCAGGATCACCGAAGTTCTAGTTTCCTTACTACTGATTACATCTTGCATAGAAGAAAAATGGGTGAGTTTTTAACAAGCTCAAGTCAAAGCAGAGACAACAGAATTACTGAAGAGTGATTGCCCAGGATTAGTGTTATTCAATAGGCAGAGGGGTATTGGGTTGAGGTGTTCTGTTTCTTTCTTTTTTTCTTCTGGTAGACTATTAGAGATAAATTTTGCATTTGGGATTTCCTCTTTGGCAATAGGTGAGATTGTATTTTTCATTCAGGAAGTTGATTTGTTTGTCCCACAAAATGTTTCAATCAATGTTATAATGCGCGGCGACCTGGGACCTGGAGGCTAAGTTTTTGTCTCAGACACTTGACATAGATAGATTGCGTAAGGACCAAGTTCAGAAAAGCAGGACCTCTGTAGCAACATTTTACAGCTGCAATGTAAGAGGCACTCTTACATTGATGGAGTGTATGATCAACGCGGGTCAGATGCAGGTGGGGGCGGATTTACAGAGACAGTTTGAGGGACTGGGAAACACAGAGTGCACGGTTGAGCTCCACCTTCTCAGACCAGCATCTTCCTGTCAAGGGATTTCCATATCACGCAGGTGTTCAGTCTCCTTCCACTCACTTACCTTCGCCCTTGTCTATTCTGCTCTGTGGAAAGATGGATTTAAGTCAATGTGGCCGCTGGTATCTCTGAAGATGGAAAATGATCTCAGCGCCCAGTGTATATAGATGGCCCATGGATCTTGAATGGTGTTGTTTTGGACAGTCTAGTCTTCCTGCTGGGATGGAGGTCTGCATATGGGTGACATTTAGAGGTACCCTAATAAACAGGAAGAACGCTGGGGAAAAGGCAGCAAGTTTGGGGTTCCAGTTCTGGCTCTAACACATCTATCAAATCTTGGGGTCATTAACTGATCATTAAATGTATTCCTAATTGCTTTCAAATGGGGATCATAGGAGACAGAGAAGACAAGAGGCCTGTTGTTCAGATTAAAATTATTATTTTAGTTCTTTGGAAGAATCTTGTGTAGCACGCTATAAATGGTGCTTTCTCAATTTCACTTCCTACGGGAATTGGGTTTTCTACTTAGAGATTGGGACAAATTCTTATTTACAAATTCTGGTAGCAGGTGTGACCTCTTTCTAGACAGTGGATGTCTGTCGTAAGGAGCTCGGGGTTTACCTGGCCGACTGGTCTTTCCAAGGTGGGCTGTGAATGAGCCCAGGCTAGGCCATGGCCTCTTCTAAACAGAGATGAAGTCGTGTGTGACTCAGACCAAAAAGAATCACTACTGTCTAAGAAGTTTGAAATGAAAATGTCCATTCATTACATAGGCCCCATTTTCTTTTTTATTCTATTTTTTTATTGAGAGTTTTTCATATGTAAATAAAATGGGGTTATGCCGCCATTGTCCCGACCCCCTCCCCACTCATTCTCCTTCTTTCCCACACTCCTCTCCCCTTTCAGTCCAGCCATGTCCCACTCACCCTTCTGTCCCCCTGCATGTATGTGGATTACAGGACTCCCTTTGGGGTGCCTGTGTTGGTAGAGGAGTCAGATATCTGCAGTAGTCATGTGACTCTTCAGTGGGCAAAATCATAAGGGGGAAAGTTCCTCTGCCCTTGTCTGGTACCTGCCCCAAGTTCACTCTCCGAGTGCTGTTGTTTCTTCTCAGATCCTCGCCAGTCCTTGGGGATATGTTGACACATCGGCCAGTGTGTAGATCTGGTGGTAGAAGTTCTCATTGCGGTGAACTCCTGGGTACAGCAACCCTCTCGTGGCTGGAGCGTGTTGGTCAGAAGTGCACCACCCCACCTTTTGGCTCTTGCAATCTTACCACCCCCCTCTTCTGCGAGGTTCTCTGAACCTTGGCGTGAGGAAAGATTCCCATGGCCTAATTAGGGCTGAACCTTCCAGGGTTGCTGAGATTCTGCCCTCCAGCCAGTGGGGTTTTCTCCTCCACTAGTCTTCCATTGTAATAGGTGCATCTTGGTTGAGCTTCTCTTTTCTACGGGTTAAATAAGAAGTGTTTACATGGTGGTTTACTATAAAGATTTTATAGATCACACTAAGACATGTGTTCCTGTCCAGTGTCTGTTTTCTTCCCTTCTACGGTTCTTAGTATCATGATACTGTATGGTATCAGGCATGAGTTCCCTGACAATAAGACGGGCTTAGAACCCGTGCAGCCAGTAACTGGTTTCCCGTGGGTCTTATGTGCCGTGTTGCATCTCTGGGTTCTTCTTACCAGAGTCGTAGCAGCTTTGCAGCGCCCATAACTAGGTGAGACCCTTGATCCCCTTTTCTCCCCTGGAGGCCTCATCTTCTTAAACTGTGAGTCACGACTCCACAGGAGGTTGAGAAACTGAGTGTGGGGCCGCAGAAACTCTGGAAATGGTTAAAGATTTCTGAACATATAACAAGATGAGCTAAAACATCAAGTGTATAATGAAGCTGGGATGCATCTGGATGAGCTTGTTCACGCTGAATCCATCACGCGGCAGCCTTGGTTCTGAGCTCAGAACACCAATGCTTTGCACTGCGCACGGGCCCTACCACATACAAGTGAGAGCATCTGCGCCACCTGAGGGTTATGGGTACCGCCTGAGACATCTTGACTCAAATCTGAGATTATAGTGCACAACGAGTTGCAGTGCTCTTCAATGGATACATCAAGTTCTTTGCTCTTATAGAAACATACTGGTTTAAGAATAGAAAACAGACTTACGTTTTTCCCTACCATCATTCTTCAGAGTGTATCAGATTACTATAACTTCAGATCGTGTCCTGTTAAAATATTGGAGTTGCTCACTTGACTTTTAGTGAACATTATTAGCGAAGTTTTGCTTGGGATTGAGACAGAGTTTTAGGCATCTCCGCAGTGGCCCTAAACATACTTCTGCCATTTTGCACTTCATTTTTACACCAGTCAACACTCTTGGTGTCAGTGATTATAAAGTCAAATAACAAGAAACTCTGAAAAAACATTTAAGCTAATTTATGTTCTGTAGTATCAAGTATTCAGTTGAACTTTTATTTATATAAAAATAAAAACATCTGTCTCTTTAGAAAAAATGATTTTGTCTCTAATAAGTGGCAAAATACATGTGTGTCAAAGAAATGAGTGTCAAAAAATGAAATTCTTATCAGTACATGTTCGGCGTGTAAATCTGTTTTATATATCTGTATGTCCAGGGTCATGTAAAAATTTCTGGGGTCGAAAGGACTTGCGATTGGTAAAGTTTAAGAAGTGTAAGTCCACAAAAGCCATTGCAGTTGCTGGCAGGACAGTTATAAAACCCAGGGCGGCAGGAACACATTTTCTCGACTTCTTGCTGGGTCACCATGAGCTTGGCACTTTTTAGAGGCCATTCTTAATAAATAGGAAATTGTTATGATTCTACATTTTTTTTTTGCTTTGGTCAAAATGATGAATCAAAAACTGACATGACTTAGGTTAAGTCCTGTTTTAGGTCTGAAAGAAAAATCTGTGAGTCTAGGAAGGTTCCAGAAGGGAACACAGGATGGCATTGGGACCAGCCGGAAAGAGACACGACATCCCTGACAGTCCTCTCTACCGCCCCGATGTCCTCCCAGCAACAATGCGAAATTTATACCTGACATTTGACACCAATACTAAAATGAAAACTTTTAAAAGAGCAAAAAATATCAAGGAAGATGATTCAGAACTAGACATTTTAGAAATGAAAGGATAATGAATGAATGCCTTTCAAGGAGAGAGCTCAATATAAAAATGATGTTGTTAGAAAAAGAGAAGAAATAAGTGTGGTGAAGATACATGCTAGATATGCTTCAAAGTTTTTTAACCTATATTGTATGGATTAAAGGGTAAAAGGATATTTTACAAAAAAGGTGTCTTAAAATTTCAAATGAAAATTTTGGTCAAAAAAGAGAAAAGCAGGGGCTGGAGAAGTGGCTCAGGGGTTAAGCCTCTGCCTTGCAGGCGGAATTCCGGTCCTGAGTTCGGATCCTAGACCCCAAGTATAGACGCTGGGCGGAAGTGGGGGTGGCCTTCATTTTGGTCCTGGTGAGCGGAGCCTGTGAATCCCGGGGCAGAGTAAACAAGGAGGTGGAGGCGTCCATGGTGGTTCCTGAATTCGCCCGTGGTTCTACACACACACACACATACATACACACACGCGCATACGCACGCACAATTCAATAAATAAAACAATAAAATATATGAAAAAAAGCTCAAGGAAAAACAGAATGGGAAGTAAAAGCGTACAGATATCACAAAGTAAAGGCTTAGAAAAGAAGATTAAAGTATACTGATGAGTCTCAAAAGCCAGAGAGTGTTTTAATGATAAAAAATAAAGTTGTCTAACAGTGAGGATGATGCAAAATACCAAAGCACCAAAACTACAAAATGAAGAAAAGTAAAGTGTACTAGTTATTCTTCTCTGTTGCTATGTGAGAACATGGAAAGTCAAGCAGCTTAAAGAGAGAAAGAGAGATTTATTCCACTTACAGTTCCAGAGGGGAGATACAGTCCGTTATGGCGGGAAAGGCATGGCTGGCTGGCAGAAGCTGGATGGGACCTAAGTCAAGGAGGTTGAGAGCTGCAGCGTGTATCTCAAGAGCAGACTCAGTCAAGCAGTTCCGGGCTAGCCAATCTCAAGACCCACCCCTGAGATGACGTCCTCCAGCAAGACTCAACCTCCTGAAGATGCAGCTAAAGGTCCAAGCACATGAGCCAGCGGCAGACAACTCACACCTCAAACATGACATCAGGTGACAAACCTGTCCAAGTTTTAGAACTCTAAAACAGAAATAATCAAAAGATATCATTTCAATGCTGAGATACCCTCCACTTCTGGAAGTGCTGCATTGACTATAAATACCTGAAGAGGAAGGATTCATTTAAGCTTATAGTTTCGGTCTATCATGTTAAGGAGGTCGTAGAAAGTAGCTCACATCCTGTCGGACAAGGAGGAAAGCAGAACATTAACCGGAAGGGACCAGATGACATCCTCTAAGGACATATCTCCAGAAACCAAGACTTCCAATCTGGCCCCACCTTCCACAGTTCCACTATCTGTTCAGATTTTTTTTTTTAGCCCATCAATGGATTTAGCCATTTGTGCGAGCTCTCATGATCTAATCATCTCTGGAAATCCTGGACATACCCAGAGATGGACTTTCCTGATCTCCTAGGTGACTCTCAATCCAGTCCAGCTGACAGCCATGATTAACTCTGAGACAGAATCCAGGGAGTTTATCTTATGGAAATTTGTGGTAACTGGCAAAAGAGATTGGAGAGGGGAGGAAGGGTATGCTAAGAGGGGATCTCAAAATGCAGCATAGTGAAGGATGACCACAAGCTTCTGCTCTTGGTGTGTCTACTTTCCCCAGTGCTGGGATTCCAGGCATGTAACATGCATGTGCATAGGAGATTCTTGAGTAAGATTCCTTCCCGCAGGTTGCTCACTCCACCTTTTCCCTTTTTCATATAGAAATCACATATTTTCCTAGGTTTGTGCAATGGCTATATAATTATAGGGTTTGGTTTGTTTTCTTCTTAGCCTTTTGTGTATGTGTGTGCATACATGATACAGTTCTCATGTGTGTCCATGTGCTCGCTTGTGTGCACACAGCCTCGGGTGTTGTCAGAAGGCCACCTCAGGTGTTGGTCCTTGTCTGCCTCGTTGTTCAAGGTGGGTTCCCTTGCGTATGCCTTGCTGAGCTTCTAGGGAGTTTTCTGTCTCCGCCTGCCATCTCGATGTGGGGAAGGTGGGATTGCAGATGTGCATGCTGCACCCAGCTTTACTGGGGTTCTGGGACACTGAACTCAGGGCTTCTTGTTTGCCAGGCATACACCTTCCCTGCCGAACAGTTCCAGTGTGTTTTGTAAAGAATTGCTTATGAGAAATGCTTTTGCATAGAAAATAAAGGTGGAAAAATATTCTTTTGTCTTTTAGTGTGTGTGTGTGTGTGTGTGTGTGTGTGTAAGAGTGCATAGGCATGTGTATGCCTGTGGAGGCCCAAGAGTGACACTGGGAATGACCCTGGATTGCACTACCTCCTTATTGCTGTGCTCTGGGGTTTCTGAGGTTCTGTCTTCCAGGGTCAGAACTATAGTCTGCTGGCATATCCACCTGGCATTTTTCATAGGATCTGGGGATCTGAATTTAAGTCCTTTTGCTTGGGAGGCAAAGGACCATCGACCCAGTGGCAGAAGCATCTTAATGCTGTGAATTCTTGAAGATCTGCGGTTGGCCTGTAAGTGCAGCTTTTCGGTTTGCAGAGAAGCCTCTCGTTCAGTCCTTATAGTCACGTTATGAACTGGATTCTACCAGTGAAAGTGTCACGTGCGAGCTTGATCTGCAGCCCCTCCAAGAATTCAGCGGAGGCCCCCCAGCTTGCGAGTACCGAAGCCCCCGAGGCCCCGATCTGTCTTTCCTGCCCCGATGCCATAGCTCGGCGTCTGTCCTGGTCCCCAGGAGTGAGGCCGCTGCCCTTGAAGGCAGCAGTTTGTGTCGATGTTTCCCATGATCGCCCGCGGCTCCTGGGCAGGTGCTTGGGCACTTACGAGAGGCAGCTAAGAGCATCAGCAAGGCAACCAAGTGCCCATTGCATTTGGGGGGTGGCAGTGGCGGTGGGATGAAGGGAAGATGATTAAACGCCAAGAGGGGAAGGGTATTTTTTTTAAAAAACTTTTCTTTGAATTACCTTGTGAACCTTCTAGAATCAGATATTCAATGAATTAAAAAGTGATGCACTTGTGCATTTTCTACTTGGGTCAAAGGAACAATACAAAGGTGTGTGTGTGTGTGTGTGTGTGTGTGTGTGTGTGTGTGTGACAGAAAAGTGGTGTTAATCATATTCTTCGATTGGCTTCAAGAACTGTGCAATAGCCAAATCTGTCCTGGGATTTCTGCATATTGCTGGGTGAGCTGTGAACTCAGATCTTTATTGAACTCATTTTCACAAAATCAACAGCAAGGATTTCTCTCTCTCTCTCTCTCTCTCTCTCTCTCTCTCTCTGGAGATGAGGAGGCTGATGAGTCCTTACACCTCCTGAATTGCACTATAGTCCTTTTTCCCCCTGCTGGACTTCCCACCCTGAGAACCATTCCTTTAGTTAAAGTCTGTTTCATTGGAAACTGCTCCTAATAACATATCACAAGTTACCGGGAGAGGAACCCGTTAACCTACCAGACGCCTGTAATACTTGACACAGGTAACAAAGAGGACTAGATGGTTGGGAAATAAGACTAGGTGGGTGTGGGCGGGAGAGGGGCTCTGCTCCAAGGCTGGCTCAGGCCATGCCACCTCCAAGGCACAAGAGGGATGCTTTGCTTTCCTATTTCCCAAAGGCATTCCGGGTGATGAATAGAAGGAATGAATGAAGGGAGGAATAGACAGGTTTTGCTCTGATTCTGTCACTTCAGGGTTCGACCATGAAAGCTCACTGAGGGAGGCAGAATCCAGGCAGGGAAAGCTGAGCAAGCACAGGGTCGGGGTACAGGGGTGTGCCAGGCACACATGTGAGCCCCACCCCCACCCTCGCAGGGCTTCATGTTGTAGACAAGGAACACAGTTTAAAAGTACGCTCGGACACTGTTCTTAATGCAGCAAATAGATATCATATGCTTCCTGATGGGATACACAGAGAAGGGCACCTCGTCTCTTCTCCAGAACGCTGGCCAAAAATGTACAACCTGAATCTCATCAGGAGAAAACACTAGTCAGGCCCAAATCAGTTGTCTTCAAAGATGTTCAGGTCAGAGAAGTTCCATCCTGGATAGGATCCAGGAAAGGAAAATGATCAAGCCTGAAAGGCAATCAATTCACAAGATGTTTGCACCAAAGGACCTAGTGAGATAATAGAAACGTGGGGAATCTAAGCTGTAGATTGGACAACAGTCCTACATCTATGTTAATTACTGATACTTTTTTTTTTTATTTCCACTCATACAAACTTAATAGGTACCCCAGTCCCCTCCCTCCCTCCACCCCTTCCTGGACCCCCTTGCTTCCTCCTCCCTTTTCCCCTTCCTTCCCCCTCTCCCTCCCTATCTCCCAGTGCCTCCCCCCCATTCCTGGAGCATCCTTTAATGTATATGTCAAACTTTCCTCTGGGTTCTCCTCTCTGATGAGGTGTAAGGACTTAGCGGCATTTCCTAGAACTCTTTCTTGTGTTCCCCTTAAGTACAGGAACACTATTGTGGCTGTTAATCCTTAGCTTCTAAGGATCCTAGTGCCTTTAGTCCATGCTAGACTTTGAGAGGTCAATAATGTGTTGGTCATTGCCAGGTCATGCAAAGTCCTATTATGATTGCTTTGGCCCTAACTTGTGTGGAGTATCTTGCATATCATTTCTCCTCCCCATCTTTAGGCTCTTACGATCTTACCATCCCCTCTTTTGCAAATTTCCCTGAGCTTCAGGATGGGGAGAGATTAGGCTGGCCTAGTTCCATTCCTGATTCTTATCACGACCCTGTGCTGTATAAGTGAGCCTCCTGCTTGGAAGTGTACAGGGCATTTAGGTTTAGTAGAGCATCGTGTCTGCCAGTTACTCTCTAAGTTCAGAAGGATAGGTAGAAAAAGAATGGTAAAAACAAATATGCAAAAGTGTTAACATTTGGTGATCTAGGTGGCAAGCAAATGGAAAGTCTTTATATTTTAGCAACTTTTCTATAACTCAGAGTGCTTGAACTGTTTCACAATAGAAAGATTAAAAACTGCATATGATTGGTGTGTATAGTCCACACAGAGCAGGACCAGGAAAACCGAGTTGAACTGAATCCTGAGATAAACTTGGAAGAGTACAAGCACATGGTTAAGTGTGCAAACACACGTCTGCTCCCATACACTCTAAACAGTATATGCTTATCAGCAGTTACTCTAAAGCATGTCCGAGATACACATTTGTTGTTTGGCTATGCTGTGCTGTCTGATAATTTATGCATTTAATTGGTACGGCCGTCGCCTGGACTATCACAGCCGTAAATACCGTCCCCACAGCATAAACCGAGTTCAAGAAAGCACTGAAGCTTATCTAAGCCCACCCCACTCCAAGCTGATAATTTGTACAACCTGGACCTGATCCCGGGTGCCCCAACAGCTAATCCTAGAGGAAATTCTTTTTCGCAGGTGTAGCCAATATAGTTGATCTCATTGGCCCGGATTTAAACCTTGTGAGTGGGGAATTTCCTGGGACAAAGTACATTCAAGGAGCCCTCCATCATCTGTATCGTTACCCAGTTATCCACTGTCAAAGCCTGCTGTAGTATGAGCGTGGGTGGTCAAGGAACGGGGAGCACGTAACAGACTAATTCTTCTCACCAGGTTAAAAAAAAGTGGAGTGTGTGTGTGTGTGTGTATGTGGTGTGTATATGTGTGTATATATGTATGTATAAGTGTGTGCATGTGTGTATGTGTGTATATATATGAGTGTGTATACATGAGTGTGTGTATGTGTGTGTATGTGTGTATGTGTGTGCATGTGTGCATGCGTAGTGTGTGCATGTGTATGTGTGTATATGTGTGCATGTATACATGTGTATGTGTGTATGTGTGCATGTGTATGTGTATGCATGTATGCATGTGTGCATGTGTATGTGTGTGCATGTGTGCATGTGTACGTGTGTGCATGTGTATGTGTGTAAATATGTGTGCATGTGTATATGTGTATGTGTGCATGTATATGTGTGTATGTGTGTGCATGTGTATGTGTGCATGTGTATGTGTGTATGTATGTGTGTGCATGTGTGCATGTGTATGCATATGCGTGTGCGTGTGTGCTATGAACTCTCTCTGATAGAGCAAAGGATCACTATCCTTTGAGGGCCTTGGACACGTAGAGCAGTGACAGAGTCTGTAATGTCCCATGCTTTGTGCATACACCCAGCCATGAGTTCGGCTGTGCTGGAGCCGTAGATTTGGCTCGGAAGGAGCATCCCGAGTAGAAGAGCAACAGGAGTTGGAGGAGGAGTCGTGGTTAGGCCTTCAGGCGCCTGGAACTGGATACTGCTTCCCCCGGGCCTCATGATGCTCTTGAGCCCTCAACCTGCCAGATGTTACTACTCTAAAGCACTCTCTGGCAAGGCTGGTGTGGAGAGAAGCGCTTCTCAATTTGTCAGGGATCCTAATAACCTTCTTGTGTTTGCTCACTGCCTAATAATTTGCATGACTATGGATCAGATAATTCCGCTGATTCTGGACAAGTGTGTGGGTCAGGCGGGGCCAAGCTATGATTCTCACTGGATTGGTCATGACACCCGGAGATGGCTGAGACTAAACATCCCACCAGCCCGTGCTAGAAAGTAGGCCCCTGGGCCAGGCGCCCTTCATCGTCCTTCTGGGGAGCTGATTCGACCCTGTCACATGTACTGCCTGCTGATCGCCCTCCTCCACCCAGTCCGCCTCTGCTGAGTTTATGCCTGCGGGGTTATCTCTCCAGCAGAAAGCCGGGAGGCTTAGTGGATGTGGGAGCCCTCGGTGGTTGCTGGAAAAGAGAGCAAATCTGCTGCCCATCTGCTGCCCATCTGATCACAGCGTGCATGAGTATTAGTCCACGGGACAGAGAAAAATGGTGCTCTCTGGGTTTTCTTATGTTTTGTTTTTTTAAAATTAATTAATTATTTATTTTTGCACACATGCACACATACCTGTAGAGACCCAAGGGTGATTTCAGGAATCCTCCTGGCTTGCTTCTACTTCCTATTTGCTTTGCTCTGGAGTTTCTCAGGCTCTGCCTTCCAGGGCTGGAAGTACAGGCTGTTGTTGCCTTTTCCACCTGGAAAACATGGATCCCGGAGCTGAACTCCGGATCTCTGCTTGTGAGGCAGAGGCTTAACCCCTCAGCCATCTCTGTAGCCAGCAGCTCTTTGTTTAAACCTTCTGGGCAAATGTCTGCTCCATATGCTTTTCTTTCTCTGCAGTATTTACTATAGGTAATAAGAGGTTTTATTATTACATTTCCCATATATGCAATATGCTCGGGTCATATTCACCTCCCATCATCTACCTTTTCTCCTTCACTCAACTCGTCTCCCTTCGACTGTGCAAACCTCCCCATCATGTAGATTCTATACACGAGAGAAACCGTGTTAGTCTTTCTGAGTCTGGCTTATTTCACTTCACATAAGAGGATCTCCAGATCCATTCATTTTCCTATGCTTGGCATAATTGCTTTTCTTCTTTATGGCTTGATCACACCGTATTCACAACATCTATTTTATCCATTCATCTGTTGATAGGCACATCTAAGTTGGTTCTCTAAACTGCAAAGTCAGATTGCTTCTTAGCTGAGCCAGAATGACTCTCATTGTGAGAAAATAAATAGATGTTAGCAAGGGCTTGGCACAAAAAGAACCATTATACACCCCTGGAGGGACTGTATGCTATGGACCGTTATTTAGAGATATTCATTATTATACCTTTATTAGACTAAAATGAAAGACCAATAACTTATAGAAAGTCTGACACATTAAGGTCATCCTTTAAAAATCAGATGAGCTGGGGGCTGGAGAGATGGCTCAGGTGTTAAGCCTTTACCTCACAAACAGAAGGATCTGAGTTCAGATCCCTGCTCCCACATAAAAACAACTTAAATGGCAGTGGCCTACACTTCTAGCTCTGGAAAGTGGAGCCTGGGAAACCCCATAGCAAAGCAAAAGAGAGGCAGAGCAATCCAGGATGATTCTTGAAGTTACCTTGGGCTCCCATGGGAACACACAGTGTCCTCGGATATACACAGTTACACACAGACACACATATACACACACACATGCACACACACATGTACACGCATGCACAAAAAAGAAAAAGAAATCAGAATAGCTGCCATCTCCTGCAGGAAGTCCTCTTGACTCACCTCTCATCCACAACCAGGCTGGCTGAGAACAGTCCAGCTTCCTTGCTGTGAGTTCTGGGCTTGTTCCGCTATACACACCATGCAGCACTTGCATTGCTCAGGCGTGCTCACGCTTTGTAGATTGCATCCTGTTTCTCCTTGCATCCTGACTGTCCAATGTAGTTCCCGGGGTATCATTTCTGCCTTAGGGAACACTTTCTGAATGGATAGCCAAACATTTACCAGCTCAAACCAGGCTGGACTCGTAAACACAATGGGAACTGGGGGAATGTAGTTCGCTTTTACCATAAAGTGCTTGCATATTGCACACTACATCATGGGGCCCCGGGATCTTTTCAACCTCTTAAGCGATTATCCCCACAAAATCCCCATGGGCCTGAAAGAGCTCTCGTGACCTTGGACCACTTTGAGTAGTTTTATATCTTCTTCCCATGAAGTCTGGCCTATGTTTACTATGGGAAAGGCAACTTACTTCATGTAAGACAGGAAGGATCAGAAGATGGTCCTCTTCCCCAAAATGTCTTCAAGAATCCTGCCTGGGCTTTGGGATCTCCCCCCAGTGTACAAAGTATCAGGAATCAGTACGATATGGCCACAGTTGTGCAGTTTTTGAAAGATTAACATGATATAGTACTGGAAGTGAGTATGGGAGATCGAAGCCCTGGGTTTTATGCCTTCCTTTGCTACAGGGGATGGAAGGAATATTGTTTCTCCTTAAAATGATTTATTTAAATGGTAGGCTAGAATTCTACTTAAAACTCAGTGTCTGAATGCACCTGTTTAAGTCAGCTTCTCGTTCTCTCAGGTATTTAGGCATTGAATTTTCCCCATTAGGAGAGTGATTGACACCGTGGTCCTTACAATAACACATGATTATAACTCTGCAAATGGCAATTACATTCAATGGAAACCAGATGTTGCATGGAATTTGACTCTTTGGGTTTCTTGGAGAAGTAGATGAATTTGTAAAGTAGAAAACCACAATCATTACTCAGATGGACTGTACATGAATTAATGACATAATATCTAAATCATATATGGTTGAAAATAATGATTAACTTAAACTATCAAGATAAGCTAATGAAAAACAGACTCTTAAAATTTAGAGATGCGTTTTCTTGATATAGTTGATTCATATGCTAATCACAATACCAGTCTGGTTTTTATATCTCTTCAACTCCAAATAATAGTTGAAAAAGAAGTTCTTCTGGTGGTTCACACAAGGGAGAAAGTGAAAAACTCTGATAGTTTTTCTTGGCTAGTGAATTTTTCTCATGTCTGAAATCAATCTTTTAAAAATATATTGTTGTTAAGGACAGTGAGCAGGGCTTTATGCTGAATTACACAGGGACAGTATATTTTTAAAGTCACATTTAGGACGCCAAGGTTGCCTGTGGAATGTGCATCCCCTCGGAGACAACTTCTTTCTCTTCACAGAGCCCACGTGCAATTGTGTGTGTGCACATAAATGCCCGCGTGGACTCTCACGCGCATACCAATGCCAGTGCTGGCTCAGACCAGGAAGGCAAAAACCACATTCCACCCCGAGCAAACTATCCCTTCAGCAAGCTCAGCTCTGGCTCAGCGACCTCCAAAGCGGTTAAGTTTGCAAACCTTGCCCTCTCACTTCCACTGTCATGAATTCTCGGTGACATCATCACTGTGAAATTAGGAACGCGCTCTCTTTTCCTGCAGATGTGAAAGTCTGACATCGCATTCCATGGTCCCGTGCCACATTTCACCAGTGTTTTTCCTTCGCTTTCTCCAAAGCCCGTGGCCGCATGTGGCGGGTCGATTGCCAGTGCTGTTTGGGATCTCATATCAAATGCTGCTACCTAATCCCAGGCGGCCTTCCCAAAGCCCACACCTGCAGCTCATTGAATCCTCCTGGAGCACAAAGGGCTGATTTACAACACGAAGGATCCAGGCCCTGGTTGCAGCTGCAGTTCCAGCAGGAAAAGGAAGTTGTTCATCATCGCGTGTGCATTTCATTAACAATAGTGTACCCGATATGTAGCTCGTAGGATCATTTCAAATCACTGACAGTGAGCATTATGGCATTTGGCACTACGGGGGGGGGGATACTTCAGGATGGGCAAATTAAACGTGAGCGTGAGGTTTCCGTGTGACCCCTTGGAACTGCACACTGATTTACACTAGGGGGGTTGACCTTGGGATCGTTTCTGATTCCTTGGGCATTTGCCCATTTCTCATGTCTATCCCATTGTCTCTGCCACAGTCCTGGGACGCTCGGCGTTTTCTGCTGGTTTCATGTATTAACAGCGAAGCACTGCGAGTCCCCGCTGCTAAGCGTGGTAGTAACCCACCACCTAAGAGGTGCATCTGCGCTGCCGGTGATGTGCTAGTTGCATGGCAACATGGACACATGGTACGTGTCGGGGATTCCCAGTCAGACGCCGAGATCCCAAGGATTGCCCACCAGGACTCTGGTTCATAAAGTGGGAGAGTCCTGGGCTGTATCTTACAGGCTGCGTTTCTTCCCCCATAGCCTGGGTGACCTCCAGAGACACAGCCCGTACTCACCAAACCGTCTTCACAGCTCTGCCTCTCCAGTTCTTCCCCCGGAGTATCTTGGAGACACAAAGAGTCTCCAAGGCAGTGGGAAGTCTTTGGTCACCTCAAAATGAAATTGCTTCAGAAGCTAGGGAGTACCTCTCTGGGGGAGAGCCCACGCCCCACAGGAAGGTAGAGACAGCCTAGGAGTTAGTTGATGGTGGCTATTGAATGCCCACTGTTTCCTGAAGAAGGCCAAAATCAATTAAAAAAAAATCACCCTGTTCAAGGGCGAGGGAGCAGGGGAGGAAAAGCAAATTTCTCTTCACTTTGTAATGGTAAACAAACCGGGCTCCGAGCAGTATCTGATGTGGCCGCACAGCACGGCCTGGTTTCCAGTTTCTCTTGATGTGTCAAATGTATCCCTTATGTGAATCATGGTTAAAAATACTTCCACGCAGCGGGCTGGGGAAATCAAGAAGCTTTTGTGATTCTTTGCTTCACATAATTTCTGATTTCAAAAGAAACTCTGCGTATTTCTTTAAGCTGTTTATATATTATGCATTTGAAAATGCATTTGAAAACCAACATTCTTCCAAGCGTTTCCCTACCATTGTGTGAGCTGTAGAATCTTCCAAGCTTTGTCTTCTTGTTTTTGTTCTTTTTCCTTTCCTCTCTTACTTTCCTCTCTTACTTTCCTCTCTTACTTTCCTTCCTTCCTTCCTTCCTTCCTTCCTTCCTTCCTTCCTTCCTTCCTTCCTTCCTTCCTTCCTTCCTTTCTTCCTTTCTTTCTCTCTTTCTCTCTCTCTCTCTCTTTCTTTCTTTCTTTCTTTCTTTCTTTCTTTCTTTCTTTCTTTCTTTCATGTAATGCTAATGAGTACGAGGCTCATATATAAATCGAATCCGGATTTATAAAATGTAACATAAAAATCCTCAGGAAGGAAGATAAATATAACAAGCTATGAAAGCATGTTAGCCTCTTCCAACATTGGAAAGACTACAAACGGGGACATTAATGGCCAGGGTGTGTGATGTTTCCCAGGTTAGGAATTTGGGCTCCTAGCAAGCAGTCTTAAGATGAGCTGTCCTGCCTTCCTTGATTTCTCTAAAATTTAAATGTAATTGCAGATTGGAACCTGTCCATCCACTGAGTCTGTAAAAATAATTTCCCTGATTATTTACCCAAAGTGCATTATTGCTTATACAGTTGTGAAAAGCATTTAGCACTTTATAATCCTGTATTTGCTCCTATGTGGGCCTGGGAGTGTATTCCACTTACAGAATCCACAAATGCCTAGAAGGCTAACAATTTTTACAAAGTGTTCCTCATGGAAAACATCTGGACGTTTTCCAGAATGGCGTTCCAGATGTTATGGCTTTAGCAGTCACAAAAGTGCACTGCGCCCTCTCTCTGTGTGTGTGTGTGTGTGTGTGCGCGCGCGTGCACGCGTGCACTTGTATATGTGTATGTATGTGTGTGTGCTTGTGCATGCAGATTTCCTGGTCTGCAGAGCACACTCCCTGTGTATGCTGAGCTCTCCTTGCTCTATCTGAAACACTTTAGGTTGAAACTGTGTAATATTTCACTCCCGGACAACTCTGCTTTCAGGACAATTACGCATCTGGAAGGAGGCAAGTCCGATGGAGACTACTGTAACCAAATATGCACCGAGAGAGAAATGCTTAATTCTTATTTGAAAATTAATTTTTTAAAAATGCTTGAGTCACAAAGAAGTCTAAACACAGGGAGAATGAGGCTGGGGGCATCATTTGAGTGTGGACAGAACATTGGCCTTTTCTTTCTCAGTGAAACAGAGAAGAAACAAGCTGCCTACTTGCCATGCTTCAGGGACGAGGAGAGAGAGAGAGAGAGAGAGAGAGAGACAGAGAGAGAGAGAGAGAGAGACAGAGAGAGAGAGAGAGCAGGGTGGTAGATGAGTAGGCGGTGTGTGGGAGTGGAAGCATCCTCTTTCAAACTGCTGAGTGCTGCTCTATGAGATAAAAGTTTAGGGAATCAAAAGATCCGAGTCACGGCTCCTTGACTCGTCTCTTCTTCCCTCCCATCTGTCTAGACAGTGGCTCTGTCTATAGCAGGCAGCATCTGGGCGATTGCAGAGTAAAGAACAAATCAAACAGAATCGGACCAGCTCTTCAAGGGTCTACCTAATTGTGGGTCTCCTCCCTCTCAGAGCAAGGGCGGATGAAGGGGATAGGAAAGAAAAGGAGGAGAAGGGAAGATCTTGGTGTGGGGTACAATGGAAGGGCAAAGTCCCTGGAGCCCATAGGGACCTTGAGCTGCCGACTGTGAGCTGTTTCTCTCTTAGAGACAAATGAATGGGATCCGTTTCCTTAACTAGCCAACCAGACGGACTGAGAGCATCCCATAAGTTAAAATACTTTTTGGGCATCCTATTGAATTGAACCTTTTTTTGGGGGGGTCATACTAGGAAGACAACTACTTCAGCAAAAAACCAGGCAATCGAGAAGGGAGACTGACACGTGCCAGTATTCATGATGGGAAAGCAAGAGTTGTGGGAGAAGGGGCAGGAATCTTACAGAAGGGGTGCAAAATGTGAGCCCACCAGAGGAAGTCAGACTTAGTCTTGTCCAGGAAGGACATGGTCTTCAAGGAAAAGCCTTTCAGAACAATTGGTGGACGGGTCCATCTGGGCTGCACACAGCCTGGCCAGCATTGAGTGCCTGCTCCACTCCAGACAGAGAGTCTGCAGTGTGCGGTACCAGCCACGGGGGGGGGGGGGACACCAAAACTCCCCGGCAGCTTCAACAACTTCTCAGGCAGAGCTTGAGGGAGTGAGGGAGGGTGCAGAGGAGAAGTCAACCCACTGTCCTTGATTGTGCAAATCGAGGCCTGCCTGGGAGGCTGCGTGGATCAGGGCACATCACTCCCAAGAGTTCTAGTGAGTTTCAGTTGACATTGAGAAGGTCAGAATTGGGATGCCTGTCAATGAAGAGGTTCTAGTGACCCCCTCTAAAGCTCTCTTAGGAGCTTCTCAAGACCTTGCTGTTCCTGCCTGGTGTCCAGTCAAGATACGGAAGTAGATCTCCCATCTCCCCCTGGGCCCTGGGTTCCCACAATTCCCTAGGTTCACTGCTGTCTCAGAGAGATGCTCCTTCAGGTGGTGCTGATTTTCTGGGCCCTGAGAAAACCTTCATTGGCTAAACAGTGGCACTGAGCCCCTAGTTTTGTTCCCATCCGCCTTAGAAACGTAGTTGTGTCCTCCTGTGCCTTCTCAGGGTCGCCTGGGTTTAGTTGTCTTCCTGTCCTGACTCCTTGGAGCACTGCCTCACTGCTGAAGAGCTCAGCAGCCAAGCCTTCACCTTCGGGAGGTCGCCAGAAAGTGGCCCCAAAGCCCGATCCTGCACTTGACTCCCTAGGTACCAAGGAGCGGTGCCTGGAAGCTTTAGAGGCAGCTTGTGGGGCGACCACAGCACTAAGACTGAGACTGCCTCGCTTCTACACTTGTCTGATGTTTATCGAGAGAGAGGGAGAGAGAGAGAGAGAGATGCAGCATGCTCATAATCCCAGCCTTTGCAAAGCTAAGATAGTTGTCAGTTTGAGGCGAACCTGGGCTATATATGAGTTTACAGGGTGGATTAGAGGGTGAGACTCTTTTGCAAAATAATAATAATAATAAATAATAGCAAATAAAACATATAATAAATAAATGAATAAATGAATAAATAAAAAATAAAATAAGTTTGCTTCGTCCCTACTTTTGGGAACACAATTATCATTCAAAGTGAAATGAACGCCCGTGTTCTGTCAGGGGAGGAGCCTGCATGAAGCATTTTACACGCTGTTCCTGGTTCTACAGGGGCTCCTCTTCTGCCGTGCCAGGTCTCCGTCTGCTCCCCTCAAACCGATTCCTCTTCTGGGTCAGTCCCACACTGCTGCCTCGAATTGATGTCATCCAGATGACCGTCCATAATATTGGCCACATTTCCAAACCCTTGTCATTCTCTCTGAAGCCATCTGCAAGGCCACCAAAGGCACCCAGCCAAGTCCCACTGTTTATACCCTTCATTACTCACTTTGAACGCCAAATACTTTTTAGAATGATTCTCTTAGTTCATCCAATTTCTTTCTCCACTTCCTTGTCTCCATTTCTGTCTCTTTCTTCACACACACACACACACACACACACACACACAGCCAGCAGCTGTGTATAAAGAATGACTTTATGATGTTTTTCAAAAATCAGTCGAGTTCTCATAGGCTCTGTCTTGGTCTATTTAATTGTCTAATACATCTTTCATCTTTATTTCCTTCCTCTCCTGTCTACCCTACTCCCCTCAGTGAGGTTGAAATTCTCTTCCTAAAACCTACATTTCACCGTGACTTCACTCTGTCCATATAGTATCCAAAGTTAGACATAGACTTGATAGTCAAGGATTTGAGCTCTGGGCACATTTGTAGAGAATTGGTAGTTGAGTCAAACCTAGAGCGAACCTGTAGGAGGATGTAGTGGAGGGGGAAGGCCCAGTCTATGGTGGGTGGGACTAAGCCCAGGGCAGGTGAATAAAATGGAGGGAATTGTTTAAGAAAGGAGGCATCCTTGTGTATAACTGGCCAAGCTTGCTAGCAGATAAATAAGGATCATCTTTCTCTCAGCCATTATGTGGATATTATGTGGTCAGTTCCCTTGGCCCTGGTGCTGGTGTGAGTTCTCCTGCCAAGCTGGACAAATAACTGTAACCAGGAATCGTAAGAGAGAATAAACCTCTTGTTCCCTTAAACAGTTTGGTGGTGAATTTATCAGCAACCATGCGGAGTAACTGCAACACCAGGTTAAGCCCAATCTGCCACCTTGGGAACTGGTTCCTGATCATGAAGCTTTCAGTCTTTTTAGTGCCACATCCCCCTCATCTTCCTCTCTTCTCTCTTTCCTGCTTACAGGGACAGTGTGGACCTGACTTTAACCCTTTGCTTTGGCAAAGCCATGGCAGTGTGGGCTCGTGTGGCATCCCTGGATCTAGTGGTCTCTGCCACCTCACTGGGAGCTGTCGTGTTGGGTGGGACTGTGCTAGGGTCGGGCATGTCTGCCCGACGCCCAAGCAGCACTCTGGTGACAGAAGAGTCAACACTTGCCAACGGCTCACCACGACCAAGGCATCGTCGCTCTGGTTCTATCTGTCGTGCACCTCATTCTGAGGGCTCCCAGGTGTTTGCTTTCATGAAAGTGAGCACCCCAACTCTTCCATGAAAAGTCCTGAGAAGCGGATTTTGTTTTGCTTAAACAAATAAGCCCTTGAGGGTTAGAAGATCTTCCTCCCCCCCAGAAGAACTTGCCCATATAGAACTGGGTCTTTCAATAATCCAAAGCCTCCTGTCATACAAGTGATCAGCTGGCCTGGCCTCTATACACGTGGACATTCCATTGATAATTTAAGGGATTATATCTGCATGCTCTTTGCATCTATTTCATTTACACAATTTTAAGCATAATGATAAAATTCAGCCCTGTGTTTTTTTTTCTGAACCAAAAAGGCTGTATTACTCCAGGGCATTGTTGCAAGTGCAGGGTGTGTCGATAGGGGGGTCACAGGGAGGTCTGGCCCAGGCACAGACGGCTGCCTGCACACCTACTGCCTCCAGGGAGAACCTTTGGTGCCTGTCTGCAGGCCAGCTGGGATTTTTGGGCTCCTCGTCATCCAGACTTGCTGTCATCTCCCGTTCTTACCTTGGGCATCCTGGTTCGCTTTGGTCCCTACTACCTCTTCCATGATTTTCTTTCTGCAAATGCTAAAAGATCATTTAAAAAATACCTATGGTGTATTCTCTGCTTCCTGGACTTGCTTTGATTTTTGATAGGTGAACAGGACCGTGTCTACATGTGGCGCCCACCTTTGCAAACATGGGTGCAAGAGCTTGCTTCATGCCTTGCTCCCAAGCATCCATACTCCATGGGGATTGGCAGAGCCAGAGAGATTTCCCAAACTCCCCTTCTGCACAAGTCAGCTGAGGCTAATCAACTTCCCTTTCTGTGTGTTATAATCAGAAGAGAAATCAGTTTGTAAATTATATTAAAGGACTGTCGTGGTCAAATAATGTTGTAAGAGCGCAGAACATGGGGAAACAAAAACAAAAACAAAAACATGCGTGCCCAGGAGTGGCTTAGAGGACTGAGTTTTCTGGGAAGGTGGCAGGTCTGAGCTTGGAGGGTGATTGAAGAAGAGCAAGGGGTTGCTTGGCTGCAGGGCAAGAAATCTGAGCCAGACAGTAGGTAACGTAATGGATGGGGCCGTCAGGATGGGAAGCGCTGTAGCTGAAGACCTTAGACCATGAGCTCAGCCTGAGACCCGGGGAGCCTGGCTCTCAGAAGAGACATGGTTATCTAGCTATCCCCACTGTTAAGTTCATTCTCCTTTTTTTTTTTTTTTTTTTTCGAGTGAGTGCTCTGCACCGCCCTTGACACAGAAAAGGAAAGTTTAGAAAGCGACTCCTCTGGCAGATGCTCTTCTCCCTACTTGGCCCTTGGCACCTGAGGCTCAGCTCTGAGGTCAGCAATATGCATCAACGGACTTGCTGTGTCACCAGGTCTTTGTGAGGCTTCTGAGGAGACGGCTTTCCGCCTCTTCCCGACCTCAGCACCCCCTCACCCCCACCTTCCCGTCTCCGCCTTTCCAAGGCTGCTATTCCTCTGGTTTTGTTTGTTAAGATTATGTTCCTTGATTAGAGGTAAATCCACGCAGCAGACCTGCCAGCAGCTCTCTCTTTCTCCCTCCCTTTCCTCCTCCTCCCTCTCCTCCTCCCTCTCTTCCCTCTCCTTCACCTCCCTTTCCTCCTCCCTCTCCCTCTTATCCTCCTTCCTCTCCTCCTCCTTCCTCTACTTCTCCTCCCTTTCCTCCTCCTCCTTCCCCTCTACCTCTCTCTTTTCCTCTAAAGAAGCATCTGGTTTTCATTCTCCTCTCCACAATGCGTTGGTCTTCACATTACCTTGCTCTGTTTATGCGTATATTCTGCGTGTTTGAAATCCCAAGCTCCTAACTGGTTTTGTACCTTTCTCCAAGTCAAGGAGCAGTCTAAGGGAATCTGGAGCAAGGCGGACAGGCTGAGAAGAGCTGGGTAAGAGTCAAACCTTAACCAGAGCCAAGTTTCTGCATCTGTGAAGATGGAGACGTGCGAGGCCCTTTTGCAGGAAGTGTTCCTAATCGGTACCCGCAGAGTTTTTGTGGGGTCTGCTGATCACAGGAATGGGATTCAGAATTATGTATGGGCAGGTGGATTCTTCTGAGGAAAGCTATTTGTTACGATACTCTCAGCAAGATTTGGGACCAAAAAGAGGATAAACTCCATCTGTGTGTGTGGCTATTCTAACAGTTTCATTATTGCTACGAAGACGCCAAAGCTTGCCCAAGTTGCTAACGGTGGGGAGGAGTGAAATCAAACAATTCCTAGATGCCTGCCTCGCTGTAGCCATGGAAACAAGGATGACCGAAGCATACCTAGCTTCTCTAGGTGTCTGAAAAGAAGGGGGGGGGGTGTCACTTGGAGAACCCATTTTCATAGTTGGATGAAGTAAGTTCCTTACATAGCTTATAGAATTTCCAATGTTTAGACCACAGCCCAACTCAGCTGATCTGCTGGGATACAGGCACTGATATATATGTGTGTAAATACGTGCACATGCATACCTATAGACACACATACATATATATATATACACACACACATCTCTGGATGTACATATATACATAGCTGCATATATACACATATATACAAATATATACATATATATTAATATTCTTTGGCTGACTCCTATGTGCACTGAAGTTTGAAAGCTGCCACCAGCCATATCCGGAAGAATGAACTAGATCTCTGCAGTGGCCCATTTTTGCTGAACAAACTCAGTTCATTGATCTCCAGAGCCTGCTCAGGTCTGGATGCTGTACTGGCAATAACCTTTCTTTTTCTCTGTTCACCAAAGCGCAGCTCCTGGGGTACCCACAGAAATGTCTTCTCTGTTGCCTCCACCCCCTTCTCACCCCCTGAGAATTTTTCCTTGTCTTTTGTTGTTCCATTTGGAGTGCAACCTCCTTTCCTAGGGACCATCTTGGAGTCCTCCCCTAGGCACCGAGGCCCCTAGAAAACATCTTTGGATGGACGGAGAGATGCACACAGGACCTTGATATCCCAGGAGACTATCTGCTGTTCTTCTTGCTTTTTGTGTACCTTGTCCTACTGAAATCATGACATCATACCAGAAGCCAAAATTAGTTTCTAATACAGCTGCCTGATTGGAATGTCCTGTTAGCTCTGTTAAGGGAGAAGAAATGGAAAGGAAAAGAATACATGTTTAATTCTGATTCATGAAAAATGATATCTTCCTACTGAGGGTCAAAGAGTGAGTTCACTTTATTCAGAAGGTTCATGCATTCTTGGATGTGTCTGCTACTCTTCCAACTCCACACTTCCTAAGTCAGACCTGTCCCGTTGGCTTTAGTTGCTCCCCTAGTCACTGTCAAGGATGTCTACCATCCAACCACCAGCGAGGGCCAAACTTCAAACTGCTTCTCGGCCTCAGTGGTCAGCTCATCTGGTCCCTGGGTGTGTCAGGCATTATGATCTTTTTCCTGTTGAGTTTTCAGCAGCCAACCCAACCTTTTCCTTTTCAAAGCCCTATGCTGCTGTCCTTAGTGTTTCTAAGGGATTATGTTAAGTCTCCTCATGTACTGATTTCTTTAAACAACTATGTATATGCATTTGTATGTGATATATATATATATATATATATATATATATATGGTGTGTGTGTATGCTTATTTATATATGTGATTATGGAAGTTTGCACACATTTGTGTGTGTGTGTAGAAAGCCAGAGGTTGATGTTGGGTATCTTTTTCTATGAGTCTCCACTTTTTGAGACAGGATCTCTCAGTAAGTCTAAAGATCACCAATCTGCTAGACTGACTCGCCAGTGAGTTCCAAGGATCCACCCGCTTCTGCCTTGACAAGCTGGGCTTACATGTTGTCACTACATCAGGCTTTTATATGGGTGCTGGGGATTTAAGCTAAGGTCCTCCTTAGGGTGCTGAAGGCACCTTGCTGACAGAGGTGTCTCCTAACTCCTCCTACACTTACTCCTAGTCTATGACTTAAACAGCACTAGGAGGCAGCTCAGAGGTTAATAGGGACATGATAATAGTCTGACAGATACAGGTTTATCCTTTGGTCTTGTTTAGTCAATTTGATGTGTTTATAAAAGCATTTGCAGCATAGAATCATAGGTCCTCTAAATTCAAAGCAAATAACAATGTTGAAATCAATCCGCAGGGCCCTTTAAGCACTTTATTCAAAGATTCATATTCATCAGCATTTAATAATTGTTTTGGCAGAGAAATTTCCAGGGAAGTCAGGAATCAGACAAGGATGGCTTCAAGAGAAGGGCCTTATAGGAACTCAGCTGTGGATGGCCAAGCTCGGTCCTGTCCAGAGGCCCTCAGGCAGGGCTCTTACCTAACTGTTTGATCCTTGGCTGGTTACTTCACTGTCCCTCAGTTTTCTCAGTTCTACAGTGAAGATGGTGAGAGTGTCCACCTCATGACATGATGGCTTCAATGATCACGGAGGGGTTGGGCCGCCCTTGGTCTGCCCAAAAAATCATCTTTAAAAATGTCTAGGTGATGTATACATGGAAAGGTAGCCCAGGGGCAGTGTGGATCTGGTCAAAGGCGATGAAATTAGATGGCGTGAACTCTGGTTTTGGTGCCAAGCCAAGCAGGTCGGCTGGGATATCAGCCATCCTGCCTTTTAATCGTGAACTGGGAAGATTTGGAGCATGCAAGGCAGACAGTAGACACAGACTTGATGTTCAGCTAAGGCTAACTCCCTGTGAGCCTCGAGAGCACGCGCCCAAGCTTCCTGATGGCAACCCCATCTCTCGGGGTGAGTTGGACAGGAATCTTCTAGTACCTTCCATCCAAGGGCAGCTGCAGAGTAAATACAATAGAGTGCCAGGAAGAAAGGCCCTGATCCTCACCTGGCTCTTTAATAACCAACCTTAAGCAGGTTCATCTCAGAATCCAAAGCCAGCGCCTCAGGGGGTCATCCCTGGAGTGGGGGTGCTCCGCGTTCACTCTTGCAGCCAGGAGGGCTCGAACCTTTCATCACTCAAACCACAGCTGGAACGTGAAGAACGCAGTGGAATTAATTCTGTGGGTCTCAATTCACAGCATCGAGCATCCGTCCTTTGCATAAACGAATCACATTAGTTTTCCACACTTTTGTGCCTGATGACTTCACCCTGGCTCAGGGAGGCAGGCAAAGCCGTTGATGTGAGAACATAAACATTCCAGGATGGGGGGCCTTCGGTGGGCCACCGCAGCCCAGGTCACAGTTCCAGCGGCCAGGTGGCCTCAGAATAGGTTTGTTGGGTGAGTGGCTGGGAGATGAATGACCTGCAGAAAATCCTCTCTTGCTTCTATAGTAAGCGCAAGTTTCTTTTCCCACTCGTTCACAGAAGACGACTCGCATCTGCGAGGACCAGGAGAGCGGGCTGAAAACCAGGACTGCAGAGGTTAAAAACCCCCGAAGCAAAGGTGCCGGGAGTCTTGGGTTCCAGCCTCTGCTAGCTGTGCGACTGAGCTGATTAGCTCAAGCTTCAGCTTTCTGTGAAATCCGCTCGATGAAATCCGCTCTGGCAACAGCACCAGAGGTTGAAAAGCACTTACCACAATGCACAGCATGGCTTCGTTGAGGACAGGAATCAGTCTTATCTCCTCCCCTTAAAGACCTCCATTGTCTCTGGTGTTCCTAAGGGACTATATTGAGAGTCTCCTCTGTACTTATTTCTTTAAAAAATATTGTGTGCATGTGTGTGCATGTAGCATATGCAGGTGTGTGCTTTTCGTAGGTGAGCATGAAGGTTTGCATGCATTCGTGTGTGTGTGTGTGTGTGTGTGTGTGTGTGTGTGCTGATGATGGGAATCCTCCCTCATTCCTCCTCCCCACCCCTTCACTGTTCTGTAGGGCCCAACTGCTCATGTGTAATTACCTTTTCGTGTCATGCATGTCACACTAGCTTACAACTCTGATGAGCATGGGAAGGGCATCTTGGTCACCTCCACCTTCCTGTCAGTACTTAGCAGGGGCCTGGCTCTCAGTTCATGTTGTGGAAGTGGTGAACACAGATTAGAGGTGACTGTCACATTGCAGCTCAGAGCCCCAACGCTTTCCCTTGTTCTGAGCTGATTTATTCTGAGCATCCTGTTTCGTGTTAACAATATCTCAGTTTTTTTTTTTTTTAAATCTGCATGTCTTTTCCTCTTCACCAACTGTGAGTTCCGCAGGGGAGGATGCAGTTGTGGCTGCTTTCCTGTCCCCTGAAGAACTGCCTTTGATTTGATGAAAGCCTCAAATGGTGCATGAGTAGACTTGAATCTTGGACCAGTGTGAATTAAAAAAAATACTGTTAGTTTTGGTTATTATGGGAGAAATAAAAAAATTATGTTAGAAAACTTGGACACTATGAAACAGTATAAAGAATGAATATAAAGAAAGAAAACCTAATCCCTCACTCAACTCCTGTTACCCAAAGATTATTCATCATGAGGGGATTTTAATTTTATTTGAATTTAGTAAAATAAAAAGAAATTCAAGAAATTACTTAACTTCTCACACGCATTCCTACATTGAGTACTTGATCTCTCTCTTTTCCCAGAGAGATAAACATGGAAGGGCTGGTGTCATCTGTTTTAACATATCTTTCACATGTGTGACTTCAAGTTTAACAGTTACTCAACTGAGTCATATGTTAATAGACACCACTGATGTCAAAGAAATAAGCAACAATTTAATTCTTCTATGGTGAAATAAATTAAAATATTTATACTGATTATCCTAATTGGTTTTCAGTAAAGTATAGTAGGGAAAAATTAATCTACCATGAAAGCTCCCTATAAATGTGACAGAACTTTGGAGAAAAACTACATTATGGGGGAGTTCAGGGGAATTGTTGGATTTCTGCTATAATCTCAAATGTGTGTGTGTGTATATGTGTGCATGTGTGTATGTGTATGTATACATGTATGTGTGTATGTGTGTGTTTGTGTATGTGTGTATGTGTGTGTTTGTGTATGTGTGTATGTGTATGTGTGTGTGTCTGTGTGTGTGTATGTGTTTGTGTATGTGTGTGTGTATGTGCGTGTGCGTGTATGCATGTGTGTTTATGTGTGTGTGTGTGTATGTGTGTGTGTGTGTGTGTGAGATATCAGAGGGGCGCTCTGCTCTCACATGTCTTCAGAACTTCCTGAACAAGGAGTTTCAATGTATTTGTTTTTGCTAAGATGTGTGCAGGTCTGGTATGTCCTACCCTCTTTCATATTTCCGTTCGTTTTATCCACAACTCTATCTTGTTTGTGTACTGATGAATGTAAGCGTAGGGGTGGGATAAGTTAGGATTCCATAAGTGATTTATAGCAAAGAGGCTGTAGGAGAGAGAAAATGTGTCTTCTGCCTTCAATAGCTCTGAAAGAGCCGTTAGAGGAACCACACAGTTCAGCCACCTTGCTTCATGATCAGCAAATGAGTTCTCGCAGTGCACATGAAACTTACAGCTTTTCAAGGAGTCGAGTAGGACGACTCAGCTTATCTTCAGGTCCCTGAGTCTTCTTATGTTTAACTGCGTTGTCTCTCTGTCACTCTGGTCATGATTCCGGTCATACACTCTGTCACACACACCCATTCACAACAAGTCCGTGGACCCATGGTGGATGTGACTTTCTCTCTCTACTGAGTGCATTGTGTTTGGGCTGGACCATTGGCTCAGGGGACTGTCCACAGTTCCTGGGTGGGAGCCGATGGCTTGGCATGTTTAGACACAGGTTAGGTCAACATTACAGGCTTAGCTGGCTGTCAGTTCTGTACATGCCAGGTGGCTGGTGTGTGAGCGGGTTCCTGCCATTATCCCCCCTTGCGACTCCAGCCTTGTCACTTGCAGTTAGAATTAGAGGTGAGAAGGTGCTAGTGGGAAAACAGCGGCTATGTTTTCTTAGGCAAATTGTCCGTGCCAATCAGCCAGTGTGAACGCAGCCCATGTGCTAAGCCGTGGAGAGCTCTTTGCTCTGTGTCTTCACTTTCAATGCTAGCTTCTTGTTGTCTTTGAGCAAAGGTTCCGTAGCATTGCTCAGGTTTCCCTCTTTCAACATCTGAATGTCATTCCTCTGGCGAACTGATTTTTTTTTCTCTCCACTTTTTCACATAGCGATGACAGGAGAAACTGCTAGTTTTAGCAAAAGAAAAAAAAAAGTTGATTTAATGGTCCACTTGCAAGAAGCCACATAGCAACCAATCTGTTCTGAAGATTTGGAATTTATTCGATTCACCTTCTCAGATGCCTCATGAAATTGTCTTTAGAATGCGTCTGAAATGGGTGCTTGGCTGGATGACACCAGACCTAGACTTTCCATCCAGGTATTTATTTAATTGTCTCTTCTAATTCTTTCTTCTGACACTCATCTTGAGGTTTACTTTTGCCATTTTGTTGGAACCGCACTCCACCCCCACCCCGAATGTTTAACTCCTCTCAGATCAATCCAAGACCAACCCTGAAATTCCCAGTTTGGCTCTAAATCAATGCCAGACTGCACAAGATGTTAGTAATGGCTCAGACTTCAGGAGGAGAATTTTCCTGAGTGGTTTCAGAGGTGCGGATAAAAGCGGCAGGAAAGCGCGTGCTTCGACTCGAGTGATCGTTCCTGAAAGCAGGTGGAAAAGATAGGGGGGAGAGAAGAGGGATTGATTAGCAGCATGCAAAGTAAATACTGAAGTGTGGTAGAAAGTCTCTCTCTTTCCCTTAATTGAAGCTGAACGCTGTACATTTGAATTTGGTTCCAAACTGGTGTGGAAAGAAGCAGGGGCTTTCAAAAGAATGATCTGCTGAGATGGGTTGATTTCTGGGGAGTTTCTCCAGGCAGGTCTAGGTGACACGCAGGAAAGATGCCTGTTTATCTGGGAGACAGTTGAAGCCCCACGTGACTGGGGGTGTGACTCCTTGAAAAGCTGTCAACAGGGACTGTGATGGTCTTCTTTGCAATGCCTCTAGCATCCTTTCTGTCCTGCCCATAAGAAATGAAGGCATGAGACTGTCACTCAGAATATGCTAGTGACATGCTGCTGGTGGAAACCCAGGTGTCATATCTCCTCTAATCTAGTATCCTGTTGAACATGCCACACACCCAGTCGAAGGTGTAGAAGGTGCAGATCCTTAGCCAAGCTCTGCATTCCTTCCTGAAAGATCCAATGTGGTGCAAAATAAAGTAGGAAGCCATTGAGGCAGGGTCTCAGGTAGCTCAGTTTAGCCTCAAAATAGTTATGTCCCTGAGGACACATGATCTCTTTGCGTTCCTTCCCTAGGGCTGGGATTAAAGGTGTGCAAGACCATATCCAGTTTTATATGCTACTGGCCACTGATCCAGGCCTTTGTTCGAGCTAGGCAAGCACTTCACCAATTGTGCCCTATCCCTGCCCCTACCACCTAGCCTTTTTTGGAAGACTCAGGCAACTCACCTTTCCTTGGTGTGCCAAATTCTTCCTCTGTAGAGTTAACGGCGTGAAGTATTGCTGCTTCCTGCTGCTTCTTGGCAAATTCTATTTCACTATGATGGCTCTGGAGTCACAAGCAGACAGAATCTCACAAGCTGCCATGTTACCTTCCCGTCCTTGCTGTGAACCAAACCCCACAAAGACTTAGTGGCTTAAAGAATAATGTTATTTTTTTTTTTTTCAGAATTCTGTGGGTTGGCTGGGTAGTCTCTTTTCTGCTTTTCTTGGGCTCTCTCATAATACTAATTTCAGCTGGAGGGGCAACAGAGCCAGATGATCCAAGATGGTTTCATGCGCAGGTTTAGAAACTGGTATTGAGGACTCTTGGTCTTCTCTGTATTTCATCGACTAGTGGATTAGACAGGCTTCTTTAAGTAGCAAGTGCAGTGTAGTTTGAGATCAGGACAAGCAGCAAGGCCTAGGCTCAGAGGTTGCCAGATCACCTCTGGTGTATTCTATTGCACAAAGCAAACCGTGATGCCCACCCAGACACAGGGGAATGGGTGGTGGACTCCACTAATCTCCCGATGGAACGTTGACCAAGTCACATCGCAAAGGAGCATTCATGTCGACAGGGACTGTGATGGTCTTCTCTGCAATGCCTCTAGCATCCTTTCTGTCCTGCCCATAAGAAATGAAGGCATGAGACTGTCACTCAGAATATGCTAGTGACATGCTGCTGGTGGAAACCCAGGTGTCATATCTCCTCTAATCTAGTATCCTGTCAAACATGCCATATTTCGGCCCAGTGACCATCTTTGACTTTATGCAACTGTAATAGCTAGTGGCCATATCTTGCATGCCAGAAATTTCTGGGGGCATTTTTCTATTTTCAGAGATGCCTAAGAAATAAGTTCTTGTCTAAATAATTGTATAACTTAGGCCCGATGGGGAATCAAAGTAGATCAAATTACCAAGTTAAATTGGGTTCTCTAACCTGCAGTCCACATAGGGCGATTTCCTGGGTGGAAATAAAGTCCTATTCTCCTTGAGTTCAGTAGACATGGCTATATATTTTTACCAGGACAATTGTAGCTCTTTTCCACTTTGCACAGTCTCCTCCACCAAAGGTTTACTGCATGAAGAAAGATCATCTCCAAATTATCATAAATCTGTCAACATCCTATTTCAAAACAGAGGCTTCCCTGGATCTGCAGAGTTGTAGTATCTGGATTACCGTTTTTATCCTTTAATGGGGTGGACCTCGGGGTCAAGTTTTATTATCTGCATCTTAAAAATGTAGAGTTGGAGTTTCGCAGAAGGGGGTGGAGAGGTGGCCAGAGTCAGGGTGGAGCATTAACCCCACGACCTCTGAGACTGACACATCTCAGGCAGTCGGGGAGTGGGGGGACGACTGTTTGGTGCAGGGAGGGAGGTCAGACTCCCTAGTGTTTCATTCTAAGCTTTGAGAGGTTAAACTCAGGCTTACCTTTGCCCTCCTAACCTGCCAAGGCCACCCCACAGCAGAGACCCCCTTTAGGCTCTTGCACTTCCTCTTTTGGGATCTCAGCTCTCACTTTCAGGTACTAATATATGTACGTTGGAGTCATGGGTGACCTCATCCCATGCCTGGCCATCAAGAATCAGCTGTCAATAACTCAATCGCCTACGCTTCTGTGTGAATGTCACTTAATGGGAAAGTCTAATCTTTTGTCAGGAAAAGATGAGCTTCATGCCCCGGGAGAGAGACGCAAGTCATCAGCAGCCACAATCAAAGACTTTCCCGAAGGCTGTGCCCAGCTTGCTTCCTTCTCTCCACATCTGTTCAGAATCTATGCTTCTTATGCAATAGGATTTTAGAATCTAAATGGTTATTAAAAATACTATTGTTATTCCTGACTTTGCTGAGATGCAGAACTAGTAGATGGCCATATTAGATAATGACACATTCGGCAGCAGAATTAGAATTCAAACTGGGACCAATTGGTTTTGAAACAACCAAATGTGAGTTGGGCATTACTTTTTTCTCTTGAGAAATCTGTCTACCCAGAGGCAGACTATTTATGTGTGTATGGATATATTTATTTATTTTTCCCCAATCATACAAGCTTAATAGATACACTGTGCCCTCCCTCCCTCCCTTTACCCTTCCCCAGTTCCCCTTTCACCCTCCCCTCTTTTCCCCTTTTGCCCGCCTCCCTTCTCCCAATGCCTCCCCCTCCCATCCTGAAGCATCCTATTATGCGAATGCCAAACTTCCCTCTGTGTCGTCCACCCTAGTGAGGTATAAGGACTCATTGGCATTGCCCAGATCCTTTCTTGGGTTCCCCTTTAGCATGGGAACACTATTGTGACTGTTAATCCCTTGTCTCTAAGGATCCTAGTGCCTGTGATCCATGCTAGACTTTGGGGGGGCTTATTGACATGTCAGTCATTGTGCAGGTCGTGCAAAATCTGATTATGGATACTGTGGCCCTAACTTGTGTGGAGTATCTTGCACATCGTTGCTCCTCCCCATCTTTAGGGTCTTACAATCTCGCCGCCCCTCTTCTGCAAATTTCCCTGAGCTTTAGGATGGGGAGAGATTTGGTTGGTCTGATTCCAGGTGATTAATGTAAGGTCTCTGGTGTTCTGAATAATGGTTTGTTGTTGTTTTCAGTCTTGCTGTTCCTACACCGCACTTGGCTCCATCCTGATTGGTATTGGAGGTCACCTCCTAACCAGAGATAAAAGGCTGTTTAAATGGAATCTTACTATAAGAGGAGATTCAAAGGTAGATAGAATAGGAATAGTAGGCTGCAATGAGGGGGGTCAGTCTCCCATTTGCAGGATGGTTATCATCTATCGAGGCAGACATTTTTACTCTTGTAAATCTTCAGATCTTGTAGTGCAATAAATGTGGTGGGGCTTTTGAGACAATACAAAGGGACGATGGGATTGGGAGAAGACTCTGGATTATTGCCGTTTTTCCCGTCTTGTTGCTGCTGCTGAAATACATGGAAGTGGGAAAAAAACGTTTGGCAGACAGTTTGGGCTTTGAGTCCTTAGGTACATGTCTGCTTATGTGATCTTGGCAGCTTCTAGAATCTCAGTGATCAGCTACTAAACAAGCATGAAGAATAGGCAGGTACTCTCTGAGCCACTCCATGGGCTTTCTAGACCTAAAACGTGGAAAGACAAGACCTGGATGTGGTAACCAGAGTGAGCACAGGATTAGAGTCATGAGAGGCGGTAGATATTTCAGGGACAGCAAGTGGGCCAGTATGGTTAAGAGGAATAGCAGGTGGTGGTAAGTTTGCGTTAAGGAGGGTTGATAGTTATTTTCTTAACACGGTAAGATATGTACATCAGGAACAAGGAAAGAAGCCTCACTCATAATTAATAGTTGCTTTGGAAGGACCAGACAGCAGCATCAATGTGTCTCCTGGTTGCGGAAGCCTTTTCCAGACACAGCCTTAGGAGCAGTCCAGTTCCTTATCGAAAGAAGTGACTCTTCAGTGATTGGATTTTTGGTATCCCTGACAAGCAAGTGGAGGGAAAAGTTCTGGACAAGAGCTTTCTGAGATAGTCCTTCAGTCTTACTTTGATTTCTTTCTACTGTGTGCTCATTGAAGTACTCTGAAACCAGCTTCTTTATAACCCTTTCATGCATCATTTTTCCTGATTGGCTGGACAAGATAGTCCTGAGATAGGAGTCAGACAATGAGAAGGTCACAAGACAGGTCAATATCACAAGACCCTTGCATTTTTTTTTTTAATAAAATAGATACAATGCTATCTAGTCTGTCCATTTCACAAATTTCTTTCAAGGGACAAATGAAAGAATCTATGCGACTGTGTTTTACCATGGAAAGAAAGTTATTGGTAGGTTCTGCTCCAGACCCCCTCAAAACCACGTGTCTTCAGTCTCCTGTGAGCTCATGGGGCTATATTCACCCTATAAATTCTCAGGCTTTTCCTCTGATACCCAAGGCCCACATCACAGAACCCCGAAACCAGAAAGCGTGGCTTCCAGCGTAAGCGTCAGCTTGGAATCGCCTTCCCAGAGCAGGTACAATGAAAAAGCCCGGGGCTGTGGAATTTTTAAAAGGGAATCAACACCAGCATCTCTGAAATAAATTGATTTGGTTGAAACTCTTCCAAAGAAATTACCTTAATTCTGAGACTAAATATGTGGCGCTCCAGCCCAAATGGACTTTTCTTGGCCAATCCCCTGAGAAGTAAACATTGGAGTTTAATAGGGAAAGGGCAGTAGAAATTACAGTTTTAGCTCACTGATGTCACCCCTTGCTTTTCCAGCCAAAGAACAAGAAAATCCAACACTTCCTTCACGCATAGAGGCATGGGATGGAAACGACTCAAATGTGTTTGCGGTTTCTATATATTTTTCTCTTAAAGCAAAACACAGGAATTGAAGAAGATACTTTTTTTCCCCCAAAATCTTGACAGAGACACACGTGTGTTTTTTTTTGGAGGGCATCCCACCGGGGGAATCTTGACTGTCTGGTCAAAAAAAAAAAAAATCCAAAACAAACAAAAAAGCTGTCTTTTTATTCCTTGATTTTAAAATGAGAGGATCACAGAGGCTTTAAGCCATAGAATAATCTAATGTTAAACCCAGCTTCAAAGTCAGGTCCTGAGTTAGGTCTTGGTTTCTGTTGCAGTCCACTTGCATGATTGCTGATAAATGACCAGAACACAGCTTAAGGGAACAAGGAGTTTACTTTCTTACAATAGTCCGGTTACAGTTCATAGTCCAGCTTGACAGGAGAGCACACACCAACACCAGGGCCGAGGGAACTGGCCACCATAACGGCTGAGAGATGGACAATCCTTACTTGCCAGACCAGCATGTCTGGCCAAGTGAACAGAAGGATGCCAACTCTCTCAACCAGCTCTCTGTGATTTATCCAGGGCCTAATCCCACCCACCATGGGCTGGGTCTTCCCCAGCAGCTAGACAATCTCCTTCAGGTGTGCTCTGGGCTTAACTCAAACATCAACTCTCTACAACTGTGGCCAGAGCACAAACCCTCAAGAGTCAAGTTGACACCTGTGCTTAACTATGACAGTTTGGTTGAGCTGTGCCCTGAGAGGCAAATGTGCATTTTATCGGTAAGGAAAGGAGAAAAAGCAAGATTCAGAGTATGTTAACTTCTCCCAGAGCAATGAGGCTTCCACAAGGAAGGTTCTACTAAAATATAGATCTTTTTGATATCAACAGTCTCTTTATCGTGTTTGAAAATAATAAATCACTCCTTAATGTCAAAGATGCATTCTTGAGACATGGCTTCAAAAATTGTGCATTATTCAATAACTACTCCACATAATTAAATGTTAGGGAGGGAGCACCTCATGTTATGCAAGGAAGGCACTGGTTCACAGACAACTTCCAAGGGCAACTACTAGAATCAAGAATTTCAGAGTCTTTATTAGACAAGCAAATCAAAGGGGTCATTTCGAGTGGACTAGTAGTTACAATTTTGGTTCTGTGTACAAAATCCTCGGGTGAGTTCAATTTGATTTCCACCAACCTGAGTGAGATATGCAATCTCTGTCCCAGAGGAGAGAGGGAGCCTGAAATAGTATGTCCGCCGTCCCCAGCACCCACTGAGTATCGAACCAGCATTGAATGAAGATGGTTAAATATTCAGCTGATGGTAGGATGGTTATGAGAGTACAGAAAAAGGGACCATAAATCTCCTGGAGGGTGTAGAAAGGAACAGGGCGAAGGAAACTTCAAGGAAGGTAAGTGATCTGAATCTTAAAGGGGGACACAGTGGAAGAAATGGCCATCCCTTTGTCTATGTAAATTTCAGGTTGTGCAGGTCTAGTACATTAAAAGGGAGATACCAGCACGTTCAGTAAGTGCCTACACTTTCTCGAAGTGGAACGTGTCCTTTTGATGCCCAGCAGGGCGCTGGCTCTACCAGTTGGCTTTGTGTCAAAAGACCTGTCTTCTTGCGGAGCTTTAAGCTTCTCTCACTGGGTGGAGCCCCCGTCTCCTGGATGGCTTCACCTGACTCCCTGTACTGTCCTCACTCAGGACCCTGGTGGGACAGGCTGTTGGCCCCACCCTGAGTTTCCAAAAGAGAACTGCAATGGCAGCTTGGGCCATGGCTGACCAGTGCGCCTGGTGACCCCTTCAGATGTGAACAGATACATCTGTCTTTGCAAAGAGCTACCCGGACTGTCAGAGGCTCCGTGTTGTTCCTTGGGCTGAGAGTTTGCCTTCCGTCCCTTCCTCCCAAGCTTGGGGTCATGACTCTCCAATTCATAGAGCAGAAGGAAGATTCTCTGTCTATGTGCCTCAACTGGGGTGAGGGCAGGGTTAAGTGATGATGTCATCACCACTTTTTTATATGGGGAAAACAGGGGTCAATGTGAAAGCGCCCGTCGTCCATCCTCACACCACTAGTCTTGTCCTCTCTGATTTAAACCTGCTCGAGTTCTCTGTCTGCACGCTGTCACCTCTCACATGCGTGCACACTTTGCCAGAAGCCGCCTCTCTTCCTGTGCCATCTCTATTCTTATCAGGACCCTATTGCCAGCCTGCTTTTCTAAGGCGAATACCTCTCTGGTGACATGAGTCCTTTCCTCAAAACCTGAAGCCAGCTGGCTGTCATTAGGATGCGCTAACACCGTCTCTTGCCATAAGATATGTTTACTATCTCTTGAGAACCTGGCACTGAGCAGGGATGGGGGCATCTAAAGCTCATGTCCCATATTGGTGTCCAGATATGTCTTTAAAGTAGACATCCAGCCAGCGTCTAAAATCCCCGCCCACCCCCTGCCTTAATCTGCATCCATGTTTGCAAGAGAGATGTTAGCAAGGCAAACTTCTGAAGAAGTCATGCTGCCCCTCCCCCATCTCTTACTCTCTGCTGGAAAATGAGGATTTGATGTCCTCCTTAACATCAGAGCCACTGACAGAAGGAAGGTGGGCTCCGCGGATGCTACTTGGACTCAAGCACTTGCGGATGAAGAGACATTATGTTGGTCTGTTTTGTGATGGAGACATAGTTGGTCATGTATCCTCTTAAGCCATAGGTGGGCTGGAGTTTATTTTTGGTTTTAGCCAGATTACCTGGCAGTCGGGCGGAAGTTACTTTACTAAGGTTACTCTTCGTGGCTCTTGCTGTGGGCCCCTGCGTGTTGAGGTTACACTTGGTGGTCCTCCGACAGGCCTCTTCCCCATCTCTGTGCGTCTTGCAGGTTGGGTGCCGCTTCTCTGCCACTCACTGCTTGTTGGTCCTCTCTCAGGGCGTAAGGGGAGTCCTTCCCTGCCCCACCTGTTTCCTGTGGCTCTGGAGGGCACGGCTTTCCTTCTAACTCCCCACACGCTTCGTCTGCTCTCTTCTCCCTCATCGTTCCGTGGCTCACAGCCAGGAATTCACGCCTCTTTTTCCTGAGACCAACTGGAAGTTCCTGGACTGCAGAGGAGGTAATCTGTTTTACTTTGGCAGCTTTTGTGACCCCATGGTCCTCTTTGTTTGGCACCTTGCATTTAAAGTCACCTGACTTTTGTGGAATGGAGGATTGAAAAAAGGGGGTGCGTAGCCAATACAGGAGCCTCAGGGAGGAGCTCTTGTAGCAGGGACTGTCCTGCCCGCTTGTCCCCATGTCCCTCATCATCTCCGCTCACATATGGCATGGTGGTGAAGGAAATAGTACACAGTTAATCCTGCGTGTCACCTTGACACACCTGGCATTAACTAAGATGAGATGAGACCACCTGAAGAGATTATCTGGATCAATACATTCACAATACAAAGATCCAAGGGGAACCTCCCAGTAATGGACCAGATAAAAGGAACCATAGAGACTGTGCAGAAGGAATCCTCCAGCCTTCAGCCATTACCCACTAGCCTATTGGAAGTCTGCAGTGACACAGCCTGCCACCAGCCATGTCTTTTCTTGCACCATGAAAGACTATTTCTCCCCTCTGCAACCATAAGATGAATAAGTTTCCTTTTTCTCCCTTAAGTTATTTGACTTTGGGCTTTCTTTCACAGCAATATGTTAAGAGTAACCATTACACACAAGCACCATCATTTTCCACAAGCCACGACTGTGGGCATGGCCCTTCGTGCCGCATCCAAGAAATGGGTGATAAATTCTTTTATTAGGGATGTGTGAGGAGTACATGAAGCTGCATTTGTGAAGTTCTTAGAACAGTAATGGGTCGTTATAAGTCTGGACCGTGTCTGCATCTCATGGCATGCTGATGTACCACCCTTCCCTTTCTGAACATACCTGCTCCTGGCCCTCCTCATACTCGAGGAATCGGGGATGAGGTCAACAGAGACTGGAGGGTGGCTGTTCCCTGCGTGTCACAGCTGTGAGTCCAGGGCAGCTGACCCTATGTGAGATGATGACCAGCCAGGCAGAGATGTGGCCAGTGAGCTGTGTATACTGCTAATTCAGGACTGAAAGAAGCGGCTCTGTAACAGGAGTTCTGCACTCCCAACGAGCTGGGATTTTGTTTGGGAATATAGTTCAGAGGAATCAGCAATTCGTCACAGAATTGAAAACGCCCTGAATCAATGTTCAGAATTTAGATGCATCTTACAACTTTAGATCTAAGGTTTGCTATGGCTCATCATTTAACAGAGGAGGAAGCCAGCCTGAAGGAAAGTGACTTGTCCCTGACGCCACAGGTGATTATTTATAGATCAAAGATCTTGCTTAGATAACACAATGCCACCCTTAGATGAATCCCATAAGGCTCTTCGTACCTCATTTTTCCCATCCAAGAACCTTCAGGAGAATCCCACTCCCTTCCAGATCAAGATAAAAAATCTTGGATTAAAGTCATTCCGGTCTGATGTCATTTCCTTATCCAGAATGCACTAGTGGCCTAAACTGTCTTACATTGTTTGTGATAATATAAGCGTGCACGAAACTCTCAGAAAGCATTGCACAATGCACAGAGCAGCCATAAACACGCTCATGTGCTTTCATCTTATAGCTCTAATTCTAGAATCTTCTTGGGGGATGGTTTCCTTTTTCAAAAGTTTTAATTGGGATTTATTTTACCCTTGTGGAATTTTATATGTGAACACAGTGAATTTAGGTCCGTTTCACTCATTGTGATCCAGTCCCATTCCCACTCATTTTCCCACCACAAATCTTTCCGACCAGTTACCCACCCACTTTCCTGTCCTTTTGCATCCGTGTGGCCCACCGAGTTTCGGCTGCACTAATCTAGTGTTTGCTAGAGCACTGTTGATACATCAGTGGGTACCATGAGGAAAGCCCTTCTCTGCCATAACTGAATCCTACATTAACCCGCCATAGTCTCTCCAGGAGGAACTGGTGCCTCTGAAGATCTTGCCTCTTCCATGGTGAACTGCTGGTAGGTCAAATACTGTGCACATCTGTGGAAGCCCACCCAGATGTGCTGAGTGCCTTGGTGTATGCTGCCTAGTAGCATTCTTTCCCACCCCACATTCTTGCAATCACCTCCCTAGAGAAAATTGCTTACAGAGGAACTTACGTGTATTCAAAAATTATTCATTTATATCTGCAAACTGGAAAAAATCTAACTGTTGGCCACTGAAGGACTTTTGAAAGACATTGTGGTATGTCTATTAGATGAATTACTGCGTGACTATTTAAGTGGTTAGTATAAAATATGAAATAGCACAGAACTTTATCATAAGGTATAATGCCAAATTAAAAGATGATATGAAAAGTTCATGTAGGAGTAAAGAAAAGACACTAGATAAATTTAAGTAACTGCTGTGTGAAATGATTTTTTGATTATACAAAATTTATGTGACAGTCAACATTATTTTCTCAATAACTAAGAACCTTATATTCCATTTAGAATGGAGATTTTATCATTAAAAACTTTCTTTTGAATGTGTGTGTGTGTGTGTGTGTGTGTGTGTGTGTGTGTACAAGAGGGCATTAAAGTGTGTGTGTGCCTGTGAGGGTAACATTAGGAAGCATCCTGGATTGTTCTGCCTCCTTATTGCATTGCTTTGAGGTTTCCTAGGCTCCACCTTCCAGGGCTGAAATTTCAGACCACTATCATTATCTGCTTGACATTTTTATGCGGAATCTGAACTCAGCTCCTTTGGCCTTGTGAGGCCAAGGCTTGAATCCCTGAGCCATCTCCCCAGCCCTCATCAGAAAACATACGAGCTCTTCATGACCTTCTACAGGACCCAGGAAAAGCCCTTAGCCGAGCATTCACGTCTTACCTTAGTTTCTCTTTCTATTCTCAGCTTGCTTTTTAAAACCACTGTTATTTGGATTCTTCTGTCGACAGACTGATCCATGTTTGTGTCCTAGGCAGAAAGAGAGGTGGGAAAGTCAAAGTCAGTGAGGAGCAAGTGGTAGATCTTGAGGTCTCCCTCTCCTGAGTGACCCCCCCTTGGTCAGTATTAGGAGGCTTGGTGCATGTGGCTTTCCTCTCAGAACCTCTGTCCCCTCATCTGTAGAGCGAGAAGTGACAATGCTCACCTTCAGGAGTCCTGGGGGTTAAACGAAGTGAACACACCGTGTACCTGGCACATCCACGTTCCTTTGATGAAGTTGTTCTTTCTTTTTTCTGATGGAGCTTTGGGTTTCTTTCTTTTCACCACGGATTCTGGGTGAGAATCCTGCTACTCCTTTCATCCTCTCATCTCCCGAGCCCCACATGTGATGTCCGGATGTGCTGCATTCAATCACTTATTTACTCTTGTGAGACTGGTGCTCGAGGCTGGGGGCCCACACATGCTTGGCAAGTGCGTTGCCATCTAGTCACACCCCAGTTCTTTAGGATTTATTTCAACACAGGGCAACTCAAACAGTGGTTACTGGCTTGTGCTCCGTGTGAGGTGTAGGAATGGAGTAAACATGCATGTAGGCCCACCGTGGTTGAGGGGTAAACATGGGTCTAAGACAGGGCTTCTGTGCTCTGCTGTAAGAAACTCAGGGTTTGGGGAGGCTGGGAAAGGAGGTATGAGGGGAAGATGGACACACTATTTGTCAAAATAACTCAAAATAGGTATGTGAGGGAAGCTTCATTACATAAATTTATTTGACTCTTGTGGCTATTTGAATGTTTCTGTAATAACCAGTGTTCAACATTCCCATATAAATTTCATTTGTGAAGCAGCTGTATCCTGTCTTGTGGGATTTTTTTTTCCTATTCATTTTGCCTCTTCTGTTTTTCATACTTTCACAGTTGAATTTTATGATGGCTAATCTTTTTAATATGTTGTGTGTGTGTGTGTTTGTGCAAATATATCTCCACATGCTTATGCAATGTTCTCCCCTGTGAATCTTTGTAGATATGTTCCAAGAAGATGCTAGAAAACTCAAATTGTACCAAGCCCTATAGAAGCAATGCTTGTTTTTTGTATACATATGTATAATAATGTTTAATTTCTAAATTGGGCATTGGAGAAGATTAGCAGCAATAACATGGCAAGTAGAATGATTGCATAAATATACTTTAGTAAAGGCTATTTAAGATACTTGAAGTGTTACTTCTGGAATTTTCCATTTAATATATTGTAATTGTAGCTGAATTTTTAAAACTGAGTCCTTGGAAATTGAAGTTAAATACATGGGTGGGGTTGTTAACAAATGCACACACATACATGTATGCATGTGTGCTTACATATTTTGGCACACATGCACACATGTAGACACATACCCTCTCCAAAGAGAACGTGAGGGCCTACATCCTGGTTTACATTCCTGTGTGTTTCATGCAAACTTTTCGAAGGCATGAGACTGAGCAGCTATTACTTTGCAATGGATATAGAGCAGGTTTTCTGACTTGCCCATTGATATCCTTGTTAAAATCAAGCATCTTGAGTTCTTCCCTGGAGATTCCTTTTGCTTGGCCTAGGGTGGAATACAACCTATAGATCTGCCAAGAAACCTCCCCTTCTACGAATCAGAAGAGCACTTTGAATTTTACAATATCCTCTCTTAAAATATGTATGTATTTAGGATGGGAAAGTAAATTTAAACATTTCCTGAGGCTTACCAATCAACACCCCAATTTATATCCATTCATCCTTGGCTCAGAACAGAGAACAGAAACTTGGAGTTGGAATGGAAAAATTATCAAAGTGGGGGTCTCTGAAGCACAAGAGCAAACTGTGTTTTAAACAACATTGAATCTATCTGTTCATGTTGCCTATGGGCTCTGAAAATCCCTTCAAAATTCATTGTTAGTATGATTCAGCAATGTGCAATAGGTATCCATAAAACATTTTCAACCTAAGAAATAAGTACTCTGGGAGGGACTTGATTTGTTGTGGAAATAACAGTGTGGTAGGGTCCATGCATCTGTTATCTGTGTGTTAGGAGCTATGCCGAGCCTCCGTCTTAGGCAGAATAAGGAGCCAAGTTGTCTAGGGGTCAAGTAACATGCACAGGTCAAACTGCTTGGCCAGTGTGACCTGAATCTGTTTGGTTTCAAAGACTATCTTCCCATGATGCCATTCTGTTTCTCTGTTTCCTTTGTAGCTAGCAAAGGCCAGAAGGCTGTGGATTCTCAGCGCACACTTGCTAAATGATGGAGTCAGTATTTCTCAGGGTGAACTTCTTATTTACTCCTACCCCAGTGTCAGATGCTAGACTATTCAAAGCAGGATGCAGGAGATTTAAAAGAAAAGTCTAGGCAAAAAAAAAAAAAAAAAGAGAGAGAGAGAGAGATTGAATGAAAGGCAGGAAAAGCAAAACAAACAAAATAAAGATTTAGAGAGGAAGAGTGAACGATCGGGGCTATTAAGCACAGAGAGGAAAAGAGTCGAAGACAGGTCTCTAAATGATTCTCTGTTTTATGAAGCGGGGAGAGCGTAGCGGGAGAGGATGCGCAGCTGGTGGAACAAGTGGAACTCAGGCGACCACTGCAGCGGCCAGGGACTTACCACGCGAATGGCTGTGTTTATGGAATGACTGATCATGGGGTTTTGGATGCCGACCAGTGCTGACTGCTGGAAAACACACAGGGAAGGAAAGAACTGCAAACCTCGCTGAGAGCTCAGTTCACGACACCTCGTGCCTTTGCCTGTCCCATGCATCCATCATCGGTGTCCTTCCAACCTGTCCTTCCATGCATCGATCTTGTCGATCGCAACCACTGCAAATACCATTATTTGAACAGCATCACATTTTTTCTGTGTGTATAGAGTCCTGAGTCTCGGTGGATAATCTGACATCACAGACCATGATGGATTGTCTCAGACCATATGCCCTGAAAGACACACATACCATACTTAAGCCAAAGATTATGTCACATGCACTCTGGTCTCTCCGTTGAAGTTGCTGTCTGCCAATAGGTCGGATTCCAAACGAAAGCACAGAAGGCAACAGAAAGTCAGAACACACAGCTGTATCCTGGGAGCATAGACTGGCTGCACTAGTCCGCAGTGGCGATGGATGAGTTGGCAGGAAGATTCTACCCTTTCCCATCCTGTTCTGTTCTCCTAGGTCTTCCTGTTTAAATTTCCTATTTTTCCTTTTTTTTTTTTTTTTTTTTTTTTTGCAATCAAGCAAAATGAATCTTTCATTTTAGAAACTTCATTCTAACTACTTTAAGTAAGTAGTTAAACAAGGGATGCGTTTTTAAGTTGACTCTGCATGCAAAATACAAGTGGCCGCAGCAGAAAGTTGCTACCCAGAGAGAGGTGTTTAACATGTTTGGTTATCAAATGCTTCAGTTGTTACTGGTATTACAAAATTCTCTTGGGTTCCCTGAAACCTGGAGTACACAGTTGAAGCTCTTTCTATTGCAGAAAACAAAATGATGTCACAGAAGAAAATTCTAAGTTGACTTCCAAAATGGAGCTACATGGGATCTGTCATTTCTTTTCTCCCAAATATTGGGTCTTACTGGGCAACATGTTGTAAAGCCACCAGCTACTCAAGATCAAGGCAAATATTTAGTGCAGGTATCATGTCTGCTGAAATTCAGCCATCTTTCGAAGCCTCCCGTAGGAATCTCTTCTTGGAACGGTCTCTGACTCTTCTCCTTTTCCGAAGTGCTCTGTACTTAGAATGCTGGCTGCTGGCTCAAAGACCCCTTTGCCGTTCTATAGTGCGTTTCCGTATCCTGGCCCCCTCGGGCCTTGCAGAGCGCTTCGAACTCCTGGTACATCTCTTGGTGTTTGGCGAAAGCCAATATTTGTTTCAGAGAGCATTTGCGGGCCACAGAAACCCCTTCCAGTGATTAGGGTGGCAATAATTACCCTGCTCCCGACTACCTGCAACTGGGAAGCATCCCAGTGGTGCTGCAGCTGGATCTGGAAGCCAGCTGTGGTGGCACTTCTTTTTTTCTTAATTTCTGATCAATGCACATGAGCCTCCAAAGGAATATGAGGCTTCCTAGTGCAGAAACACAGGTGACCGTACCGCTCTGCTCGGGCAGCAACCATCTCTGATGTGTATTTATTTCAGCCCGTCCCAGGTAAACAGGGCAAGCCTGGTCATAGGCTCCAGATAGGCGGAGAAAGCTGCTTCCTCTGTGATTGGCCTGATTGGACTGGTGGATTCTGAAAAATGCACTTTCTTTGTCTCAATCACTTCCTCCTGTTTTTTTCCCCCCTCAAAGAAGAACACATTACCTTTTGAATTATACCAGGCCCAGCCCTCCCATTTGTGCTGTGGGAGAGTCTCATTGTTCTTAATTGATTGTTCATGCTCTTACTGCAGCAACGGTGTGCACGTTTATCATTGCCAACTAACTTTAAAACCCACAAAGTCTTAAGTGGAATTTTAAATAGTTCCTACAATTGTTTCACAATAGCATATGGATTAACAAATAGCCCAGAGTAGAGGATGCTCACAGAGATATTTGCAGGAGAGAAAAAAAAAAGTACAAATGAAATATAGTTTGGCCAGGTTTAATACACATAGAATATACTTTAATACTTTCATATGGTCTGAATAATATCCCCATATTGATTTTTTCCTTGTTTCTACCAACTCCACAGCAAATGTACGACAATGGCGCATTGATTTATTGCGAGTGTAGCAATGGGTTTATAACGGCATGAATCATGGCGATTGCTCAATTCACCACATGCCTTAATAAAAGTTTCACTTTAATAAAACCGAGCTAAGGCAAATATGCCCAGAGGCTGGGCTGACATTCCTCATACATTACCCTGCCTCAGGAAATTATTGCTATATATTTTACAGCAGCTACAGTAGGCTAGGGGATCGGGATTAAAATGTACTAACTACTGTGATATTTAACAGAACTCCTGCGTTCCCAGTTAACCCTCTCAGGCACAAAACGAACTGGGCAATTAAGACATAGCACAGTGTTAGGACAGAGCTGGAAGGCAGACAGTCGGGGCTCAGAGCCGGCCCCTCAGTCCTGTGTACAGTGGTGGTGGAACGGACTCTTCGGTTTCTCTCCTGACATTGGTATAAACCTCTAATGAGAAGGAAAACATACAGAGTATATGAGAAACCACAAACGTGAGACAGGCCAAAGACAGTGGTCAGTCACGGTAGGGACAGGGACCAAGAGACTCAGGGGCACAAACCCAAGTCCTGAGACCAATGCGGTAAGACCAGTTGTCACGACCGTTAAAAATAATGTGCTGGTATAAATGCCAGGGATGACTTTCCTTCTGGAAGGTTCAGGGTTTAGAGCTGAGAAGTCAATCATTCTCATGGTTGCACTGTGCTCTTCTACACCCTGGGTCATTTTCTTTTCTCCTGGTCAGAGTTGGAAACATCCTCACCGCATCTGCATTTTGTTAGAAAAACGTCAACCTAGGGTGTGAGAACTCAGGCCAAAGAGTTATCACCTGCTCCGTCGTGCTGTGGAAGAAATTAGGAGCGCTTGATCCAAGTACTGTCCAGTGTGGACTGTTGCTGTTTATTGGGCCCGAAGACCAGACGAACTTCTCTGGATTTTCTACCTGATACCAATCGCTTAGGCCTTTCTGTTGAATGTGGAATATCATAAGGAGCTGTGCGTGGACCAGGTGCAAAATATCCCCGAGGCTCCATTTCCTGATCTGTCGAATTGGCTGAAGTGGCGGATGTCAAATGGACAGAGCATGTGACCGACACTTACAAGCAGGTTCTGCACGTGTTCTTGTCAAAACACTTTCCCATCACTATACCTGCCTCCTTTCTAAGCAGCAGCCCAGGAGGAAGGCACTCATCTTCCCAGCATCCTTTGGGGGTTTCCTGGGCTGCTTCAGCTCCTGCGGAGTCTGCCTCACATTCATCTTACCAAGTCTCTTATATACATCTCAGTATTTGTCACCTCTCCCCACCCCCAGTTAGAGCCTTGTGGGAAACAAACACCTGATTTTTAGCTTTCCTCAGTTTTCTTCCCATTATGTCAGACATTGTTTCAGGTATCTAGAAAAGCGAGTTGATATGAATACATAAAGGTCAGCGGATCCATGATGTTTGGCCGGGTTTCGTCTCTGTGAAAATGACTTGATTATGTATATTGCAGATGAGTCAGGACTCAATGGACAATTCAAACCTGCTGTTTGTAAAGTAAAATAGTGTAGCAGCACATGCTTGCCAGTTATAGGCCAGTTATTATGTACTGGGTGCTATGCTAATTCTGTATACCTTATGTCCTTCATCCTTACAGTGACTCAATCACAGGGACTGGTGAGTTAGTCCAGCGGGTAAGGTACCCGCTCAGAAACCTGATGACTTGGGTTCAATTCCCACATTAGTGGGAAGAGAGAACTGATTTATGAAAATTGCCATCTGACTTCTACCCATGACCCATGGTATGCATGTGTGCTCTCTCTCTCCTCTCTCTCTGTCTCTCTCTGTCTCTATCAAATCAATAAAAAAGACTCAACAACAATATACATGGCCTCTTCCCATGTTACAGTCTAAAATATTAATATTAGAGAGAGGAAATAACTTTACAAACTTGTGTTAGCACTGACTGAGGTAGGAGTTCAACTTGTGTCTTTCTGATTCTAGATCCAGTGGTCTAGCTCCAGTTTGATAATGAGCACCCCAATAAGTACCCAGAGTAGTGACACCCACAAAAGAGAAAATGCCTGGATACGAAGCTTACAGTCTTATAGTGAACCAAATTCATTGTGAGTGGTTGTCCACTTAAGGCTAATCCCCTGGTCTGTGCTCTGAGGTTTTTACACACTTTCACCTCAACAGGAGCAGCTGAAATGAAATCCACCATCATCCTCCAGAAACCAAGCTGTCAGGAGGAATGAAAAATCCAGGGGCAACTGAAGTCTTACCATTCATTAATGGGTTTATCGGGAACTCTCTTGACATGGTGCTCTAACGACGACATTTAAGAAAATCCCAAATTTGAAAATAAATAAGTTGGCTGACATACAGACAGTTTACATATGAGTTTAATAAAATAGATTTTTCTTTTCTGAAATCTTTGCTAATCTCTGAAATATATCAACGGCAACCCAGGAACATTGTATCCCAAGTTGTGATTCATGAAATGAAACGGAAATGTATTATGTAATTCAATTGGGAGAGTCCAGCCCAGAGCTCATTAAGGCGGTTGCTGGTGATGTGGACTGTACTCTGTGGGCTCTGTGGTTTGGGCACACGTCTCTCAATCTTTACCTCCCTTTCCTCTGAGAACATTTTAACCAAATATCGTCACCCTTTTCAAAATAGAGTTCTTGAGAATGTGGCCGCAGATGAGGATAATTCAGGAGGAATCTTAGGATTCCTCCTCTCTCCTCGTACTTGACCATTAACTCCTCAGCCAATGAGTCAGGTGCAGGACTGGCTCATATCTTGCTGTATCTTCTCTGTTCTGTCAGGTGCAGCCTGCCACGTGGGCAGTCATTCAAGGAGATCAGAGTCCAGTGCAGTGAAGGAACTTCCCCAAGGTCATAGGCTCTATGCGAGAGCTATGAGTAGCTCTGAAATCTCAACTTTTAAAACAATGTCGTTTTTTTCAATGTATTTTACAGTCACAATTTGATTGTAAAGTATAAAGGAATCACTGTTTCAGGAAACACCTCGGTTGATAAAGTGCTTGCTGAACAAAATGGGGACCTGAGGTGGGATCCCTAGCACCCACATGAAAAGCTGGACATGGGCACATGCCTGTGATCCTGGCCCCAAGGAGGAGGGGACAGGAGGACCCTGATCAGCAATTCTAGACAAAGCAGCAAGTCAGTGACAGACCCTGTCTCCAAATTAAAATAGAGGGCTGAAGAAATGGCTCAATGCATAAACGAACTTGCTGTCAAGACTGACAGCCTAAGTTTCATCTATGGGACACACGTGGCTGAAGGAGATAACAGACTCGCTCAAGCTGTCCTCTGTCACATTATAAAAAAGTTATCATTATCCGGGGCTGGAGAGATGGCTCAGGGGTTAAGCCTCCGCCTTGCAGGCGGAACGTCCTGAGTTCGGATCCCAGATCCCACGTATAGACGCCAGGCGGAAGCGGGACGGCCTGCGTTTCTGGTCCTGGTAGGGCGGAGCCTGTGAATCCCGGGGCAGAGTAAACAAGGAGGAGGTGGAGGCGTCCATGGTGGTTCCCGAATTCGTCTGTGGTTCTACACACACAGACACACAAACGCGCACATACATACTACACATGCACAATAGAATAAATAATAATAAAAAAAATTAAAAAAAGTTATCATTATCCTCATGCTGACTTTCAGAATGCTTTATTCTAACCTTGTGGATCATAGCTATTCCCTGTTCTTATCCATCTCTCTTCAATCTTGCCAGCCACTAATCTAATCATCTGTCTCTTTACCTGCTGTGGCAAATCCGTGTAGTTCAGCAAATGAAGTCATGTTACATGCGCCTTCATGTAACTAGTTTCTCTCATTTAATGTTTCCAAGGCTCATCCATACATTAGTGTGAAATTGGTATTTATTTCCTTTGGGGGTTGAATAGCTATCCCCTGTGCACACATGCCACAGTTTTTGTAGGCATTCATCCCTTGATGAACACTCATTTATTTCCAGTATATGAATGCTAATGAATAATGATGCTATAAGTACTCACAAACAAGTTTTTAAATATTTTCCCCAATTCTTTTGGTTTTGCCTATGAGTAAAGTTCCTGGGACACATCATCATTCTATGTTTAATTTGCACCACCTTACATTCCCATTGGCTGTGTATAAGAGTTTTAACCTTTCCACTTTCTCATCAATACTCAGTAATTTTTGATTTTGATTTGTTCATTAGAGGCATTCTAAATAAACTTCTAGTACATTGTGGTTTTGGTATGCATTTCTCTAACGTTAAGTAATGATTAGCATGTTTTTACTAGTTTATTAGCCATTTTAATGTATTTAAATAAGATCAATGAATTTTTGGTAAAGGCACCATATCTGGTAATATGGAGGTTCAAGGCTGATATCAGGAAGCATCCACAGTCACTCTTCCACCTTGTTCTTCTGAGGCTGTGTCTTTTCCATCTGCCTGTAGTTCTAGTCTGAGTAGCTAGCTTGCTCTGAGGATTTCTAGGCTCTGCTCTGAAATTGCAAGCTGGCTATCACCTTGGCCAGCATTTTACGTGGGGTCCTGGGGGGGTCTAAGCTCCATTTATTCTGCTTGAGCAGCAAGTGATTTAACTGCTGAGCCATCTTCCCAGCCCTGTAATTTACTAAAGTGTTCGATCACGCAAATGAAGTGTTCTGTGCCATGTTCCTGTCTGCAGACCAAAGTCACCTGACTCACTGTCACCACCTGACAAAATAGTGCCACTTAACTATCACGCCTCCCTGGTTTATTTTGATATTATTAGTAGAAACCCCATGTTCCTTGGCTTATAATTTCCTATGCTGTGGGAAACTCAAACTATGATTTCAGCTCTGGAAGAGCTTGTGTTTTATCTTGGAGGAAGAAAAAGAAAACCAAACAAGTAGCAGCCTGGCTGTATCACTCTTATCCTTGTGTGACTGAGGCAGATAGTGCTGTTCAGTATCTGTCATTCCATACCCCCTTCTGCAGTGTGACTTCATTGCTTCTCCAGTAAGGGGTGGAGTTCAGCGTCCGTCTTGAATCTGGTCTGGCCCCATGACTAATTGGGGACCATAGACTGTGCGGTAGTGATGTTGCATGACCTGGGAGGAAGAGGAGCAGAAGGCTTCAAGCTGTTCTCTTCATTTCTTTGGGCTCTCTGGATGTTTCCAGCAACGTCCTATAGGAATTCAGTGGTCATGGTCATGGTCATGCGAGAAGCGCATGACACATGGGAAGGATAAGGTTGGCTGCTCTAGCTGTCAGGCTCAGATGGTGCCAGATGTGGCAGCACCTGTCCCCAAGTGCCAGGCGTAGGGGGAAAGGAGACCCCAGATCACCTAGGCACCCACCACTTCAGTCATTTGGTTAGTGACGAGACGTTGTGGGAGAGGCCCCCGTTGTGCTTAGCTCACTTGATCCATGGGTGAAATCGAGCAGTCACTGATTTAGAATGGTTTGTTCTGCTTTAGTTCCTTTTGGGAAGCGGGGATGTTACTCTCTGTCCCTTAAAGGAGGGACATGAAAGTTAAATAAGAAAATTCATGCATGGCAGTGATCGTCCTTGAGGCCTAGTAAGGCTGAAAGACACCAAGGAAATTAAGGAAGGTTGTCATGGCTCTGGAGTTGTCGACAAGGCTCCAGCAGGTAAATCTGTTCTTAACCTGTTGCAGAGTCAGTGTAAGAAGACGGCAAAGGTGGAAGAAGAGACTTTTGCATAAGTTCTCAACGTAAAACCTGCTGATCTGATTGACTTATTCCTCTATTGAATGAATCCAAATAAACCTACTAGATGATTAAATAGCTACTTCGTGCTAGACAGGGACTATGGAAGAACCTACAGATCCAACAGTGGCAGGTAATAGCTCTTATGGAGAGACAAGTCAGTGGACGTAGTCTCTCAATAGAGTGTGGTAATTGTTTCTTCATGTCTCAGTTCCAAGACAGGCCGATGTTTGATCTCAGAGATCAAAGACCATGATCGTCCCAGATGAGAGCTTCAGGGTGGTGAAGAGTGTGCATTCGAGGTAAGGGAGGCTGGAATAGCATTCCAGACAGATAAGTAGCATAGGTGTGAAGAAACTCGGGTAGCTGAGGAGGGTTTGGAGATGTGATGGATGCTCTCTGTGATGGGAACTGACAAATCACACTGGGAAAGACAGTGATTTGAGTCTGGTGGCAAGCAAAGATTAAATTCTAAAGAGCCAGGCAGCATTAATGAAGGCATTTGCACTTCAGGCATGAAAGAGACTGGCCTTTTAAGAGCTTCTGATTAGAAATGAGCATTCGTGCGTGGATGCTCACGCACAGATAAGAAGCTGCTGATTACCCATAACAAGGCTACAGTTTGGCAATCCCCCAGCACACAAAACTAATTATGTTCATTACATTTAAACTGAGTGTTTGACTCTGTCTGCCCTGGGGGAGGGAAGGGCGACAGGTTTGGCACAAGCACTTCCGCAGAGACTTGGTGGAAAGGCGGCATGGATGTCCCGTTTAGGAGACGGTCCTCCCGTGATTTCTTCGACGCACAGCAGCTCTTAGGAGGGACTAGGTAGAGTGTTAAGGGCTTTTGAAGCTACTGAGCTCTAGCTGAGGGGGTTTGTGTCAGCTTCACTCTGGAGATAAGCAGTTTCCCCCCCTGAAGTTTTTATCTTGGCTAGTGAATAGCAAGGTTGAAAAGGAGAAAAAGAAAATAAGAATGGACAGATGGATTCAGTTAGGGAGGGAAAAAAAAAAAAAAGAAGTTTCAGGAGGCTTGTTCTCCAAGGACTCAGGACAGGAATATGACCAGGCTGTTCTGAAGGTTCCATCTGCTGCCAGAGGTGGAGCATCTTCAGCAATAGTGAGAGGACTTGTTCTCTGCCGAGACAGAAGAGACATGACCGAGTACCCAGGGACGAAGGCTTCAGCCGATAGGTGACAGGCTTGATTTGGTGGAAAGAACTTCTGGAAATGGAAGCAGAGTTTCCTTGGATAGATGGGTCTGATGGACCGGAAGCAGAGGTTCTGATGGATGGCTTGATGGATGGGTTTATGGCAAGACAGGGGATCCAGCCAGGAGAGAGTAACTTTGGCCTCCTCTGATGGCTGGTGGCTTCTTGGAGATTTACTGGGGGGCTTCCTGAGGTGCCGCACCCCCACTTTTCTTCCTCAAGAATCGCCCTAGAAAGTGTCTGCTGGGCTGCAGGAACTCCCTAGGTACCCTTAGCACGGAGGCGGGCAAGCGGCTGCAGCGAGGCGCGGATGAGCCCCCCCAAAAGGCAGAGCTGCAGAAGCAAGCCCCCCGAGACGGACACAGGCATGGCGCTTAGCTGACTAATGGCAAATACAAGCGCCCCCCAAAGGGACCAGTTCTACTGGGAGAACATGGTATCATTTTTCCCTTTCAACTTTGGCTGCATGATATCGGCTATAAGAGTAATTGTGTTCATACGTCTCTCAGATCACTACAGAGCATTCTTGAAACAGCTCTGTTTTCTAGAACATTCCATGTTCGGGACCTTCATTTTTCTCACATTTTCCAGAGTTTTGATTCTCTCCCTGTAGAACTATGTGTAGAAGAGGGCACTTGAGCATATATTCCCGTGGAGGCCCAAGGTGGCTTCGGGAATCATCCTGGATTGCTCTACCTCCTTGTTGCTTGGCTCTGAAGTTGCCTAGATTCCGCTTTCCAGGGCCCTAAGAGCATATCGTCGACATTTCTGTGGGACTCGAGATTGGAACTCTCTCCTTTTGCTTGCGAGCAAGGGCTTCAGCCCTGAACCTTGCATCCAGCCTGCGGGTTCACTCTTGACTGCTTCGCCTGAATGATTTATCCAGGACTCTTTAGATACCTGATAGCTGGTGGGGCCCTTGGTCTGGCTGGGGCTCCGCTTTGCCTCCTGAAAGAAAGAAAGAAGCCTGAGCGAGTTCTCAGGCGACGCGGGGAGAGCTCGGTACCCCCTGGCATGTAAGCACCGTGGGATCTCAAACAAGTAAGCAATTCATCAAGTCTTGAGTCTTTCACATGCCATTAATGGAACTATGTCCTCTATTCTAAGAGTCTTACTAATGCAGGAAGAAATGGTTGACTTAGAGGCAGACGTCCAGGGAAAGCAACATTAACATTGGTAAGGTAACTTTTGTTTGGAAACCACACATTCGCGAAAAGGAGAAGCCATGCAATTTAAATGCGATCTCTTTGGGGGTCTGTTATTTTTTAAATTCAAAATGTCACATTGAATTCAGACATTCACAGTGGCACAAGTGCAAAGAGAACTCAAAGCTATTTTGACAGCATGAGTCTGAGGTATTTCTATGTGTTATTTGTGTGCAGTAAAGAGAGAATGAAAAATACAGTTCGGACTGGACTTGAGGTTACCAGCAAATTGTGGGTTACTCATTCCACTGAGCTCTGGCACTAAGAGAAGTTCCCACCTCAAATCTCGCCTTGTTTTTACTTTTCTTCCACAGGAATGACCCACGTGGAGTCGTGACAAGCACTATCAGGAATCTGTTGCTGCCCGGAAATGGCCCCAGAATGAAGATTGTTGATAATTTGGTCATGTTTGAAGACTGTTCTTTTCCATCTGAACTGTGAGAAAGTACTAGACTTTTCTGCTGATTCTCAAGATTCTTGGTCTTAATCCTGTTTCTGAAATTCCATCCTTTTAAGAATCTGTATGAAAGAGTAACCGAGAATTATAATGGGGGGGGAAGCCCAACAAAGCATTCTCCCTTTCTCCCTCCTTTCTTCCCTCCCTTCCTCTCCTCTTCTCCTTCCTCTTCCACCCCATCCTTCCCTCCTCTCTCTTTCTGTCTGTGTTTCCATTTCTCTTATATCTTGTCCACCATGGCTGGGGGGAGAGAGTAGAAAGAAACGAGACAGCTGTTCTTTAGGCAGCCTATGATGATGAAACTTACCTCCTAATGCAGGAGAGAGAGAGAGAGAGAGAGAGAGAGAGAGGGCTTCACCATCCTTTCTTCTTTTTGGGCATGATGGGAAGAAGGGGAGGTCTATATGTATTTTGAAAGTACAGATACTATAAAATAAAATGTCTTATAGTAAGTCAATCAAAAGGAATGTCACTAAGAACCTTTTGTGCCCTCGAGATCAGATAGGACCACACTAGCAAAAGAGATGGGGTGAACCCAGGCCCCAGGAGCATGGCCCATAAGTTCCTGATGTGCTTCTGTTTTCTTGTCAGCAAGTGGTGAGATTCCAGAGTCAGCAAAGAGTCTTCCGCTGCCTTCCTCCTCACTGCCTTCCTTCGCTTTTTATCTCTTCTTAGCTCTTGTGCTTAAACACTTGCTCCCAACCCCTGGCATGCCCACCCAGCCTCCCAAACCAATTCGAAGCATCAGGGTGGTGAGCTGCATCTTATAACCCATGTCTAACCCTGCATCCAGCACAGGACTGAGAATATTGTTTCACCAGTTGTTTGATAAATAAAAGTCGTTTGAAAAATTAGTGGCGAAAACTGGGCTAAAAAAGAATTTAATTACATAAACTTTTCAAGGGCACCAAAAATGAAATCATACTGGCCCAAACTGTCAATCATTTACCAAAAACATGTCACTGGAAACATATCTGATTTACATCTACATTCGAATGGTTCACATTTTTCTAGGAAGAGTGGTCATTTTCACTATGATATCCATATGCACACAACTATTTAACTAACCAACTAACTGCACTGGGAACTAAGTGAAAAATACAGAAGAAAACCTCTGTCAGTTTTCACAGCAGGCTGTATTCATTTGGCAAATCATTTTCTCTCTCAATAAATTGCTAATTTTCTTTCGACTCATTAAGGTACAATTGACAAAATACTATATATTTAAGACTATGAGATATGCATTTATTAAAACTATTCCCATGATTGGAATAATAATATATTTTCCATTATTATTTTCTAGGAGATGTGAGAATAGTGAAGATTATTCTTCTATCGGGTTTAAAATACACATTATATTAGTGTTAACTATAGTCACTACATTGTACTTTAGATTACCAGAACTAGTTCATAAGCAAAAGCCTATGGCCTCTGACCAATCTCTTTACTTCCTCTCATTCTCTAGTTCCTGATATTTACCATTTTATTTTGTTTTTATAACTTCAACTTGTCTTTTTTTTTTTTTTTGCCAAGAGTCCACATATAAATGAAATCATTCACCATTCTCTTTTGTGGGTCTAGTTCCTTTCATTTAGCATAGTATTTTGCCTGTTTATCCATGCAGGATTTTATTCACTTTAAAAATTGAGTAATAATCCACTGCCTATACCACCATTTCCTTATGCTCTTCTGCTGATAGACACTTAGACTGTTTTCTAAATTGACTGTTTTTTTTCGATAATGCTACAATAACAAATTGCAAACATCTCCTCAGAATAATGCTAGTTTCTTTAGCTAGAAGATGGAGCCTGAAAAATTAATCACAAACTTTTAAATGTTAACAACTTGAAAATGAGAAAGGAAAGCAGTGGTAGAAAACTTGGGGGCAAAAGGCTAGAAAGAAAACAGGATTTGGTTTTTAATCTTTTGGTGTAAAATAGCACTCTGTTTAGTGAATTCTCTGAATCCCAGCTTCCTCAATTACAGTATAAATACGGTAATAAAACATGCCTTTACCACCAGACCGGGTTTTGAAAAACTCCAGTGATATAATTTATGTTAACAGTGATCTTAAAATTCTAGAGGGCTTCATCATATTAGTTAATATTATTATAGAGTTGAAATCAAACTCCCTTATCTTGTGGAAAGCAGATTTGGCATCCAGTGTGACTGTTGTATAATTTTAGATAAGCAGACCCACTTAGACCAGAGTAGGCACTTTGGAATTTTGAGAAGTGAATGATCTAATTTCTTTTTTGTTTTTGTAGAGTCGTCTGACCGATTGTTTGGTGGTATTTTTTTTTTCCTTTCTAACATCTGGTATTCTTGGGTCAATCAGAACTAGACATACCAAAAGAACGTTAAGAAATATTTGGAGATATATTTGCAGACAGGAGTCACTTGGATCCTTTCATGCATTTTATGAGTTCTTATCTGAGCTGAGCCCAGAGAGTAGAGTCTTTCAGGGGTTCCCATGCCCAAGATGACACTAGTCGTCAGGTGACCCATCTATATTTAAGCTACTTGACAAGTCATCAGGAATGTCCTGGGCAAGCTGCAGGGGAAAGACAAGACCAAAATTCTTCAGGTGATATAGAGTGGTGGCATGGTGAGAGAAACTCTCACGGAGGAGGTGACTTATCAGGAGGGAGTCCTGCCTGTACTAGAACCTGTGCTCATGGTGGTCCCTTACTTCCTAACAAGCCATGAGTGCTCTAGTCATAGTGGACTGATCCAGCTGTTGAAGAAGGCGTCATGAGAAAGATGGAAAGATGTGTCCCTGATGGTCTCCTTGCTCCTCCAGGCCAGGGTTGGCAATGTCCCTAAGCTAAGGCACAAGCAAGCCAGTCGGCGAGAGTGTCTTAGTCTGTAGTCACCCACTGTGACTCAGATGGATCTTTAGGAAGCGTATGGAAAAAGGGATATTATTAGCCACCCAACCAGAGTGTCCCATGCAGACCAAACTAGTACATACACCAGAAGGAGTCTTAGCCTACAAATTATGAAGTCTTCAGCCAGTACTCAGCCCAAACATTAGATGCTACATGAATGAAGGGGTGGAGAGCTACTCAGGAGTTTTCTTATACTTGAGGCTTTGAAAATCATTTTTCATCATTTGTTTAAATGATGAAAAGTGATTGACTGCCTGAAGGTTGAGAAATATCAGGGTCATGCAAGACCACACTGTTTCTGACCCCATGGAACCATGGTTTAAAGGTGGCGTGAGTCTTGTTTCAATGGTGTATGTGTTTACATGTAAACATGTCGCTACTGGAAATACTAGGCAGGGCAGGTGTGAGGAAGTAGCGTGATTACAGCAGGAATATGGTGGCTCCAATTCAAGTAGACGGATAGGAAGTCTTCTCTGAGGACGTGATCTCAGAGCTGATATCCCTTGCATGGGGATGTGGGTGATGTCAGAGCTGATATCCCTTGCATGGGGATGTGGATGATGTCAGAGCTGACACCTGTTGCATGGAGATGTCTCAGTTCAGGAGAGAACTCTAAGCAGAAGCAGTGCCTCAAGACTTACAGAAAGATGTAAGGGTCTCAGAACGATGGAAAAGAGTTGCACAGTGTATAGTTAGGACAAGAAGTGGGGTGCTGCTTTCGGGAAAGGCTGTACCTACAAAAGCTCCCTGACCAGGAAACAAATTCCTGCCTTTACCCAGTGATATAAAGGGAAGCAGCAAAGGGTTAGGGAAGTTCACTCTAAAGGAAGATTCGCAGTGGTGAAGGCAAAAGTAGGCCTCTTGACTCGACGTGGTTCTGGAGTCAAGGTGGAACAAGGTGGTCACTAAAGAACATGAAGATGGTGGTGGAAAAACCAAGGTGAAGGGGTGTGATGAAGGACCTGGTGAGGCTGGCAGAGTCTGGCACCAGGTAAGACATGTATGTGCCAGTGGTGTGTATCCAGAATGACTCGGAGAGGACTTGTACAGTTGGGTGCAAGGGGCAGTGCCCGACGTGAGGAACGTGGGCAGAGGACTGGTAGGGAGGAGAAACCCCAAGTTTGTCGTGCATCTTTCTGTGTGGAAGTGCCACTGCACCATCTATGTTTAGGTAAAGAATGGATGTCTGGATATTTGGCGCTAGAGCCCAGAGGAAAGGTCAGAACTGACCATCTGACCACACGTTTGACGGCCTTTGCTACATAGACGGAAACATCATCCCAAAGAGGAATAGATCTAGAGAGAGAGAGAGGTTTGTCCCATAGAGAAATAGATCTAGAATTTGGAAATTACCATGGACCAAGTTTTAGATTTCATTTTCCAGCACTCTTGACTTCCAGGGGTTTTAAGATGGAGGAAGTCAGGTAGCCCCTCCTGGGGTAAAGCTTGTTTCTTTAACCTTGGCTTTGTACAAAGCTCACACCTTTTTTTTTTTTTTAACTCCAAGGTTCCCTAGTACTTGGAACTTTAAAAAGAGTCTGATTTGATTTCTAATTTCCGCACAGTTTCACCACCCACAAACAACTGGATGGCTGTACTGTTTCATCCGGAAGGTTTCCTAGAAGTGGAACACCTACTCTGTTTTCCCACCTGTCTTGGCAAATGGCTGTAATTCCCAAAAGGAACCTGCTGGCACTGCCATGTGCAGATGCCCAAACATCCTGCTCCACAGAGAGGGCACACTCCGAGGTCTTTCCAGTGGAATCTGTAGCTACATTTCCAAAGGCAGTTCCTTCCTCACTTTCGTCTGTATGGCAGGAGCACACTTTTATTCATGTTTGGATTTCTTAGAATTTTTATGTTTTGGTGTTACATACATGAATATGGTGAATTTATGATATTTTCACCCTTTGATCCCCAGTCCCATTTCCCCTTCTCCCCCCCTTACCATCTTCTTTTCTCTCTTACAACCCCTTCATCTCCCCTGATAAGTTACTTCCTATTTTCAAGTCTTTTCATTTGGAAACACACTTTTAAAATGCTGTCCACATTCCTAAGATGGCTTTCCTCACTTTGCTACATGTCTTGAGGGAAATGTCGAGAACTTCAGGAGCCAAAATGTGCATTGGGAAGGATTTGTGCTTATGGCTGACAGCCTTATCTAAGATGAAGATTGTAGGTAAAATTACTTTATCTGTCTCTTATCATTTTTTATTTCATAGATGAAGTCAGATATACTTTGCTTTAGATTTAATTATTAACCAAAGTAAGGTGATTGTCTGCTTTCTGCTGGGCTTGTGTTCTGGGATACCAGGAAAAGACAAAGGCATACTCCATGCTTTGGGACACATTTGTGTAAGTAGAGGAAGCAGAAAGAAAACAACCAATTGTAAAGAGTGAAAAGCTGACAAAATATGTAAGCAACTGATCTAAGGAGATTAAAGTATTCCACCAAAGGCTGAAAATGCTACATTTTAAAAGATGCCACCTGACTAGTTCCCCTAAGACAGGTTTATGCACAGCTTCCTTGAAGTCCTGGAGGAGGCCACTCACAGGTAGAAACTGGGCATCATATCCCAGGGGACAGGACTTGGACCAAGAGGTACAAAGAGGTAAAGGTTGGTGCTTTAGGAAGGAGGAACTTCTTGAGAGCTTGAGCTATCCAACATGAAAGGACCTACTTGGGGACAATGAACTCAAAATGGTAGTGGCATCCCTGGAAATACTGAGTACTTGCCTTGAGAGGAGAGTGAACCATCGAAAGGGCTGAAGTATACAGCAGGATGTTTCAATTTGTTATTAACCAGTGGACAAGTTTTCAAATGATTTCTTGCACAAAGCATAAAATTAGAAATTAGAACATGTGTATGTATATATGTCTTTATATATGTATGCATGCATATACATATTATATATGCAAGTGTATTATACATATATACATATAAAGAAATCCATATACATATATATATATATATATATATACATGTACATATATATCACATATAAGGAATGATGCTATCGTTAAATACCAGTGTCTTTCTTCCCTCGTCTCTCTGTGAACATTCTATGGAACCTCACTGGAGTTTCAAGGACTCCAGCAAGCTTGTTCTTAGCATCTAATACCTATGTATTTGTGAGTCTTTCTGCTTTCACAGTTCCGTGATTATTCCTACATAGGGAGTATTCTTATTTGGAAAGGACCATTAGACATTTCTTCCCTTTGTGCTTTGATTCCTGAACATATGGAGTTTCACAAATCAGATTCAGAAATGTTTAGCCCAGGGTTTAGTTTGTATTCATCTAAACACTGAATTTGTTGGCCAGTTAGGATGCACACATGATTTCTGCCCCCCAATGGAAGACTGTTTGAGATCTGCTAATGTGTGTTTCAGGTACAAACTATTCAAAATCAGATTGTATGATGCTGAGGAAGTACAGCATTAAGCAACCAGATCCAATAACTTTGATCAGCTTTGTATTCCGTGTGTTATGGAATTATGTGTTTCTTTCAACTCCGTCTGGTTTAGAGGATCGTTTGAAGCTCACGTGCAGGCAGTTAATCTTAACTGGACTCGTTGATTTATAACAGAGAGAAAAAATGCCCTTGTGAATCCAAATAACTTAAACTTGAAAAAGTTGAAGTCGAGTGATTTTGTCCATAAGCCACTAATAAAATTAAAGAGATGTCAGACAGAGAGCAGATGCTTCGCTGGGCCCTGTGCACTGCAGGTGCAAAACCTCGAGTTTATGAGTCAGCACAAGGGAGGGGGCAGGTTTTGTTTGAAAAATGACTCTTAAATTTTGATCAGCCTTTCTCAGTGTGTATTATCTTCTTAGTGTCACCAAGTACAATTAATTTACAGGAGAGAGAGAAAGCAAGAAAGTGAGCAGAGGGAGACAAAAAGAGAGAGAGAGAAACAGACAGACAGACATAGAGAAAGGAGTGAGAGACCCAGGGACAGAGAGAGAAAGATGAGTGAATATGATTACTGTCATCTTAGTTACAGCACCAGAAAGCTAATGTCCTGGTTGTGTGCCCTATGAAGAATGTATGAATAAAATCTGATAGTTGGATTCATCTCAGACTATGTCAAGTATTATGTGAGTAGAAGCATGATATATGCAATGTAATCCCAACAATACATTGGAAAGACCCAGAATTTTGTTAAAATAAGAGAGATAACACAGTATCGCTTATATAAATGAAAGTACATTTTTAGAAAACAAGGGAAAATGTATTGTGTCTGAGCCAACAATGACATTCCAATGTTCTCTAGGAAGAGAATCCAAGAAGTAAGGCATCAAGAGAATGAGATTGAAACAATTAGCTGTCATATGCTACAGGATTTAGTGGACTGAGGAAGACAGGAAGAAACTGATCACATCTGGGAGAATGAAAGAAGACTTCTCAAAAAAGAGGAATGACTTTGGTAGTATGGAACAATATTGAAAACTTAAATAATAAATTGTCATGAAACTCCTACAAGCAAGATTGCAGGCACAGAGGGTTTGATGGGATAAATGAGCAATGCGGGTCTTGTCCCCAGGGCACCGAAGCTACTAGTGATATTAACTAGCTAACTAATTGTGACATGCACTAATTCATCAGTGTTCCACTGCTAAAGCAGACACCAGATACAATCAGATTATAAAGAGAAAATATTTATTTTGGCTCACAATCATGGAAGTTTCAGCCCATGGCCAGTTGGTCCCATTTCTTGTGGACATGTCAGGGCAACTCATTCTGGCAGGAGTTACTCCCCTTATGATGGTCAAAAAACAATGAGACAGGAAGATAAAGGACAAGAGACTTAGTAATCATTTTATTTCTCTTTCAAGTTAACAAATGCTCCTTAGGATCACGGGCTCTTTTATTTTTGTTTTTATTTTTATTTTTTTCTATTCTTTTTTTAAATTATTTTATTTTGCTAGTTTTACAAGCATATTGAGTACTTATCCCTGCTTCCCTCAGTCCACCCTCCCTCCCATCCTTTCATCAATCCATCCCATTCTCTCCCACATCCTACCTGACCATTTCTAAGGACCCCAGGGTTCCCTCTGGCTTGTCTACTCTTTGGGGGTTCAGGCCTCTGTGGCATACTAAGTTCTCCCTCTTTGGACCACCCTACTGAGAGGGGCATTTCCCTTCACTCATCCAGCTCTAGTCCCCAAGGTTTCCAGTGTTTATCCTTATCTCTCTTGAGTTCCTCCATCCTCTATGGGGGCATGTTGGTTTGTCAGTTATTATGCAGGTTTGGCAAGGACAAGTCTCACTGTAGTGAGTTCCTAGATGCGGCATAGACCCAGTAACCTTAAATGCACACTCCCTAATGATCTAATGTCATCCCATTAGGCCAATTTCTTAATTTTTTGCCACACCCCATGATATGGACGGGGCGGGGGGGATGACTAAGTCTCCAATACATTGGGTTTTGAGGATCATTCTAACTCCAAGCTACAAGAGGCAAAGTAAATAACTTAAGAGCAAGAATTGAAAGAGAGAGATTAGAATATATACGAAGCAGCCCGTGTGAGAGGAGCATCCGAATTGAAACAGTGCAGTGTGGGATGGAAGCTTGGAGGAGATGTGGTCTTGCTAAGGATCTAAGCTACAGCAGCATGACTTACTGCGTAGTAGGAAGTGAGAAAAGACCCAGGTTAGGACTTGGCTGACTTGGTGAGCGGCGGCACCATTGAACAGTAGGAGAAACAAGTAAAAGAGGAAGAGAACATTTAGTCCTTTTAGCACGTGTCGACTTTGAAGCACTGTGGGGCCAGACAAGCAGCAAAGTCTAATTATGATTAGGATTAAGAGAGCAGTGTGAAATAGGGTTATAAATTTTGAGGTTAAGACAGTGGAAGTAGTGGGCTCATATTTTAAATATGAAGGCAGTTAATCTTAACTGGTCTCATTGAAGGGAGAAAATGCAGAAGGAAAAGGAAAAAGAATCAGACACTCTGAGAAGTGCAGAGGAATGAGTAAAGGAGAGAGAGGTGTACACATGCACCACGGGCTTCCAAGGATTCAGTTCAAGTCTCGAAGTTTGCACAAAGTGTCTTACCTACTGAGCTATCTCACTGGTCCCAGTATTCAGGATTGAATAGAAGAAAGAGAACAAAAGACAAATTTGCAAAATACAAAGCACGTTAAGAGGAGACAGTGTGTTAGACGCCCATGGTTGGAGCACTTAGTAGCACAGATCTGTTTACTAGCAGGTCCCGAAGAGGGCATCCATGTCCGAGGCGCAGATCCTCCCT